>CANIUD010000759.1:722500-1222500 GCA_947470075.1 Closterium sp. Yama58-4
GACTCAAAAGTCACTGCACTGCTGTCATCCAGGTGACTTTTGAGTCGACTCAAAATTCACTGCACTGCTGTCATCCTGGTGACTTTTGAGTCGATTCAAAAGTCACTGCACTGCTGTCATCCAGGTGACTTTTGAGTCGACTCAAAAGTCACTGCACTGCTGTCATCCAGGTGACATTTGAGTCGACTCAAAAGTCACTGCACTGCTGTCATCCAGGTGACATTTGAGTCGACTCAAAAGGCACTGCACTGCTGTCATCCAGGTGACATTTGAGTCGACTCAAAAGTCACTGCACTGCTGTCATCCAGGTGACTTTTGAGTCGACTCAAAAGTCACTGCACTGCTGTCATCCAGGTGACTTTTGAGTCGACTCAAAATTCACTGCACTGCTGTCATCCAGGTGACATTTGAGTCGACTCAAAAGTCACTGCACTGCTGTCATCCAGGTGACTTTTGAGTCGACTCAAAAGTCACTGCACTGCTGTCATCCAGGTGACATTTGAGTCGACTCAAAAGTCACTGCACTGCTGTCATCCAGGTGACATTTGAGTCGACTCAAAAGTCACTGCACTGCTGTCATCCAGGTGACATTTGAGTCGACTCAAAAGTCACTGCACTGCTGTCATCCAGGTGACATTTGAGTCGACTCAAAAGTCACTGCACTGCTGTCATCCAGGTGACATTTGAGTCGACTCAAAAGTCACTGCACTGCTGTCATCCAGGTGACATTTGAGTCGACTCAAAAGTCACTGCACTGCTGTCATCCAGGTGACTTTTGAGTCGACTCAAAATTCACTGCACTGCTGTCATCCAGGTGACATTTGAGTCGACTCAAAAGTCACTGCACTGCTGTCATCCAGGTGACATTTGAGTCGACTCAAAAGTCACTGCACTGCTGTCATCCAGGTGACTTTTGAGTCGACTCAAAAGTCACTGCACTGCTGTCATCCAGGTGACTTTTGAGTCGACTCAAAATTCACTGCACTGCTGTCATCCTGGTGACTTTTGAGTCGACTCAAAAGTCACTGCACTGCTGTCATCCAGGTGACTTTTGAGTCGACTCAAAAGTCACTGCACTGCTGTCATCCAGGTGACATTTGAGTCGACTCAAAAGTCACTGCACTGCTGTCATCCAGGTGACATTTGAGTCGACTCAAAAGTCACTGCACTGCTGTCATCCAGGTGACATTTGAGTCGACTCAAAAGTCACTGCACTGCTGTCATCCAGGTGACATTTGAGTCGACTCAAAAGTCACTGCACTGCTGTCATCCAGGTGACTTTTGAGTCGACTCAAAAGTCACTGCACTGCTGTCATCCAGGTGACTTTTGAGTCGACTCAAAATTCACTGCACTGCTGTCATCCAGGTGACATTTGAGTCGACTCAAAAGTCACTGCACTGCTGTCATCCAGGTGACTTTTGAGTCGACTCAAAAGTCACTGCACTGCTGTCATCCAGGTGACTTTTGAGTCGACTCAAAAGGCACTGCACTGCTGTCATCCAGGTGACTTTTGAGTCGACTCAAAAGTCACTGCACTGCTGTCATCCAGGTGACATTTGAGTCGACTCAAAAGTCACTGCACTGCTGTCATCCAGGTGACATTTGAGTCGACTCAAAAGTCACTGCACTGCTGTCATCCAGGTGACTTTTGAGTCGACTCAAAATTCACTGCACTGCTGTCATCCTGGTGACTTTTGAGCCGACTCAAAAGTCACTGCACTGCTGTCATCCAGGTGACTTTTGAGTCGACTCAAAATTCACTGCACTGCTGTCATCCTGGTGACTTTTGAGTCGATTCAAAAGTCACTGCACTGCTGTCATCCAGGTGACTTTTGAGTCGACTCAAAAGTCACTGCACTGCTGTCATCCAGGTGACATTTGAGTCGACTCAAAAGTCACTGCACTGCTGTCATCCAGGTGACATTTGAGTCGACTCAAAAGGCACTGCACTGCTGTCATCCAGGTGACATTTGAGTCGACTCAAAAGTCACTGCACTGCTGTCATCCAGGTGACTTTTGAGTCGACTCAAAAGTCACTGCACTGCTGTATACCAGGTGACTTTTGAGCCGACTCAAAAGTCACTGCACTGCTGTCATCCAGGTGACTTTTGAGTCGACTCAAAAGTCACTGCACTGCTGTCATCCAGGTGACTTTTGAGTCGACTCAAAAGTCACTGCACTGCTGTCATCCAGGTGACTTTTGAGTCGACTCAAAAGTCACTGCACTGCTGTCATCCAGGTGACTTTTGAGTCGACTCAAAAGTCACTGCACTGCTGTCGTCCTTGAGTCGACTCAAAAGTCACTGCACTGCTGTCATCCAGGTGACATTTGAGTCGACTCAAAAGTCACTGCACTGCTGTCATCCAGGTGACATTTGAGTCGACTCAAAAGTCACTGCACTGCTGTCATCCAGGTGACTTTTGAGTCGACTCAAAAGTCACTGCACTGCTGTCATCCAGGTGACATTTGAGTCGACTCAAAAGTCACTGCACTGCTGTCATCCAGGTGACATTTGAGTCGACTCAAAAGTCACTGCACTGCTGTCATCCAGGTGACATTTGAGTCGACTCAAAAGTCACTGCACTGCTGTCATCCAGGTGACATTTGAGTCGACTCAAAAGTCACTGCACTGCTGTCATCCAGGTGACATTTGAGTCGACTCAAAAGTCACTGCACTGCTGTCATCCAGGTGACATTTGAGTCGACTCAAAAGTCACTGCACTGCTGTCATCCAGGTGACTTTTGAGTCGACTCAAAATTCACTGCACTGCTGTCATCCTGGTGACTTTTGAGCCGACTCAAAAGTCACTGCACTGCTGTCATCCAGGTGACTTTTGAGTCGACTCAAAATTCACTGCACTGCTGTCATCCTGGTGACTTTTGAGTCGATTCAAAAGTCACTGCACTGCTGTCATCCAGGTGACTTTTGAGTCGACTCAAAAGTCACTGCACTGCTGTCATCCAGGTGACATTTGAGTCGACTCAAAAGTCACTGCACTGCTGTCATCCAGGTGACATTTGAGTCGACTCAAAAGGCACTGCACTGCTGTCATCCAGGTGACATTTGAGTCGACTCAAAAGTCACTGCACTGCTGTCATCCAGGTGACTTTTGAGTCGACTCAAAATTCACTGCACTGCTGTCATCCAGGTGACTTTTGAGTCGACTCAAAATTCACTGCACTGCTGTCATCCAGGTGACATTTGAGTCGACTCAAAAGTCACTGCACTGCTGTCATCCAGGTGACTTTTGAGTCGACTCAAAAGTCACTGCACTGCTGTCATCCAGGTGACATTTGAGTCGACTCAAAAGTCACTGCACTGCTGTCATCCAGGTGACATTTGAGTCGACTCAAAAGTCACTGCACTGCTGTCATCCAGGTGACATTTGAGTCGACTCAAAAGTCACTGCACTGCTGTCATCCAGGTGACATTTGAGTCGACTCAAAAGTCACTGCACTGCTGTCATCCAGGTGACATTTGAGTCGACTCAAAAGTCACTGCACTGCTGTCATCCAGGTGACATTTGAGTCGACTCAAAAGTCACTGCACTGCTGTCATCCAGGTGACATTTGAGTCGACTCAAAAGTCACTGCACTGCTGTCATCCAGGTGACATTTGAGTCGACTCAAAAGTCACTGCACTGCTGTCATCCAGGTGACATTTGAGTCGACTCAAAAGTCACTGCACTGCTGTCATCCAGGTGACATTTGAGTCGACTCAAAAGTCACTGCACTGCTGTCATCCAGGTGACTTTTGAGTCGACTCAAAATTCACTGCACTGCTGTCATCCAGGTGACTTTTGAGTCGACTCAAAATTCACTGCACTGCTGTCATCCTGGTGACTTTTGAGTCGACTCAAAAGTCACTGCACTGCTGTCATCCAGGTGACTTTTGAGTCGACTCAAAAGTCACTGCACTGCTGTCATCCAGGTGACTTTTGAGTCGACTCAAAATTCACTGCACTGCTGTCATCCAGGTGACTTTTGAGTCGACTCAAAAGTCACTGCACTGCTGTCATCCAGGTGACTTTTGAGTCGACTCAAAAGTCACTGCACTGCTGTCATCCAGGTGACATTTGAGTCGACTCAAAAGTCACTGCACTGCTGTCATCCAGGTGACATTTGAGTCGACTCAAAAGTCACTGCACTGCTGTCATCCAGGTGACTTTTGAGTCGACTCAAAAGTCACTGCACTGCTGTCATCCAGGTGACTTTTGAGTCGACTCAAAAGTCACTGCACTGCTGTCATCCAGGTGACTTTTGAGTCGACTCAAAAGTCACTGCACTGCTGTCATCCAGGTGACTTTTGAGTCGACTCAAAAGTCACTGCACTGCTGTCATCCAGGTGACTTTTGAGTCGACTCAAAAGTCACTGCACTGCTGTCATCCAGGTGACTTTTGAGTCGACTCAAAAGTCACTGCACTGCTGTCATCCAGGTGACTTTTGAGTCGACTCAAAAGTCACTGCACTGCTGTCATCCAGGTGACTTTTGAGTCGACTCAAAAGCCACTGCACTGCTGTCATCCAGGTGACTTTTGAGTCGACTCAAAAGCCACTGCACTGCTGTCATCCAGGTGACTTTTGAGTCGACTCAAAAGGCACTGCACTGCTGTCATCCAGGTGACTTTTGAGTCGACTCAAAAGTCACTGCACTGCTGTCATCCAGGTGACTTTTGAGTCGACTCAAAAGTCACTGCACTGCTGTCATCCAGGTGACTTTTGAGTCGACTCAAAAGTCACTGCACTGCTGTCATCCAGGTGACTTTTGAGTCGACTCAAAAGTCACTGCACTGCTGTCATCCAGGTGACTTTTGAGTCGACTCAAAAGTCACTGCACTGCTGTCATCCAGGTGACTTTTGAGTCGACTCAAAAGTCACTGCACTGCTGTCATCCAGGTGACTTTTGAGTCGACTCAAAAGTCACTGCACTGCTGTCATCCAGGTGACTTTTGAGTCGACTCAAAAGTCACTGCACTGCTGTCATCCAGGTGACTTTTGAGTCGACTCAAAAGTCACTGCACTGCTGTCATCCAGGTGACTTTTGAGTCGACTCAAAAGTCACTGCACTGCTGTCATCCAGGTGACATTTGAGTCGACTCAAAAGTCACTGCACTGCTGTCATCCAGGTGACTTTTGAGTCGACTCAAAAGCCACTGCACTGCTGTCATCCAGGTGACTTTTGAGTCGACTCAAAAGGCACTGCACTGCTGTCATCCAGGTGACTTTTGAGTCGACTCAAAAGTCACTGCACTGCTGTCATCCAGGTGACATTTGAGTCGACTCAAAAGTCACTGCACTGCTGTCATCCAGGTGACATTTGAGTCGACTCAAAAGTCACTGCACTGCTGTCATCCAGGTGACATTTGAGTCGACTCAAAAGTCACTGCACTGCTGTCATCCAGGTGACTTTTGAGTCGACTCAAAAGTCACTGCACTGCTGTCATCCAGGTGACTTTTGAGTCGACTCAAAAGTCACTGCACTGCTGTCATCCAGGTGACATTTGAGTCGACTCAAAAGTCACTGCACTGCTGTCATCCAGGTGACTTTTGAGTCGACTCAAAAGTCACTGCACTGCTGTCATCCAGGTGACTTTTGAGTCGACTCAAAAGTCACTGCACTGCTGTCATCCAGGTGACATTTGAGTCGACTCAAAAGTCACTGCACTGCTGTCATCCAGGTGACATTTGAGTCGACTCAAAAGTCACTGCACTGCTGTCATCCAGGTGACTTTTGAGTCGACTCAAAAGTCACTGCACTGCTGTCATCCAGGTGACTTTTGAGTCGACTCAAAAGTCACTGCACTGCTGTCATCCAGGTGACTTTTGAGTCGACTCAAAAGTCACTGCACTGCTGTCATCCAGGTGACTTTTGAGTCGACTCAAAAGTCACTGCACTGCTGTCATCCAGGTGACTTTTGAGTCGACTCAAAAGTCACTGCACTGCTGTCATCCAGGTGACTTTTGAGTCGACTCAAAAGTCACTGCACTGCTGTCATCCAGGTGACTTTTGAGTCGACTCAAAAGTCACTGCACTGCTGTCATCCAGGTGACTTTTGAGTCGACTCAAAAGTCACTGCACTGCTGTCATCCAGGTGACTTTTGAGTCGACTCAAAAGTCACTGCACTGCTGTCATCCAGGTGACTTTTGAGTCGACTCAAAAGCCACTGCACTGCTGTCATCCAGGTGACTTTTGAGTCGACTCAAAAGCCACTGCACTGCTGTCATCCAGGTGACTTTTGAGTCGACTCAAAAGGCACTGCACTGCTGTCATCCAGGTGACTTTTGAGTCGACTCAAAAGTCACTGCACTGCTGTCATCCAGGTGACATTTGAGTCGACTCAAAAGTCACTGCACTGCTGTCATCCAGGTGACATTTGAGTCGACTCAAAAGTCACTGCACTGCTGTCATCCAGGTGACATTTGAGTCGACTCAAAAGTCACTGCACTGCTGTCATCCAGGTGACATTTGAGTCGACTCAAAAGTCACTGCACTGCTGTCATCCAGGTGACATTTGAGTCGACTCAAAAGTCACTGCACTGCTGTCATCCAGGTGACTTTTGAGTCGACTCAAAAGTCACTGCACTGCTGTCATCCAGGTGACTTTTGAGTCGACTCAAAAGTCACTGCACTGCTGTCATCCAGGTGACTTTTGAGTCGACTCAAAAGTCACTGCACTGCTGTCATCCAGGTGACTTTTGAGTCGACTCAAAAGTCACTGCACTGCTGTCATCCAGGTGACTTTTGAGTCGACTCAAAAGCCACTGCACTGCTGTCATCCAGGTGACTTTTGAGTCGACTCAAAAGCCACTGCACTGCTGTCATCCAGGTGACTTTTGAGTCGACTCAAAAGGCACTGCACTGCTGTCATCCAGGTGACTTTTGAGTCGACTCAAAAGTCACTGCACTGCTGTCATCCAGGTGACATTTGAGTCGACTCAAAAGTCACTGCACTGCTGTCATCCAGGTGACATTTGAGTCGACTCAAAAGTCACTGCACTGCTGTCATCCAGGTGACATTTGAGTCGACTCAAAAGTCACTGCACTGCTGTCATCCAGGTGACATTTGAGTCGACTCAAAAGTCACTGCACTGCTGTCATCCAGGTGACATTTGAGTCGACTCAAAAGTCACTGCACTGCTGTCATCCAGGTGACTTTTGAGTCGACTCAAAAGTCAATGCACTGCTGTCATCCAGGTGACTTTTGAGTCGACTCAAAAGTCACTGCACTGCTGTCATCCAGGTGACATTTGAGTCGACTCAAAAGTCACTGCACTGCTGTCATCCAGGTGACTTTTGAGTCGACTCAAAAGTCACTGCACTGCTGTCATCCAGGTGACTTTTGAGTCGACTCAAAAGTCACTGCACTGCTGTCATCCAGGTGACATTTGAGTCGACTCAAAAGTCACTGCACTGCTGTCATCCAGGTGACATTTGAGTCGACTCAAAAGTCACTGCACTGCTGTCATCCAGGTGACATTTGAGTCGACTCAAAAGTCACTGCACTGCTGTCATCCAGGTGACTTTTGAGTCGACTCAAAAGTCACTGCACTGCTGTCATCCAGGTGACTTTTGAGTCGACTCAAAAGTCACTGCACTGCTGTCATCCAGGTGACTTTTGAGTCGACTCAAAAGTCACTGCACTGCTGTCGTCCAGATGACTTTTGAGTCGACTCAAAAGTCACTGCACTGCTGTCGTCCTTGAGTCGACTCAAAAGTCACTGCACTGCTGTCATCCAGGTGACATTTGAGTCGACTCAAAAGTCACTGCACTGCTGTCATCCAGGTGACATTTGAGTCGACTCAAAAGTCACTGCACTGCTGTCATCCAGGTGACTTTTGAGTCGACTCAAAAGTCACTGCACTGCTGTCATCCAGGTGACTTTTGAGTCGACTCAAAAGTCACTGCACTGCTGTCATCCAGGTGACATTTGAGTCGACTCAAAAGTCACTGCACTGCTGTCATCCAGGTGACATTTGAGTCGACTCAAAAGTCACTGCACTGCTGTCATCCAGGTGACTTTTGAGTCGACTCAAAAGTCACTCCACTGTTGTCATCCAGGTGACTTTTGAGTCGACTCAAAAGTCACTGCACTGCTGTCATCCAGGTGACATTTGAGTCGACTCAAAAGTCACTGCACTGCTGTCATCCAGGTGACATTTGAGTCGACTCAAAAGTCACTGCACTGCTGTCATCCAGGTGACATTTGAGTCGACTCAAAAGTCACTGCACTGCTGTCATCCAGGTGACATTTGAGTCGACTCAAAAGTCACTGCACTGCTGTCATCCAGGTGACTTTTGAGTCGACTCAAAAGTCACTGCACTGCTGTCATCCAGGTGACTTTTGAGTCGACTCAAAAGTCACTGCACTGCTGTCATCCAGGTGACATTTGAGTCGACTCAAAAGTCACTGCACTGCTGTCATCCAGGTGACATTTGAGTCGACTCAAAAGTCACTGCACTGCTGTCATCCAGGTGACATTTGAGTCGACTCAAAAGTCACTGCACTGCTGTCATCCAGGTGACATTTGAGTCGACTCAAAAGTCACTGCACTGCTGTCATCCAGGTGACTTTTGAGTCGACTCAAATGTCACTGCACTGCTGTCATCCAGGTGACTTTTGAGTCGACTCAAAAGTCACTGCACTGCTGTCATCCAGGTGACTTTTGAGTCGACTCAAAAGTCACTGCACTGCTGTCATCCAGGTGACATTTGAGTCGACTCAAAAGTCACTGCACTGCTGTCATCCAGGTGACTTTTGAGTCGACTCAAAAGTCACTGCACTGCTGTCATCCAGGTGACTTTTGAGTCGACTCAAAAGTCACTGCACTGCTGTCATCCAGGTGACTTTTGAGTCGACTCAAAAGTCACTGCACTGCTGTCATCCAGGTGACATTTGAGTCGACTCAAAAGTCACTGCACTGCTGTCATCCAGGTGACATTTGAGTCGACTCAAAAGTCACTGCACTGCTGTCATCCAGGTGACATTTGAGTCGACTCAAAAGTCACTGCACTGCTGTCATCCAGGTGACTTTTGAGTCGACTCAAATGTCACTGCACTGCTGTCATCCAGGTGACTTTTGAGTCGACTCAAAAGTCACTGCACTGCTGTCATCCAGGTGACTTTTGAGTCGACTCAAAAGTCACTGCACTGCTGTCATCCAGGTGACATTTGAGTCGACTCAAAAGTCACTGCACTGCTGTCATCCAGGTGACTTTTGAGTCGACTCAAAAGTCACTGCACTGCTGTCATCCAGGTGACTTTTGAGTCGACTCAAAAGTCACTGCACTGCTGTCATCCAGGTGACTTTTGAGTCGACTCAAAAGTCACTGCACTGCTGTCATCCAGGTGACTTTTGAGTCGACTCAAAAGTCACTGCACTGCTGTCATCCAGGTGACTTTTGAGTCGACTCAAAAGTCACTGCACTGCTGTCATCCAGGTGACTTTTGAGTCGACTCAAAAGTCACTGCACTGCTGTCATCCAGGTGACATTTGAGTCGACTCAAAAGTCACTGCACTGCTGTCATCCAGGTGACATTTGAGTCGACTCAAAAGTCACTGCACTGCTGTCATCCAGGTGACTTTTGAGTCGACTCAAAAGTCACTGCACTGCTGTCATCCAGGTGACTTTTGAGTCGACTCAAAAGTCACTGCACTGCTGTCATCCAGGTGACTTTTGAGTCGACTCAAAAGTCACTGCACTGCTGTCATCCAGGTGACTTTTGAGTCGACTCAAAAGTCACTGCACTGCTGTCGTCCTTGAGTCGACTCAAAAGTCACTGCACTGCTGTCATCCAGGTGACATTTGAGTCGACTCAAAAGTCACTGCACTGCTGTCATCCAGGTGACATTTGAGTCGACTCAAAAGTCACTGCACTGCTGTCATCCAGGTGACTTTTGAGTCGACTCAAAAGTCACTGCACTGCTGTCATCCAGGTGACTTTTGAGTCGACTCAAAAGTCACTGCACTGCTGTCATCCAGGTGACATTTGAGTCGACTCAAAAGTCACTGCACTGCTGTCATCCAGGTGACATTTGAGTCGACTCAAAAGTCACTGCACTGCTGTCATCCAGGTGACTTTTGAGTCGACTCAAAAGTCACTCCACTGTTGTCATCCAGGTGACTTTTGAGTCGACTCAAAAGTCACTGCACTGCTGTCATCCAGGTGACATTTGAGTCGACTCAAAAGTCACTGCACTGCTGTCATCCAGGTGACATTTGAGTCGACTCAAAAGTCACTGCACTGCTGTCATCCAGGTGACATTTGAGTCGACTCAAAAGTCACTGCACTGCTGTCATCCAGGTGACTTTTGAGTCGACTCAAAAGTCACTGCACTGCTGTCATCCAGGTGACTTTTGAGTCGACTCAAAAGTCACTGCACTGCTGTCATCCAGGTGACTTTTGAGTCGACTCAAAAGTCACTGCACTGCTGTCATCCAGGTGACTTTTGAGTCGACTCAAAAGTCACTGCACTGCTGTCATCCAGGTGACTTTTGAGTCGACTCAAAAGTCACTGCACTGCTGTCATCCAGGTGACTTTTGAGTCGACTCAAATGTCACTGCACTGCTGTCATCCAGGTGACATTTGAGTCGACTCAAAAGTCACTGCACTGCTGTCATCCAGGTGACATTTGAGTCGACTCAAAAGTCACTGCACTGCTGTCATCCAGGTGACATTTGAGTCGACTCAAAAGTCACTGCACTGCTGTCATCCAGGTGACATTTGAGTCGACTCAAAAGTCACTGCACTGCTGTCATCCAGGTGACATTTGAGTCGACTCAAAAGTCACTGCACTGCTGTCATCCAGGTGACTTTTGAGTCGACTCAAAAGTCACTGCACTGCTGTCATCCAGGTGACATTTGAGTCGACTCAAAAGTCACTGCACTGCTGTCATCCAGGTGACATTTGAGTCGACTCAAAAGTCACTGCACTGCTGTCATCCAGGTGACATTTGAGTCGACTCAAAAGTCACTGCACTGCTGTCATCCAGGTGACATTTGAGTCGACTCAAAAGTCACTGCACTGCTGTCATCCAGGTGACTTTTGAGTCGACTCAAAAGTCACTGCACTGCTGTCATCCAGGTGACTTTTGAGTCGACTCAAAAGTCACTGCACTGCTGTCATCCAGGTGACTTTTGAGTCGACTCAAAAGTCACTGCACTGCTGTCATCCAGGTGACTTTTGAGTCGACTCAAAAGTCACTGCACTGCTGTCGTCCTTGAGTCGACTCAAAAGTCACTGCACTGCTGTCATCCAGGTGACATTTGAGTCGACTCAAAAGTCACTGCACTGCTGTCATCCAGGTGACATTTGAGTCGACTCAAAAGTCACTGCACTGCTGTCATCCAGGTGACTTTTGAGTCGACTCAAAAGTCACTGCACTGCTGTCATCCAGGTGACTTTTGAGTCGACTCAAAAGTCACTGCACTGCTGTCATCCAGGTGACATTTGAGTCGACTCAAAAGTCACTGCACTGCTGTCATCCAGGTGACATTTGAGTCGACTCAAAAGTCACTGCACTGCTGTCATCCAGGTGACTTTTGAGTCGACTCAAAAGTCACTCCACTGTTGTCATCCAGGTGACTTTTGAGTCGACTCAAAAGTCACTGCACTGCTGTCATCCAGGTGACATTTGAGTCGACTCAAAAGTCACTGCACTGCTGTCATCCAGGTGACATTTGAGTCGACTCAAAAGTCACTGCACTGCTGTCATCCAGGTGACATTTGAGTCGACTCAAAAGTCACTGCACTGCTGTCATCCAGGTGACTTTTGAGTCGACTCAAAAGTCACTGCACTGCTGTCATCCAGGTGACTTTTGAGTCGACTCAAAAGTCACTGCACTGCTGTCATCCAGGTGACATTTGAGTCGACTCAAAAGTCACTGCACTGCTGTCATCCAGGTGACTTTTGAGTCGACTCAAAAGTCACTGCACTGCTGTCATCCAGGTGACATTTGAGTCGACTCAAAAGTCACTGCACTGCTGTCATCCAGGTGACATTTGAGTCGACTCAAAAGTCACTGCACTGCTGTCATCCAGGTGACTTTTGAGTCGACTCAAAAGTCACTCCACTGCTGTCATCCAGGTGACTTTTGAGTCGACTCAAAAGTCACTGCACTGCTGTCATCCAGGTGACATTTGAGTCGACTCAAAAGTCACTGCACTGCTGTCATCCAGGTGACATTTGAGTCGACTCAAAAGTCACTGCACTGCTGTCATCCAGGTGACATTTGAGTCGACTCAAAAGTCACTGCACTGCTGTCATCCAGGTGACTTTTGAGTCGACTCAAAAGTCACTGCACTGCTGTCATCCAGGTGACTTTTGAGTCGACTCAAAAGTCACTGCACTGCTGTCATCCAGGTGACTTTTGAGTCGACTCAAAAGTCACTGCACTGCTGTCATCCAGGTGACTTTTGAGTCGACTCAAAAGTCACTGCACTGCTGTCATCCAGGTGACTTTTGAGTCGACTCAAAAGTCACTGCACTGCTGTCATCCAGGTGACTTTTGAGTCGACTCAAAAGTCACTGCACTGCTGTCATCCAGGTGACTTTTGAGTCGACTCAAAAGTCACTGCACTGCTGTCATCCAGGTGACTTTTGAGTCGACTCAAAAGTCACTGCACTGCTGTCATCCAGGTGACATTTGAGTCGACTCAAAAGTCACTGCACTGCTGTCATCCAGGTGACTTTTGAGTCGACTCAAAAGTCACTGCACTGCTGTCATCCAGGTGACTTTTGAGTCGACTCAAAAGTCACTGCACTGCTGTCATCCAGGTGACTTTTGAGTCGACTCAAAAGTCACTGCACTGCTGTCATCCAGGTGACTTTTGAGTCGACTCAAAAGTCACTGCACTGCTGTCATCCAGGTGACTTTTGAGTCGACTCAAAAGTCACTGCACTGCTGTCATCCAGGTGACTTTTGAGTCGACTCAAAAGTCACTGCACTGCTGTCATCCAGGTGACATTTGAGTCGACTCAAAAGTCACTGCACTGCTGTCATCCAGGTGACATTTGAGTCGACTCAAAAGTCACTGCACTGCTGTCATCCAGGTGACTTTTGAGTCGACTCAAAAGTCACTGCACTGCTGTCATCCAGGTGACATTTGAGTCGACTCAAAAGTCACTGCACTGCTGTCATCCAGGTGACTTTTGAGTCGACTCAAAAGTCACTGCACTGCTGTCATCCAGGTGACTTTTGAGTCGACTCAAAAGTCACTGCACTGCTGTCATCCAGGTGACTTTTGAGTCGACTCAAAAGTCACTGCACTGCTGTCATCCAGGTGACATTTGAGTCGACTCAAAAGTCACTGCACTGCTGTCATCCAGGTGACTTTTGAGTCGACTCAAAAGTCACTGCACTGCTGTCATCCAGGTGACATTTGAGTCGACTCAAAAGTCACTGCACTGCTGTCATCCAGGTGACTTTTGAGTCGACTCAAAAGTCACTGCACTGCTGTCATCCAGGTGACTTTTGAGTCGACTCAAAAGTCACTGCACTGCTGTCATCCAGGTGACTTTTGAGTCGACTCAAAAGTCACTGCACTGCTGTCATCCAGGTGACTTTTGAGTCGACTCAAAAGTCACTGCACTGCTGTCATCCAGGTGACTTTTGAGTCGACTCAAAAGTCACTGCACTGCTGTCATCCAGGTGACTTTTGAGTCGACTCAAAAGTCACTGCACTGCTGTCATCCAGGTGACTTTTGAGTCGACTCAAAAGTCACTGCACTGCTGTCATCCAGGTGACTTTTGAGTCGACTCAAAAGTCACTGCACTGCTGTCATCCAGGTGACTTTTGAGTCGACTCAAAAGTCACTGCACTGCTGTCATCCAGGTGACTTTTGAGTCGACTCAAAAGTCACTGCACTGCTGTCATCCAGGTGACTTTTGAGTCGACTCAAAAGTCACTGCACTGCTGTCATCCAGGTGACTTTTGAGTCGACTCAAAAGTCACTGCACTGCTGTCATCCAGGTGACTTTTGAGTCGACTCAAATGTCACTGCACTGCTGTCATCCAGGTGACTTTTGAGTCGACTCAAAAGTCACTGCACTGCTGTCATCCAGGTGACTTTTGAGTCGACTCAAAAGTCACTGCACTGCTGTCATCCAGGTGACTTTTGAGTCGACTCAAAAGTCACTGCACTGCTGTCATCCAGGTGACTTTTGAGTCGACTCAAATGTCACTGCACTGCTGTCATCCAGGTGACTTTTGAGTCGACTCAAAAGTCACTGCACTGCTGTCATCCAGGTGACTTTTGAGTCGACTCAAAAGTCACTGCACTGCTGTCATCCAGGTGACTTTTGAGTCGACTCAAAAGTCACTGCACTGCTGTCATCCAGGTGACTTTTGAGTCGACTCAAAAGTCACTGCACTGCTGTCATCCAGGTGACTTTTGAGTCGACTCAAAAGTCACTGCACTGCTGTCATCCAGGTGACATTTGAGTCGACTCAAAAGTCACTGCACTGCTGTCATCCAGGTGACTTTTGAGTCGACTCAAAAGTCACTGCACTGCTGTCATCCAGGTGACTTTTGAGTCGACTCAAAAGTCACTGCACTGCTGTCATCCAGGTGACATTTGAGTCGACTCAAAAGTCACTGCACTGCTGTCATCCAGGTGACTTTTGAGTCGACTCAAAAGTCACTGCACTGCTGTCATCCAGGTGACATTTGAGTCGACTCAAAAGTCACTGCACTGCTGTCATCCAGGTGACATTTGAGTCGACTCAAAAGTCACTGCACTGCTGTCATCCAGGTGACTTTTGAGTCGACTCAAAAGTCACTGCACTGCTGTCATCCAGGTGACTTTTGAGTCGACTCAAAAGTCACTGCACTGCTGTCATCCAGGTGACTTTTGAGTCGACTCAAAAGTCACTGCACTGCTGTCATCCAGGTGACTTTTGAGTCGACTCAAAAGTCACTGCACTGCTGTCATCCAGGTGACTTTTGAGTCGACTCAAAAGTCACTGCACTGCTGTCATCCAGGTGACTTTTGAGTCGACTCAAAAGTCACTGCACTGCTGTCATCCAGGTGACTTTTGAGTCGACTCAAAAGTCACTGCACTGCTGTCATCCAGGTGACATTTGAGTCGACTCAAAAGTCACTGCACTGCTGTCATCCAGGTGACATTTGAGTCGACTCAAAAGTCACTGCACTGCTGTCATCCAGGTGACTTTTGAGTCGACTCAAAAGTCACTGCACTGCTGTCATCCAGGTGACTTTTGAGTCGACTCAAAAGTCACTGCACTGCTGTCATCCAGGTGACTTTTGAGTCGACTCAAAAGTCACTGCACTGCTGTCATCCAGGTGACATTTGAGTCGACTCAAAAGTCACTGCACTGCTGTCATCCAGGTGACTTTTGAGTCGACTCAAAAGTCACTGCACTGCTGTCATCCAGGTGACTTTTGAGTCGACTCAAAAGTCACTGCACTGCTGTCATCCAGGTGACTTTTGAGTCGACTCAAAAGTCACTGCACTGCTGTCATCCAGGTGACTTTTGAGTCGACTCAAAAGTCACTGCACTGCTGTCATCCAGGTGACTTTTGAGTCGACTCAAAAGTCACTGCACTGCTGTCATCCAGGTGACATTTGAGTCGACTCAAAAGTCACTGCACTGCTGTCATCCAGGTGACTTTTGAGTCGACTCAAAAGTCACTGCACTGCTGTCATCCAGGTGACTTTTGAGTCGACTCAAAAGTCACTGCACTGCTGTCATCCAGGTGACTTTTGAGTCGACTCAAAAGTCACTGCACTGCTGTCATCCAGGTGACTTTTGAGTCGACTCAAAAGTCACTGCACTGCTGTCATCCAGGTGACTTTTGAGTCGACTCAAAAGTCACTGCACTGCTGTCATCCAGGTGACTTTTGAGTCGACTCAAAAGTCACTGCACTGCTGTCATCCAGGTGACATTTGAGTCGACTCAAAAGTCACTGCACTGCTGTCATCCAGGTGACTTTTGAGTCGACTCAAAAGTCACTGCACTGCTGTCATCCAGGTGACTTTTGAGTCGACTCAAAATTCACTGCACTGCTGTCATCCAGGTGACTTTTGAGTCGACTCAAAAGTCACTGCACTGCTGTCATCCAGGTGACTTTTGAGTCGACTCAAAAGTCACTGCACTGCTGTCATCCAGGTGACTTTTGAGTCGACTCAAAAGTCACTGCACTGCTGTCATCCAGGTGACTTTTGAGTCGACTCAAAAGTCACTGCACTGCTGTCATCCAGGTGACTTTTGAGTCGACTCAAAAGTCACTGCACTGCTGTCATCCAGGTGACTTTTGAGTCGACTCAAAAGTCACTGCACTGCTGTCATCCAGGTGACTTTTGAGTCGACTCAAAAGTCACTGCACTGCTGTCATCCAGGTGACTTTTGAGTCGACTCAAAAGTCACTGCACTGCTGTCATCCAGGTGACTTTTGAGTCGACTCAAATGTCACTGCACTGCTGTCATCCAGGTGACTTTTGAGTCGACTCAAAAGTCACTGCACTGCTGTCATCCAGGTGACTTTTGAGTCGACTCAAAAGTCACTGCACTGCTGTCATCCAGGTGACTTTTGAGTCGACTCAAAAGTCACTGCACTGCTGTCATCCAGGTGACTTTTGAGTCGACTCAAAAGTCACTGCACTGCTGTCATCCAGGTGACTTTTGAGTCGACTCAAAAGTCACTGCACTGCTGTCATCCAGGTGACTTTTGAGTCGACTCAAAAGTCACTGCACTGCTGTCATCCAGGTGACTTTTGAGTCGACTCAAAAGTCACTGCACTGCTGTCATCCAGGTGACTTTTGAGTCGACTCAAAAGTCACTGCACTGCTGTCATCCAGGTGACATTTGAGTCGACTCAAAAGTCACTGCACTGCTGTCATCCAGGTGACATTTGAGTCGACTCAAAAGTCACTGCACTGCTGTCATCCAGGTGACTTTTGAGTCGACTCAAAAGTCACTGCACTGCTGTCATCCAGGTGACTTTTGAGTCGACTCAAAAGTCACTGCACTGCTGTCATCCAGGTGACTTTTGAGTCGACTCAAAAGTCACTGCACTGCTGTCATCCAGGTGACTTTTGAGTCGACTCAAAAGTCACTGCACTGCTGTCATCCAGGTGACTTTTGAGTCGACTCAAAAGTCACTGCACTGCTGTCATCCAGGTGACTTTTGAGTCGACTCAAAAGTCACTGCACTGCTGTCATCCAGGTGACTTTTGAGTCGACTCAAAAGTCACTGCACTGCTGTCATCCAGGTGACATTTGAGTCGACTCAAAAGTCACTGCACTGCTGTCATCCAGGTGACATTTGAGTCGACTCAAAAGTCACTGCACTGCTGTCATCCAGGTGACATTTGAGTCGACTCAAAAGTCACTGCACTGCTGTCATCCAGGTGACTTTTGAGTCGACTCAAAAGTCACTGCACTGCTGTCATCCAGGTGACTTTTGAGTCGACTCAAAAGTCACTGCACTGCTGTCATCCAGGTGACTTTTGAGTCGACTCAAAAGTCACTGCACTGCTGTCATCCAGGTGACTTTTGAGTCGACTCAAAAGTCACTGCACTGCTGTCATCCAGGTGACATTTGAGTCGACTCAAAAGTCACTGCACTGCTGTCATCCAGGTGACTTTTGAGTCGACTCAAAAGTCACTGCACTGCTGTCATCCAGGTGACATTTGAGTCGACTCAAAAGTCACTGCACTGCTGTCATCCAGGTGACTTTTGAGTCGACTCAAAAGTCACTGCACTGCTGTCATCCAGGTGACTTTTGAGTCGACTCAAAATTCACTGCACTGCTGTCATCCAGGTGACTTTTGAGTCGACTCAAAAGTCACTGCACTGCTGTCATCCAGGTGACTTTTGAGTCGACTCAAAAGTCACTGCACTGCTGTCATCCAGGTGACTTTTGAGTCGACTCAAAAGTCACTGCACTGCTGTCATCCAGGTGACTTTTGAGTCGACTCAAAAGTCACTGCACTGCTGTCATCCAGGTGACTTTTGAGTCGACTCAAAAGTCACTGCACTGCTGTCATCCAGGTGACTTTTGAGTCGACTCAAAAGTCACTGCACTGCTGTCATCCAGGTGACTTTTGAGTCGACTCAAAAGTCACTGCACTGCTGTCATCCAGGTGACTTTTGAGTCGACTCAAAAGTCACTGCACTGCTGTCATCCAGGTGACTTTTGAGTCGACTCAAATGTCACTGCACTGCTGTCATCCAGGTGACTTTTGAGTCGACTCAAAAGTCACTGCACTGCTGTCATCCAGGTGACTTTTGAGTCGACTCAAAAGTCACTGCACTGCTGTCATCCAGGTGACTTTTGAGTCGACTCAAAAGTCACTGCACTGCTGTCATCCAGGTGACTTTTGAGTCGACTCAAATGTCACTGCACTGCTGTCATCCAGGTGACTTTTGAGTCGACTCAAAAGTCACTGCACTGCTGTCATCCAGGTGACTTTTGAGTCGACTCAAAAGTCACTGCACTGCTGTCATCCAGGTGACTTTTGAGTCGACTCAAAAGTCACTGCACTGCTGTCATCCAGGTGACTTTTGAGTCGACTCAAAAGTCACTGCACTGCTGTCATCCAGGTGACTTTTGAGTCGACTCAAAAGTCACTGCACTGCTGTCATCCAGGTGACATTTGAGTCGACTCAAAAGTCACTGCACTGCTGTCATCCAGGTGACTTTTGAGTCGACTCAAAAGTCACTGCACTGCTGTCATCCAGGTGACATTTGAGTCGACTCAAAAGTCACTGCACTGCTGTCATCCAGGTGACATTTGAGTCGACTCAAAAGTCACTGCACTGCTGTCATCCAGGTGACATTTGAGTCGACTCAAAAGTCACTGCACTGCTGTCATCCAGGTGACTTTTGAGTCGACTCAAAAGTCACTGCACTGCTGTCATCCAGGTGACTTTTGAGTCGACTCAAAAGTCACTGCACTGCTGTCATCCAGGTGACTTTTGAGTCGACTCAAAAGTCACTGCACTGCTGTCATCCAGGTGACTTTTGAGTCGACTCAAAAGTCACTGCACTGCTGTCATCCAGGTGACATTTGAGTCGACTCAAAAGTCACTGCACTGCTGTCATCCAGGTGACTTTTGAGTCGACTCAAAAGTCACTGCACTGCTGTCATCCAGGTGACATTTGAGTCGACTCAAAAGTCACTGCACTGCTGTCATCCAGGTGACTTTTGAGTCGACTCAAAAGTCACTGCACTGCTGTCATCCAGGTGACTTTTGAGTCGACTCAAAATTCACTGCACTGCTGTCATCCAGGTGACTTTTGAGTCGACTCAAAAGTCACTGCACTGCTGTCATCCAGGTGACTTTTGAGTCGACTCAAATGTCACTGCACTGCTGTCATCCAGGTGACTTTTGAGTCGACTCAAAAGTCACTGCACTGCTGTCATCCAGGTGACTTTTGAGTCGACTCAAAAGTCACTGCACTGCTGTCATCCAGGTGACTTTTGAGTCGACTCAAAAGTCACTGCACTGCTGTCATCCAGGTGACTTTTGAGTCGACTCAAAAGTCACTGCACTGCTGTCATCCAGGTGACTTTTGAGTCGACTCAAAAGTCACTGCACTGCTGTCATCCAGGTGACTTTTGAGTCGACTCAAAAGTCACTGCACTGCTGTCATCCAGGTGACTTTTGAGTCGACTCAAATGTCACTGCACTGCTGTCATCCAGGTGACTTTTGAGTCGACTCAAAAGTCACTGCACTGCTGTCATCCAGGTGACTTTTGAGTCGACTCAAAAGTCACTGCACTGCTGTCATCCAGGTGACTTTTGAGTCGACTCAAAAGTCACTGCACTGCTGTCATCCAGGTGACTTTTGAGTCGACTCAAATGTCACTGCACTGCTGTCATCCAGGTGACTTTTGAGTCGACTCAAAAGTCACTGCACTGCTGTCATCCAGGTGACTTTTGAGTCGACTCAAAAGTCACTGCACTGCTGTCATCCAGGTGACTTTTGAGTCGACTCAAAAGTCACTGCACTGCTGTCATCCAGGTGACTTTTGAGTCGACTCAAAAGTCACTGCACTGCTGTCATCCAGGTGACTTTTGAGTCGACTCAAAAGTCACTGCACTGCTGTCATCCAGGTGACATTTGAGTCGACTCAAAAGTCACTGCACTGCTGTCATCCAGGTGACTTTTGAGTCGACTCAAAAGTCACTGCACTGCTGTCATCCAGGTGACTTTTGAGTCGACTCAAAAGTCACTGCACTGCTGTCATCCAGGTGACTTTTGAGTCGACTCAAAAGTCACTGCACTGCTGTCATCCTCCTGCCATCGTTATTAATGCTCGTCGTACTCGTTATTAATGCCCGTCGTACTCGTCGGTACAAGCAGACTCACTTTAACGATCTGAACGCCGTAGGAGCGGTAGACGTGGACGAGAGGGCAGATGATGTCAGTGCCCACGTCTGGGATCTCCCTGGGGCATGCCTGTGAGTAGGCTCGGAACGGCTGTGACATCTGTGAGGGGGGAAGAGGGAAAAGAGAAGTAACAGGGGGAGGGGGAGGGGTTGTGGGTGGATGAGAGGGCAGACAGATAATGTTTGCTTTTAAGGCGCCTCAAAAGGCAGATAGATAATGTCTGCTTTTGAGGCGCCTCAAAAGGCAGATAGATAATGTCTGCTTTTGAGGCGCCTCAAAAGGCAGATAGATAATGTCTGCTTTTGAGGCGCCTCAAAAGGCAGATAGATTATGTCTGCTTTTGAGGCGCCTCAAAAGGCAGATAGATAATGTCTGCTTTTGAGGCGCCTCAAAAGGCAGATAGATAATGTCTGCTTTTGAGGCGCCTCAAAAGGCAGATAGATAATGTCTGCTTTTGAGGCGCCTCAAAAGGCAGATAGATAATGTCTGTGGCCACATCAGGGATCTCCCCGGGGCATGTCAGTGAGTAGGCTTGGAACGGCTGCGACATCTGAACGAGCAGGGAAGGGGGAGAAAGGGAATGCATGCTTGGGTATTGCGTCAGGGATCTCCCCGTCCCCGGGACATGTGGGAGAGCGAGTAGGCTCGGAACAGCTGTGACATCTGAATGTGGCGGAGGGTGTGAGGTGAGAGGAGAGAGGAGAGGGTGAGAGGGTACGCATGTAGGGTGAGAGGAGAGGGTGAGAGGGTACACATGTAGGGTGAGAGGAGAGGGTGAGAGGAGAGGGTGAGAGGGCAGATGACGTCTGTGCCCACGGCAGGGATCTCCCCGGGGCATGCGGGTGAGTAGGGCTGCGGCATCTGAGGGACAAATGAGGGACAAATGAGGGACACGTGAGGGACATGTCATGGACATACCACACCACACCACAGCACACCACACAGCACCGCGCACCACCCTTGTCAACCCACATGCACGCGCTGCACAATCACGTTGCTAGTGTTCCACACGAGCAGCAGCGGCTCATCCACCCGATGCACGTACAGCGGCTCACGTTGCTAGTTTTACCTAGAAGTCACTGCTCAGCACCACAAAACACCGCACTGCACTGCAGCAAACCACACCTCACTTGCACACGGTGCAATATAGCATTGCTGGTGTTCCATACATGGAGTATCGGCTCATCCACCCGATGCACGTACAGCCGATACCCCCTCCCTTTGTGTCGCCTAGATGCCACTGTACAAAGAACCTCACTCTGCAGTACCACACAGCAGCACACAGCACCGCACACCACCGCACACCACACCACCACAACACACAGCATCGCTCTAAACCCACCTGGACACGGTACACTATCACGTTGCTGGTGTTCCATATACGGAGTATCGGCTCGTCCACCCGATGCACGTACAGCTGATACCCCCTCCCTTTGTGTTGCCTGGATGCTACTGTACAAAGAACCAAACTCTGCAGTACCGCACAGCAGCACACAGCACCGCACACCACCGCACACCACACCACCACAACACACAGCATCGCTCTAAACCCACCTGGACACGGTACACTATCACGTTGCTGGTGTTCCATATACGGAGTATCGGCTCATCCACCCGATGCACGTACAGCCGATACCCCCTCCCTTTGGCCCCGCCTCCCGATCGCAGCACCGTGCACGCATACTTGGGCCCAAACAGCAGCCCTCTCTTCAGAGTGACGTGGTTCTGAAGCTCTAGCATTACTGTCGTGGAGGGAGGGTAGAGCCTGCGCTTGATGAAATCTGCTTCGCTGGTCACTTGGATTACCACGGCCGAGGCCAGGGGGGAGCACGCCGACCCTGATGGGAAGAGCCGAAGAGGGGAGGGTGGAGGGTGGAGGGTGGAGGGTGGAGAGGGGAGGGGGGAGGGTGGAGCCGTAGACTCAGGAAGACAGTTCTACGCAGCACAGTGCATGCATACCTGGGGCCGAACAGCAACACGGGTTCAGCCCGCTTTTAACAGCCTGGGTAGCAGCCGTCTGGTGGGAGTGAGGCGCAGAGTGACGTGCTTCTGAAGCTCCAGAAGGACCGTCGTGCCACGACACGTCAGCCTTGCATAGCCACAGAGACCGGATCTCACCTTGCTTTATGCTGGCATTAGCAGCAAACACCGAAGCAAAGCCAGCAGAGTCAGGCTCGGCAGCAGAGTTAGGCTCGGAAGCAAGTAGCTCTGCAGGAACGCCACGAGCATCCTGTGCCAGGGACTCCTCCAACCAGGCCATCGCTGCAGGCTCGGACCGAACCTGCTGCTTCAGCCACGGATTCATCCACTCCTGGGGCTCAGCCCATCGCAAAAGCTGTGCATTTTCCTGTTCCAGTGCCTGTGCGCGGTGTGACAGTATTGAAGGTGACTCTGACTGTGACTGTATGCTCACAGATTGTGGACTGTTTGTCTCGGATCTGTAGTAATCCTCGTTAGTGTGTGAACTCGCTGATCCAGTAGAAGCGGTCTTATTTCTATGCCAGACACTAGTTCTCTGATGCAGGTGGTAAAACGACGAGTGGCGGGATGGGTCATGAAAGGCGCTCCTGTGGCCTGGGAAAGGGAAGGGCAGGGAGACGGAGGTGTGAAGGAGTGAAGTCGTTGAGGAAGAGAGAGGTAGAGAGAGGTTCAGAACGTTTTACGTTTGGATGGAGGAATATAAGCAGCAAGAGGCAGCAGAACAGGCATGTACGCCACAAACTGATCGGGTAACCAGGTTAGGACTCACAACTTTTGAGACGTCTCAAAAGTCACCTACACCACAACATGATCGAGTATCCAGGTTAGTATGACTCACAATCGGATTCGACTGACACCAGCACCTGACCATTGATCTGGCCTCACACCTGCACCTGCACCTGGCCTCTCACCTGCACCTGCGCCTGGCCTCTCACCTGCGGCTCGGACACGCAGCAGGAGCGGCTGTTCAAGACGGACGGAGGAGACGGAGAGCACGGTTACGACCAGCGCTACTACTTTAAACATCAATGGATTATAACGAAAATTCTCAATATACGCCTGCATGATACTACATGGCGATGAGCCTACTCCATGGAGCGACTCCCACCGCAGTCGCCGCCTTCTCTGCGGCCTCGTTGTTATCAAAAGGGGTTGCATCGATATCTCGCGAAACCGGCCTCGGAAATACTTTGCTTTCATCGAGAGTTTTCAAGTCAGGTGATTCGGCTCAGACGTTTCTGACGACGGCCTACAGGGAACTTTGCTGAAATTACGTCCAGCACAGTACTGGTATTAGCATGTTACGTTATCACGGCCGCCTTCTGCTCGACTAGAGTAAACGGCTATCGATACTATGATGAGAACGGCTACCAGCAGCAGGTGGCTTGAAACAGCGTGGCTGATAAGATAGACGAATGTCGTGGTGGAAGGAAGAAGTATGCTTCGCCGTGACTTTTGAGTCGACTCAAAAGTCAGCTGGCGTGAAACCGCGTGGTTGATAAGATCGTTGAACGTCGTGGTGGAAGGAAGAAGTATGCTTCGCCGTACCGTCGCATTCCCTTGTGGCCTAGATTTCGCGCCTAAATTCCGCAACTAACGATTTTAGAAATAGTATATTCTCAACAGTACTCCAGCGAAAACCGCTCAGCTTTCTTGACCCATGCTGGTGAGACGGTGAGCGCGGTGATCGACACACACACACACACGAAGACTACCGTTGGAGCTTGCACGTGAAACATGCGGCACTGGAGGCTCGCGCTGATTCAGGCTGCAAGAACGAGGAGCGGGAAAACCGTTCATTCTTGCTCGGCTGTTGCCACAGAAGGAACCCTATGTGGAGAGAATGGGAGGGTAGGTTGGAAGGGAGCGTGGTTCGGTTTGGAGGGATCTAGGAACCTATCGGACAGTCACAGCCACTTCGTGAGATGCACTGCCCATGGCGGCGGACAGTCGGACAGGCGGAACCCTGGGAACCGTCCAGGTAACCCCGGGTTACCGAGACAGTGTTATGGGTTTCCTACGCGAGGGCAGACTAGGGCTGTGGATTGCAGTGCACGTAAAAGGGTGTTCAAAGTTACAGCACCAGCTCGACGTCGAAGTGTGTCGGTGAATCCTGACGGTTGGGACCGTAGATCCGAGGGTTGACATTCACCGACATCTCTCGACGTCGAGGGATGCAGTACTTTGAACACGCTTTAAGCGAACTTCGCTCTCGTCTGATTTTCTGCCACGTATATTGCAAAGCGAGGTGGTTCTCGCCTGGTTTTGTTCTCGTGAAACGGCTGCCCGCTATTGGCGACACCACAACTTTCGCCACAGCGAAGCGCGACGTGGTTTTGACATGACATGCCTTGTCGCATCCGTGCGAAAATATTTCAAGCCAAGTTGCCCAGCCCAGTTGCTGCACTCCTCGCGTTCCTCCCCAACGAAAGCGCCTGGCGTGCTCATATCGAATCGTTCCAGCAAACCAACAAGCGTGCCCAAAGGAATTCCATCCCACCGAATCCTGCCCCAGCTGGAGGGGACCACGGCAAACCGACCACCACCACATGAATGGGTGGGTGGCGGCGAAAGCATTCGCCGCGGTGCGCTAGTTGATCTCTGCCGAATTATCGCCCAGAGAGAGTAGCTTCGTTTTCAGTATAATAAACTATATTTTGTGGTATCCACCTACAGCAAGTATTGAGGTGGCATATAGAGAACTATTATTATAGAAGTGATAGGTGCGGCGCAATTTGTTGCTTGACAGCTATAACATCCTTCGGCTTTAATGAAAGACAATCTATAGCCGCGTAGTAATCTGGTGCCTATGGAAGCCGTGGGAACTTGGAGAAATCTGGTGCACGCCCGCTCAAATACGACTCACGGCCTTCCACTGCTTCTGGGGTGTTGTAGAAAATCAGCGTTGCATTTCCAGCCAGCTCCTGGTCATGGAGAGAAAGGAAGTGTTGCTTAGTAGAACAGAGACATGTGGCACATGACATGTTACTGTACTTGCATGGGATGGACATCGCACGTACACTACACGGCACGCACATGACACACTACCAACATACAGTGCACGCGAGCATGCTACACATGTTTTACTCCAGCTGCAAGCCAACAGTGGTGTGAGAGAGACGCTGCACATTGTGGCGCATGGCATAATGCCTATAGTCTCTGTTAATTGCCAACTTGAGAGCACCCACAGGGCCGTGTGGTCAGTAACCATGGCACCATGGCGCACAACACATCATGCACCATGGCACACAACACATCATGCACCATGGCACACAACACATCATGCACCATGGCGCACAACACATCATGCACCATGGCACACAACACATCATGCACCATGGCACACAATACATCATGCACCATGGCGCACAACACATCATGCACCATGGCACAACACACATCATGCACCATGGCACACAACACATCATGCACCATGGCACATAACACATCATGCACCATGGCACACAACACATCATGCACCATGGGACACAACACATCATGCACCATGGCACACAACACATCATGCACCATGGCACACAACACATCATGCACCATGGCACACAACACATCATGCACCATGGCACACAACACATCATGCACCATGGCACACAACACATCACGCACCATGGCACACAACACATCATGCACCATGGCACACAACACATCACGCACCATGGCACACAACACATCATGCACCAAGCCAGCAGTGCCATCGTCCACTGCATTGATGGCCGACTTGAGCACCCTCAGGGCTGTGGGGCTGTTCCTTCATCCCATGGACACAGCACACGATGACTGCAAGCTAGCACATGACACACCACCCACACACCCCCCACACACCACCCACACACCACCCACACACCACCCACACACCCCCCACACACCACCCACACACCCCCCACACACCACCCACACACCACCCACAGCCCACCTGCAAGCCAGCAGCGCCGTCATCCACTGCATTGATTGCCGACTTGAGCACCCTCAGGGCTGTGGGGCTGTTCCTCAGGATCTCCCGGCACCACTTCACCGTCTCCTGCTCCAAGTTCGCCAGCTGATGATGAACGGGTGGGAGAGGACAGAGAAGAGAAAGGACAAAAGTGAGCACTACCAGGGCTGTGAGGCTGTTCTGTTCCTAAGGATCTCCCAGCACCACTTCACTGTCTGTGCTTTCAAATTCCTAATTCACTGTCTGTGGGAGAGGAGGACAGAAATTAGAAGGACAGGGAAATGAACAAAAATGTGCGCAATTAGCCTCCTGGGTGTCTGTTCCGCTGGACCTCCCAAGACCGCTTCATTGTCTCCTGCTTCATTAAACATGAGGGAGAGAAGTTACACGGAGGACATGGTTGAAACAGGGAAATCTAGTTTTGAGGCGCCTCAAAACTAGACTTCATTGAACATGAGGGAGAGAGGTTGCAAGGAGGACATGGTTGAAACAGGGAAAAACTCAAATGGATGAACAGCAACAGCACTCACATTAAATGGAGTATTGACACGGCACAAAGCAGTCACAGGACCAAAAGTAATGACACGGCAAAAAGCACTCACGGGAACAACAGTGTTGATGAGTCCCATATCGAGAGCCTGGGCAGCTGTGTAGTGCCTGGCCAGGAACCAGATCTCCCTCGCCTTCTTGGGGCCCACGAGGCGAGACATGATAGAGCTGCCATACCCTGCATCGAAGCTTCCCACCTAGGGAGCCGAGGAGAACAGACTAGGCAAACAACACTGTGTACATGGAAGTTCAGGTAAATAGTGCACGTGGAAGGGCGAGATGCAAATGGTGCAGGAAACGGATATCGGAGACGGGGGGCATAGGTGGGGGTCAGGTCAGACAATCAAGCACAGTGCAAGCAAGCCATAAGGTGAGACATGCTGGGGCGGCCATGCCTGCAGAGGTACTTTAGCTTCGCCTCAGCCTCACCTTGGGGCCTGTCTGTCTCACCTTGGGGCCTGTCTGTCTCACCTTGGGGCCTGTCTGTCTCACCTTGGGGCCTGTCTGTCTCACCTTGGGGCCTGTCTGTCTCACCTTGGGGCCTGTCTGTCTCACCTTGGGGCCTGTCTGTCTCACCTTGGGGCCTGTCTGTCTCACCTTGGGGCCTGTCTGTCTCACCTTGGGGCCTGTCTGTCTCACCTTGGGGCCTGTCTGTCTCACCTTGGGGCCTGTCTGTCTCACCTTGGGGCCTGCCTGTCTCACCTTGGGGCCTGTCTGTCTCACCTTGGGGCCTGTCTGTCTCACCTTGGGGCCTGTCTGTCTCACCTTGGGGCCTGTCTGTCTCACCTTGGGGCCTGTCTGTCTCACCTTGGGGCCTGTCTGTCTCACCTTGGGGCCTGCCTGTCTCACCTTGGGGCCTGTCTGGCCAAACACAGCGTTGTCAGCAGCAATGGTGATGTCACACACCAGATGCAGCACGTGGCCTGCGTACCCTTGTGCCCCTGCTGCTCCTTCAGCCCCTGCCCTGCCCCACCTTACGCCCCCGTCCCACCGTGGGCCCTGCCTTGCCCCACCCTCTACCCCCGTCTCACCTTGGGGCCTGTCTGGCCGAACACAGCATTATCAGCAGCAATGGTGATGTCACACACCAGGTGCAGCACGTGGCCTCCGCCTATGGCGTACCCTGCCACCTGTATGCAGATAGAGCGGTACAGAGCGGTACTCAACAGCATGAAGAGCAGAAGCACTGTATGGTACAGAGACCAGTGTCAGCTCTAGCGCAATGATGAACACACCGCATGCAGCACATGCAGCACATGCAGCAGATGCAGCAGATGCAGCACATGCAGCACATGCAGCAGATACTATCTAAGCTCCTCCAAAAGAGGCTCACCATGGCAATGACTGGCTTAGGAGTTCGCCGAATTTGAACCTGCACGATTGGACAGAGGGGAAACGGGTGACGATGGAATGAGGAAGGACGGGGAGAGGAAGGAATGCAACCCTCAATATGAGCCATTGGGTTGAAGAAGAAAAAAAAGAGGGTTAAGGCATCGAGTGCATTATTAACTGATTGCAGTTGTAGTCTTACACTCCTCCTCTGACCTCCTCCACCAACACCCCCCCCTCCCCCTTCCCCTTTTTGCCTTCCGTCTAACACACCAGCAGGTCCAGCACGTTGAGTTGAGGCATTTTATCGCCCCCCACACGCACATGCACACAATGGTGACCTCCCCCCCTCTACACCACACAGGCACTCAACACACACCTGCAGGTCCAGCACGTTGAGTCGAGGCACCTGATCGCCCCCGACGCACATGAACACAATACCTCCTTTCTAACCCCTTCTCCCTCTCCGCCTGTTCCCCTCCCTTGGAAAGCACACCTGCAGGTCCAGCACGTTGAGTCGCGGCACCTGATCGCCCCCCACGTATCCGTGCACATGGACATGCACGCACTGGTAACCTGCCTCTCCTCCACAGCGCACACACACAAACACGCACCTGCAGGTCCAGCACGTTGAGTCGAGGCACCTGATCGCCCCCGACATATCCGTGCTTACCCCTCACAGCCTGGTCTCCCCCGCTGCAGAACGACAGATCGCCCTGAGAGACAAAAGGGGAGGAGAGAAGCGAAGAATGGTGAATAGCTGGAATCTCGTTCCCGGTTCTTAAGTTGACTCAACATCCGTCGTGTACGTATTCGAGTGTGCCCCTCACGGCCTGGTCACTCTCAGTAGGCTCAGCTTGTGTTTAAGGGCTCACCTTGCCTATGTTCACATCTCACCTTCGCCTGGTGTGAAAATCCCACCTTGCCTGTGTTACAAATCTCACTTTGCCTGTGATACAAATCTCACTTTGCCTGGTGTTAAAATCTCACCTTGCCTGTGAAGATGATCACTCCAACGGTCACATCGTCTCTCGCAGCATCGAACGCGCGCTTCAGCTCCTTCACCGTTTCCGGCCGAAACGCGTTCCTCCTCTCGGGCCGGTTAATCGTGATCTGACGGTCAGAATTGCACGGTTGCAATAGGTGGTACGAAGGTGACAGTTGAGACTTTCTTTACGTTTCTAAGGAGAACCTGTAAAATTCCAAAACACGGACCAAGGGAATCATGACAAAGGTTATCATTGAAAATGCTCCTCCGCTTAACATTGTTACCTTGGCGATCCCCTCTCCCACAGCCGTCTCGTACAGAACGTCTTGGAGAGGAGGCCCGTCGACGCGACCCGGCTGCCACACGACGGGCGCGCTCGACACCTCGCCGTGCATTAACGCGTACTTAGACGGCTTTCCCGTAGCTGATGCGTAAACGCCGGTCGCGCCGCTGTTCGCGCTGCGACCACTGCTGTTGTTGCTGCAGGGTTGCAGGTCCAGCTGGGACTCGTTGTAAGAAGCCTCGTTATTGGTGGTTTCCGGAGGGGTCGAATAGGCGGGTGCGATATGGCGACCGTAAACCTGAAGTCGCCGCAGCGCTTGATCGTGATCCATGGCTCCTTCAAGGAAAACCCTAGAAGCTTCAGAGGGAACTACGTGCAATGCGATAGAACGGAGCGGAAACAGACGAAGGTAAGGAGTATTAGGTGAAATTACTCCTCTGTTGAGGATTCAGCCGCATCGGCTGGGAGCTATCTGTGAGGACAACTTTTGGATATGGTCAGTCGCTCTGGATAAGAAAAAGAGAGTCTGAAGATTCCCAAGGAACGCCACTAATCGGGAGTGATTCTGGGCTCTCGTATTTTCTAAAAGGTTTCAAGTCGGTTGGGTCTGGTTGGATTATGCAAACCGCTGTGATTGGTCGAACTCGAATTGGGACGGAACTGTCGTCAGGGAGACGTGAGCGGAGGCGCACTGTACCCTCTTCCTAAATTCTGGGCCAGAAGGGTCCGCCGCGCCTGGGACCACACCTTTTTGTGCTCACTACACGAAGACGCGCTTCAGTGCATGGGGCGACGAGAATAAGTTGACAGAAATACAGAATGAGAAGTTGTCTCAACTATTCATCACTCTTCCAGTAGCGTGGAAGAAATTCAACACATAACACAGAAAACGGATTATCTGAGCCATTTTTCAGGTTCATATAAACAGGAAGTATCTGAAAAACAACTAGAATCTCCATGATGTTATGCATTCTCATTGTCTGATTTTCAGCTGTCTTAAGAAGCCTTGTGTTATCCAGGCTTTGTTGTATTCTTTGTCTTTTGTTGTCCAGGCTTTCTTTGGTCTTGTATTATTATTATTTTTTCTTTTTTTGCTCCAGGAATGATGTATACCCATTATGCCCCTAAAACCCCCATAAGAATTAATGCAATATCTTTAGAAGAAGGAGAAATAGGGCATAATTTCGGCGGTAGTAAATTAAATTCTAAAGGATCCTTAAATTTGAGTCCTACTAGCGAACTCGCAATAGCAGCGGCCAATTTATTTAGCTATTTACATACACTTGATGATTATGCGAGGGAAAATTCACTCCAAAGAATTGCAATTGCACCGATTCCGAATAACTCTATAGGACTTGTTATTAATGATCGTCTTATTAGAGCTACTCTCAAAAAATAATTAATCAATTGTTTTTGTTAATGTGCTGTTTTAGATTTAACTTAAGAGCATAAAACTAAGTAGTTCTTGCTAATTATATAGAGTATTTTTTAATACTTGAATAAACTAGCCTAGCTATAGTAAACAAAAATAAATGTTTATATGGAAAATTCTTTAGCTGAAATAAAAATAAACCCCAAACAGGTTATAGCATTTTTTGCGATGATAGTTGGGATGTTTATGGCTATTTTAGATATACAGATAGTAGCAAGTTCACTTTCAGTAATAGCAGCAGGCTTATCTGCCTCAGGTGACGAGCTATCATGGATCCAAACTTCTTACTTGATAGCTGAAGTTATAATTATTCCGGCGACGGGTTTTCTGGCAAGGTTATTGTCGACAAGAATTTTATATGTTATAGCTGCTTTTGGCTTTACAGTTATGAGTCTCATGTGTGCTCTTGCCTGGAATATTGAATCTATGATTATCTTTAGAGCGATGCAGGGTTTTTTTTGGCGGTGCTTTTATTCCTACTGCTTTTGGCGCAGTTTTTATTATTTTTCCAAAAGAAATGCGTACTAAAGTTAGCATGATTATAGGTCATGTCGTAACTTTAGCTCCAACTCTTGGCCCGACCCTTGGCGGATATATAACAGAAAATATATCCTGGCATTTTATGTTTTTACTTAACCTAATTCCTGGAATATTCGTTTGTACTACTGTGTATATATATGTAGATTTTGATAAGCCCAATCTTAAATTACTTTCTAATTTTGATTTTTTAGGTATAGCTTTAATGATTATGACATTGGGCTGTTTACAATATGTTTTGGAAGAGGGAAATAAAAAAGATTGGTTGGATGATACTTATATTCTAATTCTATCTGTATTAGTATTGCTTGGTTTTATATGTCTAATTATCAGGGAACTTACTTTTTCCAGCCCTATTGTTGATCTAAGTGCTTTTAGAAACAGAAATTTTTCTTTTGGTTGTATATATTCTTTTATACTCGGTGTAGGACTTTACGGTGTTGTATATCTTCTGCCTTTATTTCTATTTTCGATAGCTGGATTTAATACCCTGCAAATAGGTATAACGATGATTGTAACAGGGTTCTGCTCCTCTTGCAGCAAAGGTATTTGATTCCGGATTAGATAAGAGAATTATGCTAGCAATTGGATATTTAACATTTGGGCTCGGCTGTTACTTAAATAGTTTTCTAACTGCTGAATCACGGTTCTGGGAACTGTGTTTACCTCAAATGGTTAGAGGTATAGCCTGTCAGAATGCTATTATTGTCTAGCCTGCAGTGGGGTACTCTATAGCGAGTACAGCCCAATCTAGGGTTTGCTATTTGTACTCAACTGCCTGCTAGTTCAACCTCTCTCCTTTCAATCATTCTTGCCTAGTGATTCTGACATGGTATTCAGAGCAGGAGGTCCCTAGGACCTACCGACCGTTTTTTAAGGGCCCACCACCGCTCGCATGCGGTTACCACGCTACCCCGTGCCCTAGCCTCGTAGCGCCCTCGTGCGCCCTCGTTAGCGCCCTCGCGCGCCCCTCGTTAGCGCCCTCGCGCGCACCCTCGTTAGCGCCCTCGCGCGCCCCTTCGTTAGCGCCCTCGCGCGCCCCTTCGTTAGCGCCCTCGCGCGCCCCTTGCTAGCGCCCTCGCGCGCCCCTCACTAGCGCCCTCGCGCGCCCCTCGCCGAGCCGCCCGCTCGCAGCCCGCCCGCCCGCTCGCTGCCCGCTTCGCGGCCCGCTCGCTACGCAGCCCGCCCGCCCGCTCGCTGCCCGCTTCGCGGCCCGCCCGCTTCGCAGCCCGCTCGCTCGCTGCCCGCTTCGCGGCCCGCCCGCTTCGCAGCCCGCTCGCTCGCTGCCCGCTTCGCGGCCCGCCCACTTCGCAGCCCGCCCGCCCGCTCGCTGCCCGCTTCGCGGCCCGCCCGCTTCGCAGCCCGCTCGCCCCGCTGCCCGCTTCGCGGCCCGCCCACTTCGCAGCCCGCCCGCCCGCTAGCTGCCCACTTCGCGGCCCGCCCGCATCGCAGCCCGCTCGCCCCGCTGCCCGCTTCGCAGCCCGCCCGCCCGCCCGCTGCCCGCTTCGCGGCCCGCCCGCCTCGCAGCGTCGCCCGCCCGCCGTGCTGCCCGCTTGCAGCGCCGCCTGCCCGCCGCGCTGCCCGCTTCCCGGCCCGTCCGCCGCGCTGCCCGCTCGCAGCGTCGCCCTCCCGTCGCGCTGACCGCTTGCAGCGCCGCCTGCCCGTAGCGCCAGCCTCGCCCGCTGCTCTCTATCCGTGCACAGTCGCCTGTCCCTTTGCTGCTGTACCTGCTCTGTTACCGTGCCTGCTACTGTTGCTGGTGTACCCCTGCAGGTTGTGTTCTGCACAAACTCCTGCTGCAGGCAGTTATGGGGGAGTGTTAGAATATATCTGTAACTGCTTGTAGCTGTAGTTTAGTGTAGTTATTATATACTGTTGGTGGTGCACCTTCTTTGCATGCTCTGTTTGCTATATGTACCCTAGTGCTATAGTGAACATCATTCCCATTCTCTCGTCTTGGCACAAACTCACTCGACTCCCCTTTGGCCTAGGCTACTAAGCCTAGGCCCTAAACCTAACTACCACTTGTGCTAGTATTCTAACATGCTATCAGAGCAGGTCGACCCTCCTGGGTCGATCCTGTGGGTGGGCCCACCACCTAAGCCTTCCGCTGCTACTGCTACTGCTACTGCTACTCCCTGTCCGCCGCGCGCCCCGTGGCGCGCGGCGTCGAAACTAGGGTTTTCAGCCCGCCGTGCGCCCCGAGGCACGCGGCGGTTTTCTGCCCGCCGTGCGCCCCGAGGCGCGCGGCGGTTCTCTGCCCGCCGTGTGCCCCGAGGCGCGCGGCGGGTTCCTGCCCCGTCACTCGGCACGTCGCCCCCGGGAGGCGCTGCGACGGGCGACGGGGACCCGCGCGTCGCCCCCCGTCGCCCGTCGTGGCCTGCGCGCGGCCCGTACACCCGGCACGCGGCCCGTACGGGCTGCGCCAGGCCCGCGCGCGGCCCGTACGGGCTGCGCCAGGCCCGCGCGCGGCCCGTACGGGCTGCGCCAGGCACGCGCGCGGCCCGTACGGGAAGCGCCAGGCCCGCGCGCGGCTCCGGCCACCTGCGCGCGGTTCGGGCGGCTCTACCAGGCCCGTGGGCGGCCCGTTCCTCGCTGCTCCTGCCCTCTCCACTGTCCCCCGTGCTTCTACCGGCGCCTCACCCCTCCTACAGCCCGTTCTCCTAAATTAGGGTTTGGGGGTGAAGAGTGTGGGGGTGGCGGCTATGGGGGTGTCGGTTGTGAGTTCCTCCCCCTGCTCCTCCTCCTCCCTCGTCTCCCTCTGCTACAGCTGCCGCTGAGGGGGGTGGTGTGTGGGAGCCTAGGGTTTGGGGTTTAAGGGGGGTACCGTCGGAGTGGAGCTAGGGTGTCAGCAGGGGGTGTGTGAGAGGGGCGTGGGACGGTCGGGGGAGATTGCGTGGAGGTAGCCGTCGTGACGCCAGCAGCGCCAGTAGTCCGGATGCCCTCGCGCGTTTCGGTAGCCCAGCGAGCCTGCTTCGCCAGTCGCCTGTGGGTCCGTTGCTCCTGTGTGTGCTCGTCGTAGCCGCGGAGCCAGATACTCCCGTAGTCCGGTGCCCTCGTGCGCTCGGTAGCCACTGTGCGCGCCGCTCCTGTTGCCCGTGTGTCTGCAGCTTCAGTCGGCGCCTTTCATCTTCTCTCCTCTCGCCAGCCCTCCTCCTCCTCGCTTGCCCTCTGTGACTGCCTCTAGCTTTGCTCATAACTGTGAACTTTAAACTATTGCTTCTTGAACTTGTGCTCAGAATGTGTGGTGACATTGTGATCCACCCTGAGCTTGTACTGCTTTGCTTGCTCTGCTGATTACACCCCACTTTGGCTATGGGGGTGTGTCAGAATGCTATTATTGTCTAGCCTGCAGTGGGGTACTCTATAGCGAGTACAGCCCAATCTAGGGTTTGCTATTTGTACTCAACTGCCTGCTAGTTCAACCTCTCTCCTTTCAATCATTCTTGCCTAGTGATTCTGACATAGCCTTGATGTTTTGTTTCATGCCGATAAATGATCTTGCTCTTGGAACCATGCCTAAAGATAAAGTCCAAAATGCTAGTGGGTTGTATAATCTAACAAGAAATCTAGGAGTTGCTATAGGGCTTGCATTTATTAATAGCCTTATTATTTCAAAATCCAAAATTTTTGCCCAAAGCATGAAAGATAATATGGCATTTACTTCAACTCTTGTTCAGGAGCAATTAGGCTTTTTTACTAGAATGTTACAAGGTAAGGTAGATAACCCAAAGCTTGCCGCTTATGCATTATTGGATAATACAATAAATCAACAAGCCTTTATTATTGCAATTAATAACATATTTATTATCATAGCATTAATGTTTTGTTTAAGTACATTACTTCTTCCTTTTTACTTCTACAGTTAATAATGAGGGGAGCGATTTAGGTGGACACTAAAAAATTTATATCACTATTGTTATTTTTTATAATCTGGATTGGATTAACCGGTGTAAAGTCCGATCTTATGTATATTTTTTTGCAATTCTGGTCCCAGCTCTAGTTTATTATTTTGCGCAAAAGTTATCTTTGTTACCTAAAAAACCTAATATTGATCTTCTAAAATCGATGAAATATGCCTTTTGGTTAATTGCAGAGATAATTAAGTCATCAATTTCTGTATCCAAAATCGCCTGGAGGCGAAATATTAGTATATACCCGTTATTAGAGCCTATTATCTCTGGGCAAAATACGGAACTAGTGTTAAACTGCATTATGCTTGTAGGCTGTAGTGGGGTAGCCAATATGGGGTACAACCCCAACTAGGGTTTGCTACTTGTACCCAACTGTTTCATTCAATGCATCATTCTTGCCTAGCTATTCTGAAATGGTATTCAGAGCAGGAGGTCCCTAGGACCTACCGACCGTTTTTTTAAGGGCCCACCACCGCTCGCATGCGGTTACCACGCTACCCCGTGCCCTAGCCTCGTAGCGCCCTCGTGCGCCCACGTTAGCGCCCTCGCGCGCCCCTCGTTAGCGCCCTCGCGCGCACCCTCGTTAGCGCCCTCGCGCGCCCCTTCGTTAGCGCCCTCGCGCGCCCCTTCGTTAGCGCCCTCGCGCGCCCCTTGCTAGCGCCCTCGCGCGCCCCTCACTAGCGCCCTCGCGCGCCCCTCGCCGAGCCGCCCGCTCGCAGCCCGCCCGCCCGCTCGCTGCCCGCTTCGCGGCCCGCTCACTACGCAGCCCGCCCGCCCGCTCGCTGCCCGCTTCGCGGCCCGCTCGCTCGCTGCCCGCTTCGCGGCCCGCTCGCTACGCAGCCCGCCCGCTCGCTGCCCGCTTCGCGGCCCGCTCACTACGCAGCCCGCCCGCCCGCTCGCTGCCCGCTTCGCGGCCCGCCCGCTTCGCAGCCCGCTCGCTCGCTGCCCGCTTCGCGGCCCGCCCGCTTCGCAGCCCGCTCGCTCGCTGCCCGCTTCGCGGCCCGCCACTTCGCAGCCCGCCCGCCCGCTCGCTGCCCGCTTCGCGGCCCGCCCGCCTCGCAGCCCGCTCGCCCCGCTGCCCGCTTCGCGGCCCGCCCACTTCGCAGCCCGCCCGCCCGCTCGCTGCCCACTTCGCGGCCCGCTCGCATCGCAGCCCGCTCGCCCCGCTGCCCGCTTCGCAGCCCGCCCGCCCGCCCGCTGCCCGCTTTGCGGCCCGCCCGCCTCGCAGCGTCGCCCGCCCGCCGTGCTGCCCACTTGCAGCGCCGCCTGCCCGCCGCGCTGCCCGCTTCCCGGCCCGTCCGCCGCGCTGCCCGCTCGCAGCGTCGCCCTCCCGTCGCACTGACCGCTTGCAGCGCCGCCTGCCCGTAGCGCCAGCCTCGCCCGCTGCTCTCTATCCGTGCACAGTCGCCTTCCCCTGCTGCGGCAGCTTGCGTTACTCTGTCACACTGTCGCTATGGCTTCCATTCGCGTGCTGTCGTTCGATGCTGAGGGCCGCCCTGTGCGTTTCACCGCTTGGCTAGATGACCTGCAGCTGTTCCTCCTGAGCGATAGCAAGGAGCATGTGTCGCTCTATGACTACGCGTCTGGTGCTGCGCCTGCCCCTCCTGCCACAGCTGAGCTTAGTGTTCGTTCCCACTGGCAGACTCGTGACGCAGCTGCTCGCCTAGCCATTCGCAGTCACCTGCCGTTAGCTGAGCTAGAGCATTTTGGCGACTGCAAATCCGCTAAGGCCCTGTACGACGCTGTCGTCGCTCGCTACTCCTCGCCTGCCACAGCCGAGCTTAGCCGCCTCATGCTGCCGTACCTGTTCCCCGATCTGTCCACCTTTACTACAGTCGCCGATCTTATCACCCACCTGCGCACTAGTGATGCTCGCCTGCGTGCCGCCCTTCCCACCGAGTTCTGCGCTAAGAACCCCCCCCCCACTGTACTGGACACTCCACTTTATAGTCACTCGTCTCCCTGACACCCTCCGCTCAGTTCGAGACCACTTCCTTGCTCGCTGTCCCACTGAGCTCACAGTCGCCCTCCTAGAGGAGCACCTGCTCGCGGCCGAAAAGAGCATTGTAGCTGTCGGTGCTGCTCGTGGCGCTCCTCGCACCCCCATCTTTGAGGGGTGTTCTCCCTCTCCCCTCGCTCCCTCCTACGCTGCTGCTGCTGCTGTTGACTTCCTTGGTGCTGAGTCTGTTGGCGCTGCTTCTGCTCCTGGTGGGAGGCGCCGCACCGGCAAGGGCAAGGGGGGCAAGGGTGGTGGTGGTGGCGCTGGGGGAGGAGGTGGGGGAGGTGGGGGGGGAGGCGGTGCTGGAGGGAGCGGTGGCGGGAGCGCTGGTGGGAGTGGGGTCGGTGGTGGAGACGGGGGCGGCGGAGGAAGCAGTGGCAGTAGTGGCGGCGGCGGCAGTGGCGGCGGTGGCGGTGGTGGCGGTGGTGGCGGTGCCGGTCGGAGCGGTGGTAGTGGTGGCGGCGGAGGTCGGAGTGGAGGCACTGGCTCGGGCCAGAGCTCCCAGCAGCAGCAGCGTCCCCAGACGACCCAGCAGCTTCGTGAGTGGCTTGCTCAGCGTGGGACGTCGGGGGCCAGTGCCCGCTGTTCTTATGTCATTCGCACAGGTGACCGCAAGGGACAGACGTGTGGGAGGTTCCACACCCCGTACCGCTGCTTCTCCCGCCTTGACGACGCTTGGCGTGAGGAGATGGGTGCGGATGTTGAGCGCCCCCGCTGGGCTGAGCTCATGAGGGCTGGTGTTGATGTCTTTGCTCTTGACTATGATGCTATTATTGCTGCCATGTATGCATTGACTGTTAGTGCCGAGGGAGACTGTTACTTGTGTGTGCCGCCTGACCCAGGTATAGAGCCCGCTGCCCTGGGTACTAGTGAGTCTGCTCTCTCTGGTATGGTGCCCCCTGTACTTGCTCCCCCCAGTGCTGTCCCGGCTGGTTTCGAGTCTGCTCTCTCAGGTACAGCACCCACACAGACTGCTCCCTCAGGTACCGCACCGGCTGAGGCCTGTCACACCTTCACCCTTGACTCAGGTGCTTCCCGTTGCTTCTTTCGTGACAGTACTGAGCTCACACCGCTTCCTGCACCGGTCCCAGTCTCCTTGGCTGACCCCTCTGGGGGCCCAGTCCTTGCCCAGTCCACTACTGTCCTCCCTTGTCCGGCGGTTCCGTCTGGCTCGTTGTCGGGTTTCCACCTCCCCTCGTTCTCGACGAACCTGGTGAGCAACGCTGTCCTCCAGGATCAGTGGGTTGACACCTTTACCCCTGGCGGACAGCGTGTGGCGATCTGCACGTGCTCCAGGACTGGCCGTCACCTGGCTACGTTCACCCGTCGGCCGGGGTCGAGTCTCTACACACTGACCACTGCGTCTTCCCAGGTAGCTGCTGTCGGTCAGGTGTCTGCGTCAGGTCTGGTGGCCCACGCCTGTGAGTGTCGTTCCCTGTCGCACCAGACTCTTCTCTGGCACCACCGCCTGGGTCACCCCTCCTTGCCACGCCTTCGTGGCATGCACCGTCGCCTCCTTGTGTCTGGTCTTCCCAGGTCCCTCCCTCCCCTCCCTGCCTCGCCTGCGCCGCCTTGCCTTCCTTGCGTCGAGGGGCGGCAGCGCGCCGCTCCTCACTCCTCCTCGTTCCCCCCGACAGAGGCTCCTCTGGAGACCCTCCACCTGGACGTGTGGGGCCCAGCCCGCGTTCGTGGTCAGGGCGGTGAGCGGTACTTTCTGCTGGTTGTCGACGACTACTCGCGTTACACCACGGTCTTCCCCTTGCGCACCAAGGGTGAGGTCCCTGCTGTTCTGATCCCTTGGATCCGCACGGTTCGTCTCCAGCTCCGCCGCCGTTTCCGGACGGATCTTCCTGTCCTGCGTCTGCACTCTGACAGAGGTGGTGAGTTTTCCTCCGATCTCCTGAGGACCTTCTGTCAGGCAGAGGGCATCGAGCAGACCTTCACGCTTCCGGACTCCCCACAGCAGAATGGGGTTGCTGAGCGCCGCATTGGCCTGGTCATGGAGATCGCTCGTACCTCCTTGGTCCACGCGGCGGCTCCCCATTTTCTGTGGCCGTTTGCTGTCCGGTACGCCGCGCATCAGCTCAACCTCTGGCCCCGTGTCTCCTTGCCGGAGACCTCGCCCACACTGCGTTGGACGGGGGAGGTTGGCGATGCGTCGCGCTTCCGGGTGTGGGGTGCTCGTGCCCTTGTCCGCGATACGTCCGCGGACAAGCTCTCCTCCCGCACGCTTCCCTGTGTCTTCCTTGGCTTTGTCCCTGACGCGCCTGGCTGGCAGTTTTACCACCCCACCTCGCGCCGGGTCTTCGCCTCTCAGGATGTCACCTTTGACGAGTCGGTCCCTTTTTACCGTCTCTTCCCCTACCGCACTGCCCCCCTCCCTCCCCCGCCGCTTTTCCTTGCTCCTGGTCCCCCTCCGGTAGACCCCCTCCCCCCTCAGGGTCCTGCTCCTTCAGGTGTCTCTCAGGTAGACCCTCCTCCTGTCGCTGAGCCTGTCGAGGTCACAGGTGACTCAGGTGCTGCTGCGGGTGGTGCTGCTGGGAGTACTGAGCCTGGGGGTGCTGGGCCTGGGGGTGCTGGGGCTGCAGGTGCTGGGACTGAGGGTGCTGGAGCTGAGGGTACGGTGCCTGAGAGTACGGAGCCTGGGGGTGCTGCGCCTGGGGGTGCTGAGCCTACGGGTGCGGGGCCTGGGAGTGCTGGGACTACGGGTGCTGGAGCTGAGGGTACTGTGCCTGAGAGTTTGCCGCCTGGGGGTGCTGAGCCTGGGGGTGCTGCGACTGGGGGTGCTGAGCCTGCGGGTACTGAGCCTGCGGGTACTGAGCCTGGGGGTGCTGCTACTGAGCCTACGGAGCCTCGGGTTACTGCGTCTGGGGGTGCTCCGGTTCGGGGTGCTGAGCAGTCTCTCACACCGCAGCAGCTTCGCGACTGGTACGTCCGACGCTTTCGCCGTCCTAGTGGCTCGACTGGAGTTTGGGGTGCTGGAGCTGCTGGAGCTGGGGACTCTGGCGCTGGCGGTGCTAGCGGAGTTGGAGCTGCCGACTCTGGGGGTGGCGCGGCTGCTGGTGCTGCGGACCCACCTGGTGGAGCTGCTGCTGGTGCTGAGGAGTCGGACGGTGGAGCTGCTGCTGGAGCTGGGGACCCGGCCGGTGGAGCTGCTGCTGGTGCTGTGGACCCGGCCGCTGGAGTCCCTTCTGCTTCTGGAGACGCTACGCGGCCGCGACCGTACTTCGTACCGCTCCTTCAGCAGGTTCTTGGGCAGGCTCCTCCTCCTTGTCCTCCTCCCTCCGTAGAGTGTCCTCCGCCTGTCCAGCCGCAGTCACAGTTACCGCCTGCCTCGCCTCTCCTTGCTCCCTCTCCTTATACTGGTCCCACAGGAGGTCTTACAGAGCGTCGTGAGCCTGAGTCTCGTCCTGCGTCGCCTGTTCGTCCTGCTCGCACTGGTAGTCGTGTCCGTCGTGAGCGTCCTCCTCCTGTCCCAGGCACTCACTACATGACTCTGCGTCCCTCTACTGCTCCTCGGCGTGTCCCTCTACCGTCTCCTCCTGCGTCCTCTTTGCCTGCCGTTCCGGACCCTGAGTCTGACCGGTATCGCGCTGAGCACCCTACAGTCACGCGTCTCCTTGCTACTGTTGTCACTGACCCCACCTTTGAGTCCTCGGCTGCGTCTGCTCTGGTCGCTGAGTTGGTTGACTTTGCTGCTACCTGTCGTCTAGACTACGCTGCTAGCCTTGTCGCTGAGTCAGAGTCTGCGTCTGTCTGTCCTCCGTCCGTCGGGGGTGAGTGTGCTCTTGGCACGGACGTCCTTGAGGACAGGCAGGAGGACTTTGACTCTCTTGCGGCTGCTGTACCTCATCTCGTGGCCTGGTTGCTTGCCCCTGAGGGAGACCCGGATGCACTAGACATCCCCACTCCGCGCACTTACGCAGAGGCGATCTCGGGTCCCTACTCCTCTCAGTGGCAGACTGCCATGGACGCAGAGATGGCATCCTGGAAGTCCACAGGCACCTACGTCGACGAGGTTCCCCCTCCTGGGGCGAACATCGTCGATGGCATGTGGATTTTCAGGGTGAAGCGGCCGCCGGGTTCTCCGCCTGTCTTCAAGGCGCGTTACGTGGCTCGAGGCTTCAGTCAGCGTCAGGGGGTCGACTTCTTCCAGACCTTCTCCCCCACCCCGAAGATGACCACTCTTCGGGTTTTGCTGCACGTTGCTGCTCAGCGTGACTACGAGCTTCACTCTCTTGACTTCAGCACAGCGTTCCTGCAGGGCAGCCTGCACGAGGAGATCTGGCTGCGCCGCCCACCTGGCTTTACTGGGTCGTTTCCCCCTGGTACCCAGTGGAGTCTCCGCCGGCCAGTCTACGGTCTCCGCCAGGCACCACGTGAGTGGCACGACACACTGAGGACTACTCTTGCGGCTCTTGGGTTCGCGCCGTCTACTGCTGACCCGTCGCTGTTTCTGCGCACTGACACGTCGCTGCCGCCGTTCTACATCCTCGTGTACGTCGACGACTTGGTCTTTGCTACTGCTGACACTGAGGCACTCGCTCGTGTGAAGTCGGAGCTGCAGAAGAGACACACCTGCACTGACCTGGGTGAACTGCGTAGCTACCTTGGCTTGCAGATCACCCGGGACAGAGCCCGTCGCACCATCACCCTGACTCAGTCACACATGGTGCAGCAGGTCCTTCAGCGCTTCGGCTTCCAGTTCTCCTCACCACAGGCCACACCTCTGGCTACCAGCCACTCGCTCTCAGCTCCACCTTCGGACGAGTCCGTAGAGCCGAGTGGCCCGTACCCAGAGCTTGTAGGCTGCCTCATGTACCTGATGACTTGCACGCGACCTGACCTTGCGTACCCTCTTAGCATCCTTGCTCGTTACGTTGCGCCTGGGAGACACAGGCGAGAGCACTGGGAGGCTGCTAAGAGGGTGCTGCGGTACCTGTGCAGTACATCAGGCATGGGGCTGGTGCTTGGAGGACGCGACAGAGTTGTCCTCACTGGTCACTCGGACGCCTCTTGGGTGGACGACCTGGCTACGCAGCGGTCGTCACAGGGTTACACCTTCAGCCTTGGCTCTGGTTCTGTCTCGTGGCGGTCCACCCGCTCTTCCTCTGTTCTCGGCTCTAGTTGTGAGGCTGAGATCTACGCCACAGCCATGGCTGCACAGGAGTTACGCTGGCTCACCTACCTGCTGACTGACTTGGGAGAGCGGCCTAGTTCTCCGCCAGTTCTGTACGGTGACAACAAGGCGGCTCTTGCCTTGTGTCAGGAGCACAGACTGGAGCACAGGACGAAGCACATTGCTCTTCGCTACTTTCTTGCTCGAGAGCTTCAGCAGCGCGGTCAGCTTCGGCTTGTGTACGTGGACTCGAAGGCCAACACTGCTGATATCTTCACCAAGGCGCTCCCGCCTAGTGATCATCAGCGGCACTGTACTTCTTTAGGCCTTGTGTCCACGTTTCCTCACTTGCTCACTGCTTGACATTCTTTGTACTGTACTTTATATATATCTTGTTGCTTGCTTGCTAGGTTTTGATCACTGTGTTGCTTGTCTTGTACTATATCTAGCACTGCATGTGAACTGGCCTTGTGGCCTTTACTTGTGCTCGGAGTGTGGTGACGTTGTGATCCACCCTGGGCTTTGCTTTGCTTTGCTGGACTGGTCTTGTGACCCTTTGTTCTCCCCCACTTTGCCTATGGGGGTGTGTTAAACTGCATTATGCTTGTAGGCTGTAGTGGGGTAGCCAATATGGGGTACAACCCCAACTAGGGTTTGCTACTTGTACCCAACTGTTTCATTCAATGCATCATTCTTGCCTAGTTATTCTGAAAACTAGGTGTGGTTATATATGCTAATTCCATAACACTTACCCCCGGTACTGTTACGCTAAGTACCGAAGATAATAAACTTTTAGTACATGCTTTAGATATTAAGTTTATGAGGGATTTACAAGACGGTACTATGGATAGGAAAGTAGGAGAAATTATAATTTAGTAAGTTTTTATCAAGGTTTTTAAGAGAGTAGATAAGTACTGGAAGGTCCTAACAAAAAGCCTAACATTTACTTTATAGCTAGATTATTCGAATATATACTATTTTTTAAGAGTAATGGCTATTAAAGTAGTAACCTACGAGATAATCTTTTTAAATTATTAAGAACTGATAATAAATTTACTTACCGAATATCTCGAGGATAAAGACAATATCTTTTGCTGCCTCTTTTAAGTAATCAAACCTCGAAGAAGCTCCTTTGTGGCTGGATATATGCCGCATTTACAGTCAGTTGTTTTTAAATGTCGGATCAATTAGTTGCTAATAAAAATATACTAGATGACAAATTAATTATAGTAGGCGTTATCTCGTCAGCACACGGTATAAATGGGCACGTAGTGGTTAAATCCTTTACCGATCCCGTTGAAAATATTGTAAATTTACCAGTATTTGACCAAGACAATACTCCAGTTAAGCTACAAATTATCAGAGCTAAACCAGATGGAAACCTCATTTGTAGCTTGAATAATTGCCATAGTAGAACGGAAGCAGAGAGATTTATAAAAAAATCTCTTTATTGTCTAAGAAGTAATTTACCGCCAATCTTAACCGAAGATGAGTTTTACATTGAAGATTTAAAAGGTTTGAAAGTAATTGACCTTAATGGCAATCATATAGCTAATATTACCAATATTGCTAATTATGGCGGGGGAGATATTGTTGAGGTACAGTTCCTTGCCAATGGTAAGTTCGAGATGCTACCCTTTACGAAAGAATTATTTCCTGAAATAACCAAAAATCACGCTGTCTTAATCTTAAAAGCATAAACAACTAAAGGTTTACGCTAAGATCGCATACTTTTCTTTTGTATTTCTTGATATATCAAACACTTTAAGAAAAATATTTATTTAAATTTTATTCGCTTGACTTTTTTAATCTTTACAATATTTTAATTCAAGATTAGCAACCCAAAATTTATCAATATGATATACTAATTAATCTAAGGTTAACAACCTAAAGATTATAAACCTATTTTTAAAATTGAAATAAATTATTAATTATCATAAGGAGATTTAAAATGGCAAAAGAAAAAGAAGAAGACCCACAAATCAGATATGAACAGATGAGATCCCTTTATATCTTAGTAGAATCTGGCACAGCAACTGAAGAGCAGAGGGAAATATTACGCAAATTAGCAGAAGAAGTTATATCCGATACCACTGACTCAGGAAATATTTCTGTTGATGATGCAAGTGACGGTGGCAATACCTCGGATGAGGATTTATCAGGTAAGGAACGAAAAGCTAAAGAAGGAAAAGCCTCGGGATCACCTAGTACCTCATCTTCAACTATTCTCCCTGAAAAAGTAATCAGTCTGGCTTCAATAAGAGAAGTTTATAGTAAATTCAAAGCAAAAGGAGATGATTTTGATAGTGATGATGAAGAACTCCGGGGTCTAGAAGAAGAATACTTCAAATATTTAGATATATTAAGGAGGCAGTTAAATGGTGGAGAATCAGGGAAAGATAAAATTGAAAAAATCCTTGAAGAGTTTTATAAAGATTGTGTTAGTAACGACATAGCAAAAACAGATTTTTGTTTCCTCTATAACACGCATAACGCTAATTTAGTAAAGATGTCACTGCTTAATCTAGCTGCCAGGATCGATAAAGATAATTTCGTTAAAATGTTACCTAGAACTGCAGATATTGAAATGCATTTTAAGTATTTCCTTGAAAAACAGAAAGAAGGGCAATTTAATCAAATAGAGTTCAATGAATCTATAAAATAAAAAATAAAAATAAAAACACCTAAAAAAAATACAGCCCGCAAAAATGAAAATTAAAGAAAGGAAAATTAAAGACAAAGACAAAGAACATTCTAACGTCACTGCAGTACCGTGGCGAGTCGATCTGGAGCTTCGAATATCAACATCGCCACCGCGCATTTCCATTCAAATCAAACGGCAGATATTCAATAGCTGCATTCCGTCAGGGACACTGACATAGTCGCACGCCGCAGCGCATTCTTTTTCTGTGGAGGGACCTTCCCCCTTTGTACTTGTCTCCTGCGGTTAGCTGGTCAAGAGATTGTCGGTATTGTGTCTCTCGCCTGATGTCTCGACAGTCGGGTTACCATGATCGTAACTAAGCCGGCAATCTAGTGGCAGCGGTGGCTTGTTAAGAGTTACGGTTCAAACCCGTTATTGTCCACAATCCTCGAGTTTCATGCACTGAGGCAAGATCGTCTCAACGCTTTTTGGCGACTCGATCCGTTGAACAGCGTATTCTGGTTTAGCGGTATTGTTGAGCAACGTTAAGCAGCCATGGCGGATTTGAACCAGGAGTCGCTGCTCGCGCACAAGCGCACGTTCATGGAGTTCCTCGACCCCGAGGTGCGAAGCAGTATTTTTTTAAAGAATAGTTCACGTCAGTACAACGATGTTTTGAGGCGTCGCGTAGAAAGTAGCAGCCCATGAGGTCTCTCTTCTTTCTTTAAGTCGACAGAAAAATCGTTCTTTTGAGGCATCACGTAACAAGTAACAGCTCATGGGGTTTCTCGATCCCGAGGTACGTTCGACGTTGCGGTGCGTGTGCTAAATTCCTCCTAAAATGTATCATTATGCGTTATGGGTAGTATATGACCCCTTTTTCCACCCACCCTTTCATTCACGACCCCACCCCCTTCTCCTTCTCTATCCCTCCTCGGCTGCGCAGAACCCCAAGTCGCGCTACATGCAGCGAATCAACGCCATGGTGGACGCGGGCAAGCACCGTCTCCTCATGGACCTCTCGGACCTCCGATCCTTCGACCCGCACCTCGCGCGCAGGTATGGTTTCCTGCCGGACCTGGTCTACATGCTTGGGTGAGAGCTGTTGCATTGTGCAGAATTATATGACAATTTGTTCCCGAAAAAGGATGGAAAATTTTAGATTTGCATGCGGTTAAATGTTACTCGCAGCTGCGTGGTATACATGCTCAATCAAGCTCTCCACGTTCACAATCTGTCTGTGAGTGGTGAAGACGTGTTGAAGGATCAACTACTTCCCTTCTCTCCTCTGCCTTCCACCCCTTCTCCCAGGCTTATCCGCACGCCAGGCGAGCTCTACCCAGCGCTGGTGAGCGCAGTGGAGGATGCATTGAAGCTGGCGCACCCCAAGCACCCTCTCGAGCCCACACCCACAGCCAAAGTGCGCATCCCCCCCCCACCCTCCCCAGGCTCATCCGCACGCCAGGCGAGCCCTACCCAGCGCTGGTGAGCGCAGTGGAGGATGCAGTGAAGCTGTTGTACCCCAAGCACCTGCTCGAATCCCCTTCCCTCCCCTTTCCCCCCATTCCCACCCATGCCTTCCCACTTCCCCCCTTAGGCTCATCCGTACTCCTGGGGAGCTCTACCCAGCACTGGTGAGCGCAGTGGAGGGTGCAGTGAAGCTGGCGCACCCCAAGCACCTGCTCGAATCTGCAGCCACAGCTCCCATTCCCCCTCCCCCCCCCCCCCCCCCCCCCCCCCCCCCCCATCTTCCAGGCTCATCCGCACGCCAGGGGAGCTCTATCCTGCATTAGTCAGTGCAGTGGAGGACGCAGTGAAGCTGGCGCACCCCAAGCACCTGCTTGAGTCCGCAGCCACGGGCGTGGGGGGCGGTGAAGTGAGCGTGGGGTTTGAGGGGCCGTTCGGGTTCCACCAGGTGTCCCCCCGCGAGCTGCTCTCGCCCTTCCTCAACTCGCTCGTCTGCGTGCACGGCATCGTCACCAAGTGTGAGTGCAGTGTGCGCTGGCCAGTGTGCAAGTGGGGCTACTGTTGTGTGAGTTAGTAGTTTATCATTGTGTACGGGTGGTTACCAGTATCTGCGCCCAGGTAGTGCGCAGTGTGCACTACTGTCGTCCAGTCTCATTCACACGCCAACCCCTTCCCTCTCCTCCCCACCCCACCGTTCCCCTCCCCAGGCTCCTCTGTGCGCCCCAAGGTGTTTGAAGAAGTGTTTTGAGACGTCTCAAAACACTTCTTCAAACACGTGCCTCTCCTCCCCACCCCACCGTTCCCCTCCCCAGGCTCCTCTGTGCGCCCCAAGGTGTTTGAAGAAGTGTTTTGAGACGTCTCAAAACACTTCTTCAAACACGTGCCTCTCCTCCCCACCCCACCGTTCCCCTCCCCAGGCTCCTCTGTGCGCCCCAAGGTGTTTGAAGAAGTGTTTTGAGACGTCTCAAAACACTTCTTCAAACACGTGCCTCTCCTCCCCACCCCACCGTTCCCCTCCCCAGGCTCCTCTGTGCGCCCCAAGGTGTTTGAAGAAGTGTTTTGAGACGTCTCAAAACACTTCTTCAAACACGTGCCTCTCCTCCCCACCCCACCGTTCCCCTCCCCAGGCTCCTCTGTGCGCCCCAAGGTAGTGCGCAGTGTGCACTACTGCCCGGCCACGGGGGCTTTCTCATCTCGGGAGTACCGAGACGTCACTGCACTCACTGGCCTGCCCACCCCCGCCATCTACCCCACCAAGGTGCGTCGTGATGCATATATTGCAGTTGCTTGCACAGTGAGGTAATTTTGCCGCGCTCGCCTTTGCATCTCGGGAGTACCGTGACGTCACTGCACTCACTGGCCTGCCCACCCCCGCCATCTACCCCACCAAGGTGCTTTGCGTTGCGTTGCGTGCATGTTCCCTTCCCTGCATGGGGTCGTTTGTTGGATGACTCTTGGAACTGCGTGTTGGGTTGAGTGTCCTCCTCACACGGCGCTGTGCTTGCTGGCCTGCCATCTACCCCACCAAGGTGTGTGTGTGCGCGCGCGCGCGCGCGTGTGTGAGTGTGTGTGTGTGTGTGTGTGTGTGTGTGTTTTTTTTTTTTTTTTTTCCTCCGTTTTGTATCTCTCCCATACGCTTTCTTCTGCCAGGATGAAGTTCTCTCTGCTCCCCTCCCCTCACAACTTCTCTTCTCCTCCACCAGATTGACAAGGGCAACGTTCTAGTGACTGAGTTTGGGTGCTGCCGCTATCACGACAACGAGGAGTGCCTTAAACCATTCTTCATGCCCCTTCCATACACACCAGGACGACAAGGGCGACATCCTCGTTACAGAGTTTGGCCTCTGCCAGTGCCGCGACCACTGAGCCATGAACGCCCCGGCAGGGCAGCTGCCGCGGTCACTGGATGTGCTTATAGAGGGCGTCCTGGTGCTGTTGGATGCATGCAAGCCGGGGAATGATGGTGGTTAGGCTGCAGGGTACGCCTGATCTCTTTTTTGCTTGCCCTTCTTCCTTCCCTTGCACCCGTCGCTGTCTTTCAGGACGATAAAGGCAGCATCCTAGTAAACAGAGTTCGGTCTGTGCCGGTACCGCGACCACCAGGCGATGGCGATGCGAGAGATGCCTGAAAACGCCCCGGCAGTGCAACTGCCTTAAACACATTCTGCATGCCCGTTCCCCGCCTCACACCAGGACGACAAAGGCAACATTCTCGTGACGGAGTTCGGTCTGTGCCGCTACCGTGACCATCAAGCAATGGCGATGCAGGAGATGCCTGAGAACGCCCCAGCAGGGCAGCTGTCGCGGTCGCTGGACGTGCTACTGGAGGACGACCTGGTGGATGCCTGCAAGCCGGGGTGATGCTGTTGTTTGGGCTGCAGGGTACACGCATGCCTGAGCTTTCCTCTTGCTCTCCCCCCTTTCACCTTGTTCCCGTGCAAATCAGGACGACAAGGGCAACATCCTCGTTACAGAATTCGGACTGTGCCGCTACCGCGATCACCAAGCCATGGCGATGCAGGAGATGCCAGAGAACGCCCCGGCAGGGCAGCTGCCACGGTCGCTGGATGTGCTACTGGAGGACGACCTGGTGGATGCCTGCAAGCCGGGGGACAGAGTAGCAATAGTGGGCATCTACAAGGCTGCTCCCATGCGCGCCAGTGGCACCATCAGCGGCACCTTCCGGTGTGTCTTGGGTTGGCAGTGGCACCATCAGAGGGTTGCGAATGAGGGTACTAGCCGCACAGTCAGAGATGCGGGGAGTGGTGGGTGATGAGTCATTATCTCCACTCATTTCCCCTTCCTTTCCTCTCCGCCCCTTCTCAGGACGGTGCTGGTGGCGTGCAATGTGATGCAGCTAAGCAAAGACGCGGTCGCCCCCCGCATGACAGCAGCAGACGTGCGGGCAGTGCGAGCGCTGGCAGCACGGTCAGATGCATGGGGAGTTGTGGGGGAGTTGCTAACTTCGCCCCACTCATTGCCCTGCTCCCTGCCCGCCTGCCCCCGCTCCCTGCCCCCCCCTCTCTGCCCCCCCTCTCAGAACCGTTCTTGTAGCGTGCAATGTGATGCAGTTGAGCAAGGATGCTGTAGCCCCCCGCATGACAGCAGCAGACGTGAGGGCAGTGAGGGCGCTGGCAGCACGGTCAGACGCGTGGGGGGTGGTGGGGGAGTCCCTGGCGCCCTCCATCTGTGGGCACGCGTGGGTCAAGAAGGCCCTGGCGCTGCTGCTGCTGGGGGGTGTCGAGAAGAACCTTCCAAATGGCACGCACATAAGAGGGTGAGTGCGTGGCGTTGCTTGTCCTTTCTACACCATCGCATTGGGGGGTATAGAGGTGAGGGATTGGGAAGGCAAGGGACTGGGGAGGCGAGGGGGTGTGGAGGCGTGGGGGGTGGTGGGGGAGTCCCTGGCGCCGTCCATCTGTGGGCACGCGTGGGTCAAGAAGGCCCTGGCGCTGCTGCTGCTGCTGCTGCTGCGGGGGGGGTTGAGAAGAACCTGCCTAATGGCACCCACATAAGAGGGTGAGTGAGTGACATTGTTTGTCTTGTCAGTGAATCGAGGGTCGGCATGGCATGTAGGTGAAGAGAGATGTTTCTGTCTCTCTTCATGCAGAAGAAGTGAAGTGAGATGTCGACCCATTATGCAGGTCTTTGCTGCGGAGGGGGTTCAGATTCTGAACTTCAGAAGAACCTGCCCAATGGCACCCACATGCGCGGGTGAGGTGAGAGGTGGAGTATGGGATGCGTTTCAGAGGGCGTGTGGGTGAGTGGCGCTGTTTGTCCTTTCTGAACCTTGATCCGCGAATCCGCAAGTGGGTCAGGGTATTGAGACGCACATCATAGGGCGAGTGTGTGGCGCTTTTTTGTCTTGTATATACCCCGATCCCCTTCTCCCTCCTCCTCCTCTCTCTCCCCTACCCCCAACCCCCATTTGGTTCACAGCGACGTGAGCATGCTCATCATGATGGGTGATCCCTCAGTGGCCGAGTCTTGCTTTGAAGTGACTTTTGAGTCGACTCAAAAGTCAACCCCCACTTGGTTCACAGCGACGTGAGCATGCTAATGATGGGCGATCCCTCAGTGGCCAAGTCTTGCTTTGCCCTCTCCCCTGCTAATCCCTCCTTTAACCGCGCATGCAGCGACATCAACATACTCATGATGAGCGATCCCTCGGTTGCCAAGTCACAGCTGCTCGGTGTGGCCTTGCTTGCACATGGACCCAACACCCCCTCCCCTTCCCCCTCCCTCTCTCCCCACTCACAGCGACATCAACATGCTCATGATGGGCGACCCCTCGGTCGCCAAGTCACAGCTTCTTGGTATTGCCATGTCACACATGCATACACACACACCGCTTACTCCCATCCCCCTCACAGCGACATCAACATGCTAATGATGGGCGATCCCTCGGTCGCCAAGTCGCAGTTTCTTCGAGCCGTCATGCACGCAGCCCCCCTCGCCATCTCCACCAATGGGAGGGGCTCTTCAGGCGTGGGTCTCACTGCCGCTGTTACCACCGACCAAGAGACAGGTGGGCGTCTATTGCACACCCATTACGAGTCTCCACGAACAATAAGGACCACTCCACAGAGGTGGTGGTGTCCAAGTTGCGGCTGCTTTGAGCCATCATGGACGGGGCTTGTCAGGCGCTGGTCTTACTGGTTTTGAGGCGCCTCAAAACTAGACTTCTCTCACGCGGTTTACTACTACTGTTTTCTCCTTTGCTAAACCTTCTCCTTAGGAACTGCAGCTCGCTGGAATGTCTTATTACACGCTTTGAGCCATCATGGACGTGGCTCGTCAGGCGCTGTTCTTACTGGTGCCACCACCATTGACCAGGACACAAGCGGGTGGAAGCAGGGGCCATGGTGCTGGCGGACAGGGGCGTGGTGTGCATCAATGAGTGCGCTGCTAAACCTTTTGTGCGGCTTTCGTATCTTATTGCTCCTTTCACTCTGCCCTCTTCCTCTCACCTGCAGGTGAGCGGTGGCTGGAAGCAGGAGCCATGGTGCTGGCGGACAGGGGTGTGGTGTGCATTGATGTGTCACACACTGCTCGCCCCTTACCCTTAGTGCCTCTCTCCGCTCTCTCCCTTCTCTTTCCTCCCTTTGATCCAGGCGAGCGGCGTCTGGAGGCAGGAGCCATGGTGCTGGCGGACAGGGGCGTGGTGTGGCATGCATCGATGAGTCACACACACTGCTGCTACTTACCTATTTTGCTGGAAGCAGGGGCCATAGTGCTGGCGGGCAGGGGCGTGGCGTGGCATGCATCGATGAGTCACACGCTGCTCGCCCCTTAGTGCCTCGCTCTCCGCTCTCTCCCTTCTCTTTCCTCCCTTTGATTCAGGCGAGCGGCGGCTAGAAGCAGGCGCGATGGTGCTAGCAGACAGGGGGCGTGGTGTTCATTGATGTGTTGCACACTGTTACTATCCTTGTAGTGACTTTATCCTCCCTCTCCCTTCCCTTCACGCCTCTACAGGAGAAAGGAGGCTGGAAGCAGGAGCCATGGTGCTAGCAGACAGGGGCGTGGTGTGCATTGATGAGTTTGACAAGATGAGCGATGCCGACCGCGTTGCCATCCATGAGGTGAGTGGGGTGGCATTGTTTGGCTCGGTGTGGCATGGTGTGGCATGGCATTGCACGGAAATGACTTTGTTTGGCGATTGGGAAAGCTGTTGAGACCTGAACTGTGAAGTCATGTTAAATTTTTTTTTTTTTCCACTCATACACACTCACACACTCACTCACTCACACACGCATGGATACACACCGTTCATGTGGTGACTGTGCGCTATCGGCCCACCAGGTGATGGAGCAGCAGACAGTCACGATCGCCAAGGCTGGGATTCATGCCTCACTCAACGCTCGCTGCAGCGTTGTTGCTGCAGCCAATCCCATCTACGGATCTGTGAGTGATGCTCGTGATGCTACTGTGTTTGCCCATTAACTGTTGCTGACTGCTGTTAACCACAAAGTTTCCAACCCCCACCCCCGATTCTCCCCTGTTCCTGACTACTGCTGCGCCGCTATTTCTTCAGCCTCCTCCGCCCTCTCCCCTTCTGCTTCCCAATCTCCTCCCCTCCCTTCCTTTCACCAGTATGTTCACTTCATCCCCCACATGTGCATCGTGTATGCGTTGTGCTGTGCTTTCCCCTACCGTCCTCTCCCTGTCCCCTCACCAGTATGACCACTCCATCTCTCCCATGCGCATCTAACTGCCTGCCTCCCTGCTCTCCCCATAGTCCATGCCACTCACTCCCTCCCCCTGTCTGATTGCCCCCCCGATCCCCCTTCCCCTCACTCCCCGATCCTCCTTCCCCTATTGTCCTCACTCCTTTCCCTCCACTCCATCAGCCCCACGCGCTGCTCTCCCCATGCCACTCGCTCACCCCTCCTCACACCCTCCCCCATGCCAACCCCCATCCCACCAGTACGACCATTCCATCTCACATCAGCCTGCCTGACTCGCTGCTCTCCCCACCTACTGCCAGTGTTGTGCTACATCACACTCCTCCCTCCCTCATCCCCTCCCCCTCTGATCTTCTTAACCATCCCCACCACAATCCCCCCCCCCAGTACGACCATTCCATCTCCCCCATGCGCAACATCGGCCTGCCTGACTCGCTGCTCTCCCGATTCGATCTGCTCTTCATCCTCGTCGACCAGATGGATGCTTTTCAGCTTCAGTGTCGACACTGAAGTCAGCTCCACTCGCTGCTGCTCTCCCCACCTACTGCCAGTGTTGCTGCTGTGCCACATCACACTCCCTTCCCCTTCCCCTTCCCCTTCCCCTTCCCCTTCCCCTTCCCCTTCCCCTTCCCCTTCCCTTGTGCTGTGAACTCCCCCCGTCCCCATCCCACCAGTACGACCACTCCATATCCCCCATGCGCAACATAGGCCTGCCCGACTCGCTGCTCTCCCGATTCGATCTGCTCTTCATCCTCGTGGACCAGATGGACGCTGACGTGGACACCCGCATAGCCAATCACGTGCTCCGAATGCATCGCTACCGCCTCCCAGGCGACGACGGCAGTAAGCAAGCTCCTACTGCTCTTCACCCATAGCTAGCCACAAGCCACTGATCTTTCGTTGTGCTCTGGTTTCTGACTGGTTAACCAGCTGAAGGACCTGTTTTGTGATCAGTGGCTTGTGAGAGATCAGTGGCATGCTGCTAGCATAGCATAGCCAATCTCGTGCTCCGAACGCACCGTTACCACCTGCTCGGCGGCGAATGCAGTAAGTCTCTTCAATTCACCTCTCCCTCCTCCTGCTTCTCTTACCTGTTTTGATCCTCCGGATCTTCTTTTTCCCTCCTTCCCCCCTTTCCCCCCGTCCTTTCCCCTCAGCACTTGCCCCAGGGGATATACCCATGGCAGCAGCACAGGGAGATGAGGAGGATGAGGAGGAAGAAGTGGGGGACGCGGACGGTCCAGATGCTTCCGCTGCTGCAATAGACGGTGAAGATGACGCCACTCCGGCCACTAACCGGCCTAGGACCAGGAGTGGGGGTAGAGGAGGGGATGGGGGTGGTGGGGGTGGGGGAAGGGCAGGGGGCAGCAGTGGTGCAGCTGATTTGGCGGCAAACTTAGTTAAGTACGATCGCTTACTGCACGGGGAGAGGAAGGCTGGGGAGCCTATAAGGAAGATACTTAAGAAGCGGTTTTTGAAGAAGTTCTTTCATTTTGCCCGCGGCCGCACCCCCGTGCTCTCGAATCGGGTAAGGGACGTTGTCTCATGCCTCACAGCTGCACTCTGTCTCTCCCCTTTTTTTTTTCTTTACCGTCTCAAAAATGCTCCTTGGCTCTTCCCTCGTGGGCCTTCATAAAAGTAAAGCTGTGTTTGGACGTATCAAAACACACGTAAGTTTTCCATGCCGCATTGCTGCACTGTTTTCCATGCCGCATTGCTGCACTGTTTTTCATGCCGCATTGCTGCACTGTTTTTCATGCCGCATTGCTGCACTGTTTTTCATGCCGCATTGCTGCACTGTTTTTCATGCCGCATTGCTGCACTGGTTTTCATGCCGCATTGCTGCACTGGTTTTCATGCCGCATTGCTGCACTGTTTTTCATGCCGCATTGCTGCACTGGTTTTCATGCTGCATTGCTGCACTGGTTTTCATGCCGCATTGCTGCACTGTTTTTCATGCCGCATTGCTGCACTGGTTTTCATGCCGCATTGCTGCACTGGTTTTCATGCCGCATTGCTGCACTGTTTTTCATGCCGCATTGCTGCACTGGTTTTCATGCCGCATTGCTGCACTGGTTTTCATGCCGCATTGCTGCACTGTTTTTCATGCCGCATTGCTGCACTGTTTTTCATGCCGCATTGCTGCACTGTTTTTCATGCCGCATTGCTGCACTGGTTTTCATGCCGCATTGCTGCACTGTTTTTCATGCCGCATTGCTGCACTGTTTTTCATGCCGCATTGCTGCACTGTTTTTCATGCCGCATTGCTGCACTGTTTTTCATGCCGCATTGCTGCACTGGTTTTCATGCCGCATTGCTGCACTGGTTCTCATGCCGCATTGCTGCACTGTTTTTCATGCCGCATTGCTGCACTGTTTTTCATGCCGCATTGCTGCACTGGTTTTCATGCTGCATTGCTGCACTGGTTTTCATGCCGCATTGCTGCACTGTTTTTCATGCCGCATTGCTGCACTGGTTTTCATGCCGCATTGCTGCACTGTTTTTCATGCCGCATTGCTGCACTGTTTTTCATGCCGCATTGCTGCAGTGGTTTTCATGCCGCATTGCTGCACTGGTTTTCATGCCGCATTGCTGCACTGTTTTTCATGCCGCATTGCTGCACTGTTTTTCATGCCGCATTGCTGCACTGTTTTTCATGCCGCATTGCTGCACTGTTTTTCATGCCGCATTGCTGTGTGAGAAGAAAAGGTAGAAGAGAAGTTGATGGATTGATTGAAAGGATGGGGGGTTTACATAGGAGATGAGTTGGAAACTAGCCTAGGTGAACATTATTGGACCCCAACCAAGGAGTTGGGTTGGGAGATTATTGGTGGGGTCCAATAATGTTGGCCAAGTTGGAGTTGGGCCAACATTATTGGAGGGGACCAATAATTCTACCCATCCCAACCCTTGGGGTCCAATAATTGGACCAAGGTTGGGTTTCCAACCTACAAATTGGGTAACCCCTGCTTGTACACCCAAACTAAGTTTGGGTGCTTATCTCTAGCCTATCCTATAGCATATATGCAGGTTACAAGAGAGGAGATATTCTAACACAACCCCTTAACCTGCAGAGATGCGGAAAGGCTGGAGAGCAGCAACCCCTGAATCAAGGCGCTCCTGGAGGAGCGAGGCCAATGAGGCGGAGGAGAGCAGAGTGCGCGGGGCGAAGAAGTGCTTTGGTGAAGATATCCGCCAAATTGGCTTCAGTGGCGATCTTGCGGACGGCGATAAGATTCTGTCGGACGAGGTCGCGGATGAAGAAATAACGGAGCTCGATATGCTTGGAGCGACCATGAAAGACTGGATCCTGGGTGAGGTGGATGGTGCTGGCGTTGTCACACCAGAGCGTGGGACAGCGCTGGGGGGCACCAAGCTCTGCCAGAAGAAAGCAGAGCCAGCGGGACTCTTGAGCGGCCATGGTGCCCGCATAGAGCTCAGCTTCGCAGGAAGAGAGAGCGATGGCGGAGGAGCGGGTGGAACGCCAGCTGATAAGTCCGCTGCCGAGGGTAAAGCCATAGCCTTGGGAGGAGCGGCGGTCTGGCTGATTGTCTGCCCAGGAGGAGTCACTGAAGCCCGAGAGAAGGGGAGGGGAGGATCCACCCAGTGTGAGAGCGTGATCCTTGGTGCCGCAGAGATAGCGAAGGACCCGCTTGGCGGCAGCCCAGTGTTCCTCAGTGTGACGTCCAGGGCCGACGAACCGAGCAAGGACGCTGACAGGGTAGGCGAGGTCGGGGCGGGTGCACATCATCGCGTACATCAGCGACCCAACGAGCTCGGCGTAGGGCCGGGAGGAGGAGGAGGGGGAGGTGGGTGGCGCAAGTTGGTGACCGAAGGGGAGGGGGGTGGAGACTGGTTTGGCCTGCGCCATCTCAAACCTCTCCAGGACCTGGCCGATGTAGTGGGACTGGGAGAGAGTGATGGTGCGGGCGGATCGATCACGGGTGATAGCCATGCCGAGGTAGTTCTGGAGGGGACCAAGGTCCTTGCACTTGAGTCGTTCCTGAAGTGACCGCTTCATCTGGTCCATGTCGGCCCTGGAATCCGCCAGCAGGATCATGTCGTCAACGTAGACCGAGATGAAAAAGCGACTGGGGGAAGAGCGGATGAAGAGGCTGGCGTCGGAGTGGGAGGGGGAGAAGCCAAGGGACTGGAGAGTAGCAGATAGCTTCGCATGCCATTCTCGTGGTGCCTGCTTCAGGCCATAGACCGGTCGCTTCAGCTGCCAGACGGTGTTGTCGGGGAACTTAGCATGGAACCCGGGAGGTCGGCGGAGAAAGATGCGTTCGTGCAGTTCACCTTGCAGGAAAGCGTTGGAGACGTCCATGGAGTCAATCTCCATGTCGTCTCTTGCACCGATGTCAAGAAGGGTGCGTAGGGTGGCCTGCTTGACGGTGGGGGCGAACGTGAACCAGGTCCAGCCCAGGTCTGGGTGAACCCCTTGGCAACGTAGCGGGCTTTGTAGACTGGTTCTTCTCCCGGCAGCTGCTTGACTCGAAAGATCCACTTGCCCTCAACCAGGTTGGCGTCAGGAGGGAGGGGAACGTCAATGAAGGAGTTATTGTGGATGAATGCTTCACATTCCTGAAAGATGGCGGCTATCCACTTATCGGCGTCAGGGCAGGTGATAGCCTCTTGGAAAGTGGAGGGGACGAAGATGGTGGGAGCGGGGATCGCGCTAAGGAGTAGGGCGCCGAGGAGGTCAGGGGAAAGTACTGTGAGAGAGGGAGTGTGGCGCCGGACCATGGTGAACTCCTCATGGGAGTCCTCCAGTTGGTTGAGGGAGGGAGGAGACGGTGCACCAAGGATGGGGTCAAGGGAGCGGGTGTGCATGCGAGGGAGGAGGAAGGGTGAGGAGCGGGCAATTGCCCTGCGCCGCTGCTGCTGCTGGTGCTGCTGGAACCCCTGCTGCTGCTGCGGCTGCTGTTGCTGTTGTGGCTGCTGCGGCTGCTGCTGCTGCCGCTGCTGGTGCTGCCCTTGCTGCTGCTGCGGCTGCTGCTGCTGTTGCTGCTGCTGCTGCTGCTGCTGCTGCTGCTGCTGCTGCTGTTGCTGCTGCTGCTGCAGCTGCTGCTGCTGCCCCTGCTGCCGCTGCTGCTGCTGCTGCTGCTGCTGCTGCTGCTGCTGCTGCTGCTGCTGCTGCTGCTGCTGCTGCTGCTGCTGCTGCTGCTGCTGCTGCTGCTGCTGCTGCTGCTGCTGCTGCTGCTGCTGCTGCTGCTGCTGCTGCTGCTGCTGCTGCTGCTGCTGCTGCTGCTGCTGCTGCTGCTGCTGCTGCTGCTGCTGCTGCTGCTGCTGCTGCTGCTGCTGCTGCTGCTGCTGCTGCTGCTGCTGCTGCTGCTGCTGCTGCTGCTGCTGCTGCTGCTGCTGCTGCTGCTGCTGCTGCTGCTGCTGCTGCTGCTGCTGCTGCTGCTGCTGCTGCTGCTGCTGCTGCTGCTGCTGCTGCTGCTGCTGCTGCTGCTGCTGCTGCTGCTGCTGCTGCTGCTGCTGCTGCTGCTGCTGCTGCTGCTGCTGCTGCTGCTGCTGCTGCTGCTGCTGCTGCTGCTGCTGCTGCTGCTGCTGCTGCTGCTGCTGCTGCTGCTGCTGCTGCTGCTGCTGCTGCTGCTGCTGCTGCTGCTGCTGCTGCTGCTGCTGCTGCTGCTGCTGCTGCTGCTGCTGCTGCTGCTGCTGCTGCTGCTGCTGCTGCTGCTGCTGCTGCTGCTGCTGCTGCTGCTGCTGCTGCTGCTGCTGCTGCTGCTGCTGCTGCTGCTGATGGATGAGGAGGGGAGTGGGAAGGGGAGGGGGGAGGGGGAGCCGTGGAGTGTGCGGGGGAGGCAGGAGCAGTGGGATCGTAGACGTCGGCGGATGAAGGTGGCGGAAGCGGGGTGGGGAGGGGTGGGAGAAGAGGTGCCGGAGGGAGGAGGGGAGGGAGGACGGTGTCGGCCCAAGCGAGAGGACGTGCGGGAGGAGGGAGGGGGTCTGGTGGTGGGGAGGAGTAGTACGGGGTGGTCTCATCGAACACAACGTCAATGCTGCGGATGAGGCGACCAGAGGGAGGGTGAAGGAAGAGGTAACCAGGCGAGTCGCGGTTGTGTCCGAGGTAGACACACTCGAGGGCGCGAGGAGCGAGCTTGCCTTGGGTGCGGTCGGGTGGAGGAATAAGCACATATGCCTTGCAACCCCAGACACGGAGACCGGCAGCGTCAGGTTTGGTTCCTGACCAGAGCTCCGTGGGGGTAGCGGCAGTGTGTTGGGGATGGGAGTGAAGGTTGAGGCCTGCTGTCAGCACCGTGAACTTGAGTGGGAGGGGAGAGGGGTGTGAGTGTACCAGCGTCTTTGAGGGCGGTCTCAGTGGCCCCACTGTCAAGGACAAAGTCCAGAGTGGGTGAGGAGGAGGAGGAGGAAGACACTGAGTACTGGAAAGTGGTTTCATTAATGTTGGATGGGTACATGGAAGGAAGAGAGGGCGAAATAGCTATGTTGCCAAGGAAGCTCTCGTGAGTGAGAGGGGTGGCAGTGCTACTGGGGGGGGGTGGGGCACCCCAAAGGGGGGCAGGTGAGGCTTGAGCGGCCATGGCTGCTGTGCCAAAGTTCAACTGCTGCTGCGGCCAGGGAGGAGGGCTGGGTCCCCACTGTGGCTGGGGTCCTGACCCCCATGGGTGCTGCGGCGGCTGTGGCTGCTGCTGCTGCTGCGGCTGAGGGTGAAACAGCTGCTGTAACTGCTGCTGCTGCTGCTGCTGCTGGAGGTGCTGCTGCTGGAGGTTGAGGAAGGGTGTGGGGGGAGCAAGGAGGCGGAGGTGGGCTGGGAGGTAGGCTGGATTGGTTTGGATATCGGTGGGGGAGGGGCGTGGGGAGATGTTGCCCCACTTTGGAGGAGTGCCAACGTTAAACCTCGCGTACCAGGCATCGTCGAGAGCCTTGAAGCACGTGCCAGGGGGATGGTTGGTCTGTCCGCAGGGAGTTCCAGCCCGAGGACCATAGCGGCGGACATAGGTGCAGGGAGGAAGCGTGCCAGGGCGACTCCCGCGACTTGCAGTGGGTCCACCCGAAGTGGTGGTGCCGTGCTCATCCCCAGTGGTGCCACCACGGTTGTTGCTGCTTCCCGAACCACCACCTCCCTTGCCCCCACCTCCTCCTTTGCCGTTGTTCTTTCCCTGCTTGCGAGGCTGGGTAGCGTTGAGGGAGGAGGAGGTGGGTTGGGAGGAGGCGAGGTTGACGATGGGTGTACGGAGTTTAACTTCGGTGTCGATAATCCACTGTTCAACGGAGGCGAGACCGGCCATGGGATTGGCTTCGGTAAAGGCGTGGAGGCGGGATTCGTAGTCTGGGGTGAGGTTAAAGAGGAGGCGGTGGATTTGAAGAGGTTCGGAGAGGCCGGCCTGGCGGGCTTCGAGGCGATCAGCTACCTCGCGCATGCGTCCGACGTAGTCGACTGCTCCGTCACAGGTGGCGAGGGTGATGGAAAAATACTCTTGGAAGAGGATGCCGACGGAGCTGATGTCGCGGCGCTCAAACATGGCATGGAGTTCTGCCCAGATGACCGAGGCACGGAGTTCCCGAGCCTGGAAGCGACGCATGAGGGAGTCAGGGAGAGCTCCAAGGAGAACGGTGCAGGCACGGGTGTCAGCAGCTGTCCAGGCGATGAGTCTGGGGGTGAAGTCAGCCATGTCGACCTTGTATTTGGCGACGACCTCGAGGTGAGCGTCGCGACCAGCAACCGCCTGATCATAGGCCTCAACTGCAGCATCGTACTCGGCTTTGCGGATGAGGTATTCACGGCGGCGTAGGATAAAATCAGTGTCCGCAGTGGCTTGGTCGGGGGTGATCTGAAGATCGGGTTCACGAGGAGGGTCGCCAGGAGTAGGAGGAAGAGGAGGAGTCTCGCCGGGGTGGGGAGATTCGGTGGGGGGGAGGGCATGGGGGCGGCGGAGGATGACGTCAAGGACACGGTAGGGGGGAACCCATGCGTCGGAGAGAACGCGTCGGATGCTGCCGACGAAGGAGTGCCAGTTGACTGCGGACTTGTCCGCGGCGAGCTGGAGCTTATCAATGGAGGACGTATCAATAGGGGGAGGAAGTGGGGAGGGGGAGGGTGTAGGAGTAGCCATGATGGACGGCTGCAGGTGGACCCGCAGTGGTCACGGAGGAGCAACGGCGACGAGGCCGCGGGGGGGGGGGGGGGGGGGAGGGGAGTGGCGCGGGCAGCAGCGGCTGGCGAGGCCGCGGCGGTTGGCGCGGAGGCGGCGTTGAAGCCGCGGAGGGGCGCGGACGGCGGCGGCTGGCGAGGCCGCGGCGGTGCTGGCGAGGAGGCGGCGTCGAGGCCGCTGGAGGGGAAGGCGCGGGCGGCGGCTGGCGAGGCCGCGGCGGCTGGCGCGGAGGCGGCGACGAGGCCGCGGAGAGGCGCGGGCGGCGGCTGGCGAGGCCGCGGCGGCTGGCGCGGAGGCGGCGACGAGGCCGCGGAGAGGCGCGGGCGGCGGCTGGCGCGGAGGCGGAGACGAGGCCGCGGAGAGGCGCGGGCGGCGGTTGGCGAGGCCGCGGCGGCTGGCGCGGAGGCGGCGACGAGGCCGCGGAGAGGCGCGGGCGGCGGCGGTTGGCGAAGCCGCGGGAGTGCCGGCGCGGAAGCGGCGACGGGGTCGCGGGAGGGAGCGGCGCGAGCGGCGGCGGCTGGCGAAGCCGCGGCAGTGCAGGCGCGGAGGCGGCGACGAGGCCGCGAGAGGGAGCGGCGCGAGCTGCGGCGCTGGCGAGGCCGCGGCAGTGCAGGCGCGGAAGCGGCGACAAGGCCGCGGGAGGGAGCGGCGCGAGCGGCGGCGGCTGGCGAAGCCGCGGGAGTGCTGGCGCGGAAGTGACGACGGGGTCGCGGGAGGGAGCGGCGCGAGCGGCGGCGGCTGGCGAAGCCGCGGCAGTGCAGGCGCGGAGGCGGCGTCGAGGCCGCGGAAGGGAGCGGCGGCGGCGACGGCGGCCGCAGTGGCGTTGGCGCGGAGGCGGCGTCGAGGCCGCGGGATGGGGCGGGCGGTGGCGGTCGGCGGGACCGCGACAAGGCGAGCGCGGAAGCGGCGGTGGGGCCGCGAGCCGTGATGGCGTGGGAGGCCGTGGGGCTGCGAGGAAGGGAGTGCTTGAGGAGAGGGGGAGGGTGGCGAGATAGCCGCGGAGAAATGAGAGAGGAGGCCGGGGGTTGCGGCGGCCTTTGAAAAAAAACTAGGAGCGTAGGCCTAGGATTTTTAAGAGCTCTATACCATGTGAGAAGAAAAGGTAGAAGAGAAGTTGATGGATTGATTGAAAGGATGGGGGGTTTACATAGGAGATGAGTTGGAAACTAGCCTAGGTGAACATTATTGGACCCCAACCAAGGAGTTGGGTTGGGAGATTATTGGTGGGGTCCAATAATGTTGGCCAAGTTGGAGTTGGGCCAACATTATTGGAGGGGACCAATAATTCTACCCATCCCAACCCTTGGGGTCCAATAATTGGACCAAGGTTGGGTTTCCAACCTACAAATTGGGTAACCCCTGCTTGTACACCCAAACTAAGTTTGGGTGCTTATCTCTAGCCTATCCTATAGCATATATGCAGGTTACAAGAGAGGAGATATTCTAACATGCTGCACTGGTTTTCATGCCGCATTGCTGCACTGTTTTTCATGCCGCATTGCTGCACTGTTTTTCATGCCGCATTGCTGCACTGTTTTTCATGCCGCATTGCTGCACTGTTTTTCATGCCGCATTGCTGCACTGTTTTTCATGCCGCATTGCTGCACTGTTTTTCATGTCGAATTGCTGCGCTGTTTGATGAATCTGAATCTTTTCGCGGTCACTCATACCTCTTGCCGTGCTTGCGGAAAGCACAGAGGATAGCACAGCACAGCACAGGCGTGTTGGGGTGTCTTTTTTTAGGACGTCTTGAAATGCGAACAGAGGCCGAGTCTCACGCACGTCAAAATCACTTTCTCGCCTCTTACTCCTCTCCTGCCCTCTTTTGAGACGTCTCAAAAGCCTCTTACTCCTCTCCTGCCCTCCTCCCATTGCGCTCTTCCCCTTTTCCTCTCTCCTCACGCCCCTGTGCTGGACTGCAGGCAGCAGAGAAGATAGCACAGGCTTATGCGGATATGAGGGCTCAGGGCATGGACGCGAGGAGGAGGGTGAGTTGAGTTGTGAGGTGTGCTTTTGAGTCGACTCAAAAGTCAGCTCGGATATGAGGGCTCAGGGCATGGACGCAAGGAGGCGGGTGAGTTGAGTTGTGAGACGTTGTGAGGCGCTCTGAAGCGCATTGTGTGCAGAGGAGGGTGAGGTGAGTAGTGCAGGCATATTCAGATGAGGGGTCATGGCACGGACACAAGAAGGAGGGTGAGTTGAGCTGTGAGACGTTTTGAGGCGCTCTTAAGCGCATTGTGTGTGTGTGATGACTGGAGGAAGGTGAGGTGAGTTTTCGAGAGAAGATAGCACAGGCATGTGCGGGAAGGAGGGCACATTGCATGGGCCCGGGCGGAACTAGGCACTCTCCCTATGACGTGCAGATCTCTCAAGATTCAAGGCCATTATCTGCCTCTCCACAGCGCTCTCTATCTTTCTATTGGAACTGCCCCTGTTGTCTCTCCTTTCCCCCTCCCGTACTCACTCCCCTGGTGGGAGTTGGCCCTGGGACAGTCCGATTGCGTGAGGGCAGGTTTTTTAGAATTCTCAAAAAACAGATTGCTTGAGGGCATGATTTTCGCCTCCCTTGAAGCACTTTCTCTCCTTTTGCGAATTCTCAAAAGTGATTTCAATGAAGCACTTTCTCTCCTTCTCCCCCCCACCCACTCATCCCCCAGGCGGATCAAGGCACTCTCCCTGTGACGGCTCGCTCGCTCGAGACCATGATCCGCCTGTCCACAGCACACGCTAAGCTGAAGCTGCGGCGCGAGGTGAGGCGAAACGTGAGGTCGGTGTGTCATGTGGTTAGCAAGATGAAGTGGGTGAGGAGTGATGCTAAGTTGCCTCCAGGAATGAACTTGTCGAGACCATGATCCGCCTGTCCACAGCACACGCTAAGCTGAAGCTGCGGCGCGAGGTGAGGCGAAACGTGAGGTCGGTGTGTCATGTGGTTAGCAAGATGAAGTTTGCGAGGAGGGATGCTGAGTTGCCTCCAGGAATGAACTTGTCGAGACCATGATCCGCCTGTCCACAGCGCATGCCACGCTGAAGCTGCGGCGAGAGGTGGGTGTTGCAGGGGTAGGACTGCAGGACAGGCAGCCTCCCTTGCTGGGAACACGGGCACGCACGCACACCGGAGGAGGAACACGGGCATGCACAAACACGGGCACGCACGAACACGGGCATGCACAAACACGGGCACGCACGAACACGGGCATGCACAAACACGGGCACGCACGAACACGGGCATGCACGAACACGGGCACGCACGAACACAGGAGTCTAACAGCAAGAGAGGTTGCCTGTCCTGCCTGTGTTGCAGGGGGTAGGACTGGAGGACAGGCAGGTGTGCTTGGTCAGTGGGCAGGAAAAAAATATTCTGGGACCACTTCTGAGAATTCTTAAAACTGACTTGGCAGGTGAACTTGGTCTGCAAGAGCCGAGTGTAGCTTACGCAAGTTCTGTTTCTGTTTTTAAGAACCGATCAAGCTGACTCCTTAAGACACGCCAAGGCTCGCACCTATCCAGGCTCCTTTCCGGTGTTGGAATCAAACGTGGCAGCGGCGTTGAGCCTACCCCCACCCCTCCCCACCCCTCCTCACCCCTCCCCACCCCTCCTCTTGCTCCTTTCCGGCGTTGAGTCTGCTGGACTTTGCTCTGTTTCATCGCAAGCTGGATGCGACAGACAAGAGGATGGAGGAGGAGAGGGCTAACCCCACCCCTCCTCACACCTCCCCACCCCTCCTCACCCCTCCCCACCCCTCCTCTTGCACCTTCCAGGTGTTGGAATCAGACGTGGCAGCTGCGTTAAGCCTCCTTGACTTTGCGCTGTACCACCGCGAGCTGGACGAGACGGACAAGCGGATGGAGGAGGAGAGGCAGCGCGTGGAGCAGCAACGGAAAGAAGCTGCTGCTGCCGCCGCCGCCGCCGCTGCTGCTGCCGCTGCGACTGCTTCTGGTGATGGTGCTGCTGATGGGACCGAGGCTGGTGCTGCTGGTGCTGCTGATGGTGTGGGTGCAGCTGCAGCAGCATCAGCTGGGGGACGGACAAGGAGACGAGGCGGGCGCAAGACAAGGTGAGTTGGCCTTGTTGTGACTGGATGTTGGGTGGGTGCGATGGGGAGCTTGCATGACTGCTGATGTGGGGGGAGCTGACTTTTGAGTCGACTCAAAAGTCAGCCTGATGTGGGGCGAGCTGCAGCAGCAGCTGCTGCTGGGAGACGGACGAGGCGACAGGGCGGACACGGGACAAGGTGTGATAGTCCCGTTGTGCCAGGGTGGTTGAGTGGAAAGAGGCAATGCCGGGATTCACAGGGGGAGGAGAGGGAAGACACTTCCGAGACAACGATAAAACCAGGCTGTGTCTGCGCTTGCAATGCTGCCTGCACTGCTTATTACCCCTCCCCTTTCCTTTGCTGTATTTCCCTCTTGGCTGTTCCGCATGGTCCTGCAGGTCCCGTGGAAAGAGGCAACGCAGGGATTCTCAGGCGGAAGGGAGCGAGGAAGAGGAAGAATATGTGGAGGAGGAAGGAGAGGAGGAGGAGGAGGATGAGGAGGAGGAGGAGATTGAGATGGAGGAAGCACCTGCTGATGGGGTGCCACAGTACGTTCTTTGGCTTCTTATTTGCTGGTGTTTATGTGGGTGCAATTGGGTGGGGAGGAGGAAGAGGGACATGGGGACAATGGTTATGCAGCCCTTATGGTTATTAGTATCAAGAAACGTTTCTGCCGATTTCTTTGTGGTTTTCTTCATGTCATTTTCTCTGTCCGCACCTGCCCTGTCTTCATCTTCTCTTCATCTTCTCTTCATCTTTTTTCATCTCCTCTTCATCTTCTCTTCATCTCCTCTTCATCTCCTCTTCATCTCCTCTTCTTCTCCTCTTCATCTCCTCTTCATCTCCTCTTCATCTCCTCTTCATCTCCTCTTCATCTCCTCTTCTTCATCTCCTCTTCATCTCCTCTTCATCTCCTCTTCATCTCCTCTCCTTCCAACGTCCCTCCATACTGTTTCCCCTGCACCAGCCTGGGTGATCCGGCACCTGCTTCTGCTGCCGATGGGGCCTTCACTGCTGAAAGGTGGGCTTCCTGTTTCCTTCTCCCACACTCCCTCACGCCTTCACTCCCTCACTCATTCAATCACTCTCCGTACCACAGCCACCCTGGGTAGCTGTGACCCTTCACCTGCTTCTGCTGTGGATGGGGCCTTGCCTGCTGAACAGCGGGCTTTCTTTGTATCTGCCCTTTCTCTGCTTTCTGATCCGCGTCATCAGTGGTTGTCCCATCATGGTCCTCTCTGACTTTTGCTGTTCTGGTTCGAAATGTTGTTGTCGAGGCGTCCAACCCAACATTTCTTTTGTTGCATCCTTCTTTCTGTTTATCTCTCGATTTTACTGTGCTGGATTTATTTCTTTTTTTCTATACAATCGTTAGGTTTGATGCATTCCAGCTGGCGTTTAGTGAGCATGCAGTGGCAGCACGGATTGAGTCGATAGCAGTGGAGGAGCTGATTGAGGTGGTCAACAAGCGGTGGCCGGGGAAGAGCTTCACTCGGGCTGAAATCGATGCGATGCTGGAGGTGAAGTGATGGGGGGGTGGGGATGAGATGGGAGTCCGGTTAGGGTGAGATGGGGGTGAGTTAGTGGCTTGATTGGTGGGTGCGATTTGTTTGATTGGTGGGTCGAGTCGATAGCAGTGGAGGCACTGGTAAAGGTGGTCAACAAGCGGTGGCCGGGGAAGAGCTTCACTCGCGCTGAAATCGATGCGATGCTGGAGGTGAGGTGATGGGAAGATGGGGGTGAGATGGGAGCGAGGTGAGATTCGGTGATGGTATGCATACTGAGTTGAGTCACTTCGGCTGGCCAATGATTCTCGTTTGGGGGAAAGAGAGCACACAAGTGGGCTGAATGGTGGCTGCGCAATTTGACAATGAGATGATGTGACCGGTATTGATGGTCGTGTGTTAATGGTTGAGGGGCGCTTGAAGCTAAATTTTAATTCCTTGTGTTGTCATGCAGCAAATGGAGGTCAATAACCGAGTCATGGTTGCAAGCGGCATTGTGCACCTCATATAGCACCCATGGCCGAAGCTGCGTCTGGCAGTGCAGACGCTGGATTTGGTTATGGCTGGCCACTAAACATGGACCATGTACCCTTTGAGTTCCATCCATCTCTTTCCGCTTCACCCGTTCCAAGATTATCCAGACAACTTCGGGCTTCAGGTTTTAATCAGTCATGCCTTCTGTACCAACGGATCCCCAATAGCACAAACAGGGAGTGAAACTTGGTCTTCCAGAGGGTCCGGGTTGTAGGATTGTTGGCAAGAGTGTTTTTTCAGGTGAAGGGTACAACAGAGCGCAGAGCAGAGAATGGAGCCTTCCAAAGTTTCAGATGAACTGCTGTGGTATCTTGGCTAACGTCAAGCAACAGCAAACCCAGTATAATTTTATTTCCAATTGAATAGAACAACAGAGGATACTTCTTGCGCAGAATCCCCCGACGGTGTAGTGAGATGCAGTAATGTCCTGGCTGACCGCTGAGCAACAGCAGTACGCCAGGCAATCTTCAATTTCTGTTGAAGACATCACAAGACACACATAAATACCCCGGACCACCCCGAACCATTATGACTACGCCGGCGGATGTACAAGGATGGAGGGAGAAGGGACGGATGGTACCGTACAGATAGATGGTGTTGAAGCGGCTGGATGGTGCAGGTGGAGGATGCAGATGGGAATAAATACCAGTAAGGTTGAAGTTGGGTGGGAGAAAGCTGGTTGGCAGTAGTAGGTGGTGATAGTCGCGGATCGCCTCAGCTTTCTGCGAGGCTTGATAAATAGCGGTATCAGTTTAGAGGGGTTGACAGTGAAGGCGACTTCCGTCAATCAAGGGCGTTATCCGTGAGATAGTTGACGATATCCGTCAATCAGCTGGCGATGTCCATCAATAGGCTGGGGATTTCTGTGGTGTACTTTTTCGTCTGTTCGAGCTAGGAAGGACAGATCTTGGCGAAGAGCTCCACGACGATCGCGAGTTTCGCGAACGTTTAGGCACGGAGGAGTAGTCATAATCATGGGACGTCGTCTCCTTTTCCTCAAACGACGAGCCACTATCGGAGTAGGCGAGATTTCGCGAGTCGTCGTGATTCATAGGCGACAGCTCATCCTGAGAAGAATACGACCCGCTATCTGAGGTGGCTAAGCTGGTCAATAATTGATTCGTCGCCTTCCTCTTTATCGGTTCTGACAACGGCGCGTTCAGGCGTTCAAGAGCCTCTACCTGCATCGTCGAAGCACAATTGATGAGAATTGGACTAGATTTAAGCTTGGTCGTAGACCGCAAGACTGAAATTGACGATTGCGACGCTGTTCTGAGCGGCGAGTTCTTTGAGTCAAAGACGTACCTTGCAACCCAAACAGCAGTAACTGAATTCGTCTTGGAGCATTCGAGCGCATGTCAGGCATGAATTGGTCGTCTTGGTCGGTCGAGGCTGAGGCCGCTGGTTCAAGAACACCACTCTTGAGCCATTGACAATGTAGGCCTGTTAAACGGAAAGGAAAGAGTCTTGGTTGTTACGGCAGGAATTACATTGACAAAAATTATCAATTGAAATTTCAGAAAGGGATTCACACCTGAACTCCGCTACAGTCCACGAGCTTCGTGATGTCTTGAAGCCGAACAACGTCGTGATACACGTATCTCCGAATCTGGACAAAGGAGAATGAGAAATTGTTTGAGTCGGTTTGTTTGTGATAAGGTCAATTGGACTCTCAATGTAATCCATTCGACCCAAGCCCTCTCCGAATTTGGCAATCCGCTTGAATTCCCCGTGAAATATGCAAATGCAGCAGTTCAAATGCGGAAATTGGAGGAACGGACATACCTGGAGCATTTTATGAGATTGGTGGCTTGGCATGCAATGCTGGCAAAGCTCCTCCATGCAGTCCAGGCAGAACAAATTCATTTCGTTCTTCTTCAGCGACACGTGTCGCGTGCAAGAAGAGAAGAAATCCCCCTTCAGTAGACAATCAAGCCATTGAGGACGCTCAACTGCAGAACCCTCGGAGAAAATCAGCGCTCTTCGTGCAGCCATGGCGTCCAAAGCTGAACTACGAAGCAATTTCGCACGAAGCAAATTAGCTCGACGCAATGTACCAAACCTCTGAAGGCAATTCAGCTGCTCTAGCGCCAAGACAAGATTCTTCGAGCTTGTCGTTGACTAAATTCTCGAATGACTAAATTCTCGAATTACTCAGAGTAAAACAGAGCCACTAAATGGGAAATCAATGGAACGAGGAAGTGTGCTCGAGCAATTGTTCGTGTCAATCAGCCAAGGCTGATAGCGAGCATTTGAATGTGGAGCCTTCCATTGGCTTGCCTACAGAGCGAGCAAGAACAATCGGCTGCTGAGCTTGGCTTGATTCCGTCTCGATGCCCTCGAATCAGGGACTGCCCAAACAGCGCCAGCAGGACATTGAGCTCCCCTCACAAAGTTTCTCCGAGCTGCCCGGCCCTCTCTATGGGCGGAGTCCAATGGCAGTTCATAACAAATCCCGGGTGATTCCTGCCATTGGACGATCAGGAACTGCCCTACACGGAACAGTGTTTTCCAGAACACACACGCTGGGCGCCTGCCACTAGGAGGATTCCTTGTGCCAGCGCGGATAATAGTAGAAAGGACCGCCAGACATGAAACTTTTCCAAGTTCAGCGGCATGTGAGGGCGCCTTACTCGTCAATCTCGCATTGGCTGTTTTTTGTTTGACGAGCCTCATGGTCCAAGGTAAAAAACATATCAAGAAAACATCTCCTGGTTCGGGGGCCAGCTCATGCAGTGCACCTTGGGATGCGATGATGACGAGCGACGTTGTGGTGTGCCCTCTCACTCCCTCCCTCCCTCGTCCCACGCAGAGGGCCGAAAGCAATCTTCTCATTGTTCTCCCAAACGTACGCCACCTTTGACACCGAGCCTAACCAAGATATCATGCCACGGCTTCTGCCAATGGCCTGACTAGGACGAGTGCTTCGTTCCCCAGTTTAGAGGGGAGCCACGTCACAGTGTGACAAATCTGTGTACACGCAAGAAATGCCCTCGGCAACTTTCTCTCGCGCCAGTGACGCCACAGTACACGCGCTGGCCCTTGCCGTACAAAAAAATCGGAGACTGAAACTGGCACGCGCAAACAAAAAAAAATCCTTCGAACGTGGGCATGAGTCAAGACGTCTAACATGAAACTTCTATTGATAACAAGCTTACAGTAAAGCGTACGTTTTCAGCGAAGCAGAACTTTCCCACGAATGTAACTAATCTGGAAGTGAATAGTTCCATACAGTTCATTTTATGTGTAGGCCGTCGACATTTGGGAGGCAGAAGCTATAGAAAAAACGAACAACTTGCTTCAACTGCTGGTCATTCAAGTCGATCTTCTTTGGTATCTTACCAGAGGGACTGCCAACTTTGTGACCGTAAGACCACTTGATTGGAACCTAAAGCGAAGCTGATATTACAACAATAATTTTGGGTAATACAGTATAAACTCAATGTATTACTGAGTTGGACTTCTTGTACGAGAAGATCCCTTAAACACAAGAATCATCGCATTTTGTAGCACCAATCTTGTCCATCCGGTATAAAGACGACGATTTTCACATGTACATTAGTCATATCGCACTTAATCAAGTTACCATCAAGCCAAATTACCTGATACTACTCGCCGATCAACATATCGATGCGTTGCTGCCTTTTCTTCTCTTCCTCAATGTGGCTCTCATACTCGGCAGCTAAAGTGTCCGACGGCAGACTTTTTCCTATCCAAACTTTTCCAGAGTGTTATTTGAATCTTACTGATTCCTCTATTAACGATTTTTTAGGTGTTCAAGATCGTCAGTCTCACACCACTTTTCCGCGTCCCCCCCACCTACGCGACTGCATTATTCACCCCTATGCGAGATGAGCAAACATGAGCCGTGCGATTGCTAATAATTCACTTCGTGCGCGACGAGCGGAACTTAGTCCTTCCCTCGCCCTGAACATGCGGCAAGATCGCAGCAGACTCTGCATTATTTCAATAATTCGTTTTTGCACCTGTGAGCTCCAATCCAGTTGCTTCGCTCAAGCTCCCAGCGTCGTTCACCAGCCCGAGCGACACTGCAGGCTCTGCTGTGCTGGTCGCCATGCTTCTTGCATGCGCGTACAATTCGCAGAGCTCCCAAATGCATCTCTGTGAATCGAGGCAACCAGATCGCGTTCCTAGCAGCGCCTCGAACTGTACATTCAGCCTCGGACGATGGGCGAGCGTTCCAACTTTGCCCATAAACCACCCGCCGGAGCAGCCGTGGGAGCATTCCCTCTGCTGCTTCTGTGCCATTTCCTCGTGCCGTATGATAGCAACGCCAGCAGCTATAGCACGTCTAGTACACCTCCAGCTACAGTACCTGTATGTGTCAGCTGTACTAGTAGTACCAGTGGCATCGAGCTGCACCATTGCATCGAGCTGCCTTGTACCATCTGTGTGACCAATTCAGCGCCATCAGTCTCGTTGCATCTTGAAGGCACTCTGACTGCGTGCCGTACACCGCAGTGGCAGCGGCGCGCTGCACAGGAATTGCCCCACCTGACGTGGCAGGTTCACCTCACCTGACGTGGCAGCTTGACCCCACCTGACGTGGCAGCTTGACCCCACCTGACGTGGCAGCTTGACCGCCATCATGGCCGCTTCTCCTGCCGCGCTGCTTCCGCTCCTCGTCCTCGCCGTCGTCTGCGGTGAGTCGTGTCTCTGCGGGGTGTGTGTGTGTGTGTGTGTGTGTGTGTGTGAGAGAGAGAGAGAGAGAGAGAGAGTGTGTGTGTGTGTGTCTCTTTGTGTGTGTGTGTCTGTGTCTGTGTGTGTGTGTGTGTGTGTCTCTCTCTCTCTCTCTCTCTCTCTCTCTCTCTCTGTCTCTCTGTGTGTGTGTGTGTGTGTGTGTGTGTGTGTGTGTGTGTGTGTGTGTGTGTGTGTGTGTGTGTGTGTGTGTGCTCCCTTCCTCTCACCCCTCTGCTCCCCTCTCACCCCTCTGCTCCCCTCTCACCCCTCTGCTCCCCTCTCACCCCTCTGCTCCCTCTCACCCCTCTCCTGCCTGTCCCTCCAGCGGTTGCCACCGTTACCGAGGCTGTAAAAAGCGAGATCACCGCAGGAAGCGGGAACCAGAACATACAGGCGGGGGTGGGCGTGGGGGTGGGGGTTGGCAGCAGCACAGGCGGTGTGGTGGACGCGAGGGTCCACGTGGCAACGCAGATCTCGGTGCCGGGCATGAGCCTCCCCGTCAGCTTCGACGCCCTCCGCTGCTTCAGCCTTCCCCGGGCGGCGCGCAAGGCGGCGGGAGACGTGCAGGTGTGGTGGCATGGGCTCACGGGCGGCGGCAGGGGCGGAGGCAGGGGCGGCGGCAGGGGCGGCGGTGGTTCGCATGGGAAGGGTGAAGGTGCGGCGTGCAAGCAGGTGCGGTTCTTCGCCAACCCGGGCTGCAAGGGCAAGGCGCTGGATGAGGTGCTGCAACCGCAGTTTGCCGCTCTGCGGAAATTCTTCCAAGCGCCCAGGTGGGCCTCGGGTCAAGGATCATGATGACCAGTGGTGACAGGTTCTAATTCTTCCACGTGCCCAGGTGGGCCTCGGGTCACGGGAGCAGGGCGGGTTATGAGACTAGTAGTGACAGGTGGGTCATGGGGGCAGGGCAGGTGGGTCTTGGGGTCATGGGAGCAGGGCAGGTGGGTGATGGTTGGGGGGGAAAGAGTGACCCCTTCCCATGCCAAAGTTGTGACCTGCTGTCCATGCCGACCTAAACATCTCATCGAGTGTTCCTCATGTCTCATCTGAATGTGTTCCTCATGTCTCATCTGAATGTGTTCCTCATGTCTCATCTGAATGTGTTCCTCATGTCTCATCTGAATGTGTTCCTCATGTCTCATCTGAATGTGTTCCTCATGTCTCATCTGAATGTGTTCCTCATGTCTCATCTGAATGTGTTCCTCATGTCTCATCTGAATGTGTTCCTCATGTCTCATCTGAATGTGTTCCTGCCGTCCTTGCTTGCAGCGCAAAGAAGATTCCCCAATGGACTTCTGTTTCCTGCAAGTGTGGTGCGTGCCTCGCCTCCTCGCCTCCTCGCCTCCTCGCCTCCTTGCATCGTTTCGTCGTTGCTTCCTTGCCTCCTTGCCGCCTTATCACCGTGCCGCACACATCGCACCCCTTCTATGCCACATCGCACCCCTTCTATGCCACATCGCACCCCTTCTATGCCACATCTCATCCCTTCTATGCCACATCGCACCCCTTCTATGCCACATCTCATCCTCTCTATGGGAGGGAGCTGCTCTGTTCACCAGCCACGCCCCACCTCTGTCTTTTGAGGCTCCTCAAAAGTTGCACACATCTCATTTCTTCCGTGATAGAAAGCTTCTCTGGCATGTGCTGTCACTAGCACGCCTCATCTCTCTGTATTCCCCCACGTGTCTCTGTGCTACGCACGTGTCTCTCTTCGCACCCCATGCTGCCAGAAATCACCTGCCAGCACGCCACGTGTCCCGCCAACTCCACGTGCATGACAACGACTGACAGCAAGGGCGTCACCTGCCCATGCAACCCGGGCTTTGCTGCCGTTAATGGCACTTGTGTAGGTACGATACTACTCATCTTACAGATTTTCTGCCTTATCGATCCGACACATATTCTCACGTTGCGTCTTTTCGTGATCCATTTCTTATCTTGTTGTCACACCTCATCGTCACTCCCTTTCTCCATATCTGATTCCCTGCAGACTTGTGTCATGCGGTGAATTGCGGGCCTGGAGGCAATTGCACAAAGAACACGAATGGAGAGCCATTCTGCAGTTGCAACACCGGCTTTAAGCCGTCTAACGACACGCTTTCTTGCATTGGTGAGTTGGAGGGGTGCCACACAGAGCGCATCACCCGCTTTAATCGAAACACTGTAGTTGCAACACGGGCTTTAAAGGCCACACCCAGAATTACCGAGTCGGGTGGCAAACTGTCACCAGTTTCATGTGATTGGTCCGAAGTTTTGAGTTGGTTGTTGACGCGATTGGCTTCAGATTTTCCCACCGAACTGCCTCCAGGGGATGTTGACTTCGTTGACTTCGTTGACAATTTTCCATGTTGACTTCGTTGTGTAATTCGGGATTTTGGTTGGATGACGACACCCTTCCATGCATTGGTGAGTTGGATGGGTGCAACACAGAACGCATGCCCTGCTTTCGTATTTTGAGTCGACTCAAAATACACAGAACGCATGCCCTGCTTGCGTTTTAAACCCAGCCCTTGAAACTTGGCCTCCCCTCAATCCTCTTCCACGAGTTACTGGATTGCATGCATATTTAAAGCTCTAGGCCCAAATTGCGCAAGATTACTAACCTTGCGTGCTGAGAGGAGGGCTTGGGAACGTAAGAGTCGAGGGAAGTGTTGGGAAGGTGACTTGTCTGATTTCGCCCGTAACACTTGTAGTGACTTTTGAGAATTCTCAAAAGTCACTCCAATATTTTGCCCGTAACACTTGTAGTTTTCGCTGAGTCAGCGAGCTTCAGGGGGAAACGTGAGTTTGGGGACCTCGAGTCCCAAATTGTAGAGTAGTAAAACTCGATGTTCTGGCAGTGAGTTTTGCTTCAACCAATCAGATTGCATCGCACCTACTGTAACCAAATTTTTGCCACATACCAGCACAGAAAACGAGAAGTGTGCAAGATTACTAATCTTGCCCTGCGCGGCCCGCAATTTGGGCCTTGAGCTTTGACACAGTGACCCTTGAATGTCAATGTCCCACTATTTTGATTTCTTAATCTGACGACATCATCCTTCCACTTGCATGGGTCCCTTGCCTTGCAGACTTGTGCGATGCGGTGAATTGTGGGCCTGGAGGCAATTGCACAAAGGATGAGAACGGAAAGCCATTCTGCAGTTGCAACACGGGCTTTAAGCCGTCTAACGACACGCTGTCTTGCATTGGTGAGTTGGAGCAGAGAAACACAGAGCGCATGCCATGTATTTAAAACCCAAAAAAGTCACCCCTCCCTCAACTCCTTGCAACGTATAGATCATGCAAGAGTCAGCGAGTTGCGTTCGTATCCCAACGGCAAGTGCATGAGGAAGGAGATTGGGGATCCAACATGCGAGTGCGAGGCAGGCTACGAGATGCCTCCCAACGAACTGCGTTGTGTCGGTGAGTTGTTGTGTCGGTGAAATGCTCTTCACTTGTCTGTGTCTCATCTCTTTCCCACCTGCGAGTGTGACGCTGGCTTCCAGATGCCTCCCAACGAACTGCGTTGTGTCGGTGAGTTTCTGCAATGGTCTTGTCTGGAGGGCGGAAAGTTGTTGTACACATGTGCAACTTATGCATGTTCCACCCATCCACCCGCCCACCTGCCCACCCACTATTATGCATGTTCCACCCACCCACCTGCCCACCCACTATTATGCATGTTCCACCCACCCACCTGCCCACCCACTATTATGCATGTTCCACCCACCCACCTGCCCACCCACTATTATGCATGTTCCACCCACCCACCTGCCCACCCACTATTATGCATGTTCCACCCACCCACCCACCCACTATTATGCATGTTCGACCCACCCACCCACTATTATGCATATTCCACCCACTATTATGCATGTTCCACCCACCCATTGTTTTGCTTGTTCCACCCACCCAGGGTTCAGGGTTTAAGGTTTCGGGTTTAGGGTTTATGCATGTTCCACCCACCCACCCACCCACCCACCCACTATTATGCATGTTCCACCCACCCACCCACTATTATGCATGTTCCACCCACCCACAATTATGCATGTTCCACCCACCCACTGTTATGCATGTTCCACCCACCCACTGTTATGCATGTTCCACCCACCCACTGTTATGCATGTTCCACCCACCCACTATTATGCATGTTCTACCCACCCACTATTATGCATATTCCACCCACCTGAGCCGTGTTTTGAGCCGACTCAACACACATTTGCAACTTCTTGCTTGACCCGCTATTATGCATGTTCCACCCACCCACCTGAGCAGCTAGGTTGAGCTGCTATCATGCATGCTCCGCATCCTCTACTTCTTTCTATGTTTTCAGCATCCCCATTGCTTTCTGTTTCCCCTTATTCCACCCCATTCGTCTATGCACTCACATCACATCAGACATGGCTTGCGCAGCGTTGGGCTGCGAACCGGATGGGGTTTGTGTGAAAAGCGCCGAAGGAATCCGCTCTTGCAAATGGAGTAAGCATGCCTTCCAGCTTTCTGTACCCCCAACCCAGCGTATCAGCACCCATAGGCACTCATTCTCCTCTAGCTCTATAATTTGGTGTAGCTGCCCCTTTTGCTCTGGCTCTATTCAGCTTTCCTCTGCAGCTGCCCCCTTTTGCTTTTGGCTCTATTCTGCATGCCTCTGCAGCTGCCCCCTTTTGCTTTTGGCTCTATTCTGCATGCCTCTGCAGCTGCCCCCTTTTGCTTTTGGCTCTATTCTGCATGCCTCTGCAGCTGCCCCCTTAGCTGTTCTCATAAGGACTTTTGAAACTCAAACTTTGACCTTTCAGGCGCTTGAAAAGCCTCCAGCTGGCCCTTTTGCTGCACCCATTGTGCCCTCTCTCTGCCATTCCATGTGCCCTGCCTGCTTGCTGTGTTTCTCAGACTCAAAAGTCAACTCTGAAAAGACCGCAGCTAGCCCGTTTGCTGCCCTCATTTCACCATCCCTCTACCATTCCATGTGTCTCCCCTGCTTGCTGTGTTGCTCAGACTCACCCTGTGGCACATGCCCTACTGGCGCCACCTGCAAGACCGTCCCTACAAAAGCAACTAGTTTCCTACAGGCCGAGGTGCCTTACTGCCAGTGCTCTTCGGGCTTTGGGATGACCGCAACAAAATGCATCCAGGGTAAGACTCAATGCCGCCCTATCTGCGTCATCTCCTTTGATCACATGCTGCACTTGCCGCACTAAGCTTTGGATGAGGGCTAACGAGGAGGTGTAGTGCGGTGACTGGTCATGAAGTTGTGATCCTCTTGCCCTGAAGTTGTTATTTCATGCTGCAGGCTTCTTTCTTCTTCTTCTTCTTCCGGCTTGGAGTGTAACAGTAGCTTTAACTTGCAGCAGTCAACTTGGACGCAATTTTCGTGTCAACTCAAAGATCTTGCAGCAGTAAACTTGGACACGTGTCGGCTTTTCACCTAAACTGTCCTTCCTTGTCCCAAATCCTTCTCACTCGTTCTGTACCATCTGTGCTCCGCGCCTCCCTTGCTGCTTGTGCCATCATCTATTCCTCAGGTGCATCACACCAAGTGGCTGCCAGTAGAATGACACTCTTCACGGATCATAAACGCCAGAGGCAATTTCTGAGGTGCCTGAAAACCCCCCCTGCTGTTTCTCCTGTCCATTCTCAGGTGCATCAGACCAAGTGGCTGCCACCAGTATGACACTCTTCGCGGATCGTAACGCCAGAGGCAACGCATCCAAGCCCTACACCTTCCGCTTAACACTGGGCGGTTGCACTCAAATCCCGAAGGAGGTGGCCGGGATCTACACACTAGAGTACTCACTGCATCATATCGGCGGTGTTCCGGGTTGTTTCTACGTCACTTATTTCACTGGAGATAACTGCGAACCCTCGAGCCGGAGGTCGTCACGCACGATGGCGGCTGGTCCTCCAATGGATGCGCTGGCAACTTCGTAAGTGCCAACCAATCACAAATCACTTCGTTTGTAGTCTGCATATTGCCATAGATTGATAATTTGCACTTTGTACTTCACCATACCTATCAATTGTTCACCATTATACCATGCAGTCCACCCTGTACACAAGTCCATCCCTCTCATTTCTCCCTCTCAATTCTTGTTTCCTCTGGTGCGTGTCTTTATTCTTTCATCATCAACCAGGTGGGGCTTGCCCGATGGAACCCGCTCTGTCGGGTGCTACTATGACACCTGATTTCCTCTTCTATGTGCTTCTCGTGTTCTTATACGGTATGTTTAAATAAGCGAAAGTTTATTTAGATGCCAGTACCGGTAGTTGTGCTAGAAGTGCAGTCAGACACTTGCATATATAATATGGTCAACTGTTGCGATGCAAAACGTATCGGCAAGTGGTACGTAACTGTAAGTCCCTCAACAATCACCTGCAAAATAAGGGAATGTACCCCTTAGAGTACATGGCTAATTAGGACGGACTATGTATTATGTTTGTATTTTAATTATATTGTACGAAAATGTTATTGTAAAGACCTCTGAAAATTAACAAATGCCTTTCTAGGATAAGGGATGTTTGTTGTTTTTGGTTATCATCTGAAAGGAAGCTATAGCTTTTGCATTTATAGGTGATGAATTAGACATTTCCTTCCCCCCATCCCATGTTGAACACCCTCCAACATAATGCAGACCTAGAACATTTACTTTCAAGAACACAGAGCTCTTACAGTATCGCGTATCATGATATTTGGTGATTTCATGGACAGCGCGACAGAGACCAGCAATTCATGTTCTAAAATTCCTGGTGGCACGTGTCTGAATTGGTTTTGGTGATGTCAGCTTGCCCCTCCTTCCACCGATGAGCCACGCGCCCAACCGTCCTACGTGTACGTCGACAGCGTGTCCCCGCAGTTTTCCACACCCAAGAATATGATCCTTCCCAAAATCCTGCGAGCGGGATGGGTTGGTCAGGTCATATTGACCTGACCAGACTGCATTTGAAGCAAAGCGCATGTTCGAATGGTTAGGTCATATCCGCAACACACGCAAAGTTTTGTCGATTTTTCGTCATGTCACGGGCATGGTTTGCAGAAGAGCGTAACTAAAAAAGTGCTGTGGATTTTTTTCTTGTTTCACCACCGAGAACTCGGTGTTCATGGTTGTCCGGGCAGGATTCTACTTTGCGCCGACTCCTCCTACCTTCCCTCAAATGCGAGCATGGGGAATGCAGTTCAACTATCCCTCTCCACCTCGAAGTGTACAAGGTACACCTCGAACTATCCCTGGGGGCGCGGTTCTCTTCGGGGCTAATCCTGGTCAGGAGTGAAATCCTTACCCAGGGTTACGACTTAGTCGTACAAGCCGAAAAATAAAAAAAAAAATCCACCTCGAAGTGTACAAGGTACACCTGATCTTCGTCTGGGTCACCCAAATTTGCCTTGTAAAGAAGACGCTTTAGTAATTCTTGCATTTAGCAAAGGTTTCGATTATTCGCAGCTAGCAAAAAAGGATTCGTTTGTGCTAATACAAAACTTCTGTAACTTTTTCGTTGGCATTTAACTTCAGTCTCTTCAATTTGACTTCAGTCTCCTCGTTACTATTGGTTCAGAATCACTGCAACTTGCGCAAGGTGCTTGTAACGAGGGTGCAACTGGCTGGTAGAAAAAAACCGGGTGCAGGCTTTCTGAAATGTACAGACCGAATCCGCGTGCAGCGGTTGGGCATTATGTGTACAATGGTTTTCCCATCTCATCCCCCGCCCTCCCCCGCTCACATCCCCAATCCCCGTCCCCCCTTTCCCCTTCCCTCCCCGCAACCCCCGGCCACATGACAAGATCTCATACCCCTCTTACGGCGCACCTTTACACGCACAGGTCCTTCTTTCCTGCAAGCCCAGGTTTCTGATATTTCCCACCGACCTCCTTTTCTCGCCCCATTCCGCCTTCTGCTTGTCCCTCCCTCCCTGCAAGCAGAGCAGAGCGGAGGCAGTGTGCTGCTGCGCGTGGATTGGTCAAGCTAAACTCGCCCTGCAGATGTGCCCTACCAATTAGAAATGCAACTCGCCTCTAGCTGATGTGCTCCCCGTACCCTACCCGTCCATGATGACGTCACGTCGACGTCCAAGTGACTGAAAGTGAGGTGAGGGAGGGGAGGCGAACAAGGCTATTCTTTCTCCCTGCTAGGGCCGTCCCACCCAACCCACCACCCAGTTGAACCAGGGACAACGGGTCGCGCGAGGAAGAATAGCACCGTTACAGCCCGTTGTCGTCCTCCACTATCCATTTGGAAAGGCTGTGTTGACGGCGGTTATTTTCTCCTAAAATATTAACTTCAGCGGCGCGTAAGCAGCAGCGCAACGGAACGGCAGCAGTTGGCACATTAGCAGCCATGGCGTGCGGCATGAGCTTCATGGATGCGCTTCGGGTCGCAGCGAAGACCAAAGACGCTCCGTCTGAATGGTTCGAGCATCAACCCACGTGGCCCACGAATTCCTTTCCCAACGATAAAACCAGCTCCGAGCCCGTTTCAGCGCCGAACCTTCCCATTCCGAGCCTCTCTATGCCGAGCCTCCCCATGATGCCGAGCCTTCAGGCGCCGAGTCCAAGAAAGCGACGGCAATGCGGCCTGGATACGCCTCGGAAAACCCGCTCCGAGTCGCCTGCTGCTGCAGATTCCACCGATGCTTTCTCGGATCTTAACAATGCCGCTCCAAGAACGACTACCAGCGAAAGATTCTTTAGATTTATCCAAGATCCTGCCGCAGAGGCTTCTGAGACTCCCGTCGATGGTGCCGCTTCAGCTTCTGCGGATCTTTACAGAGCGGTTACAAAATCTGGCAGGGAGGGGGAGGGGGGAAATCCACATGCCGAGCTTGCTACTATTTTCCGCGACGGCTGGCCTGCATATCGTCAGGCAGAGACACCACGACCCTCTTGCGCCACGGCTCAACACGGCGCTATCACGGCCGCACAATGCGGTGCCACTACTGTTACTGGACCGACCACGAAGCGGTCGCCTCGACCGCCGCGCCGTCGCGAGACTCGTCAACCTCCGCTAACGCCGAAGGCTCGCACTCTCCCGTGGGGAATGCGGTCGCCGCCAGCTCCGGCGGAAGCAGATCCCGCTGACGAGTCCGCTGTTCCGCCACCCCGCTTGACATTCTCCCCCGACTCCTCCGCCTCCCCCGCCTGTTCCGCCTTCCCCGCTTCCCCCAAGCTGCTCGTTTTGCCGGATTCTGCCTTCTTCCCTTCCCCGCGCATCCCCGAAGCGCGTTTTACCTCTCCCCGGACAAGTACGCCCGCGACTTTCGAGCCGCCTCAAAACACTGCCCCGCGGCCTCCGGTCTTTCGTTCCGCGGCATCTCCGCGGGCGTGTGGCACTGACTTGGAGGCGCCGCAAAAATGTGGCACCGCGCCAACCACTCCCTCGTGTCCGCCCCTCGTCGAGCCGCGACTGCCCCGAGCGCGCACGTGTGTCGTTCAGGTGGATAGCGACGGAAGCGCGCTCGCCGCCTCCACTGGCGCGTCCGCCATCCGCAGAGCATCATCCGCCTCGTGCTACTCGCCCGCATCTGCACATGCGGCGATTGGCGCGGTTGACCGTGTTGACCCGGTCAACGGCCACGTGTCAACGTGCGAATGGGCTGAGTCTGCTGTCGTGGACACACTGAACATTCCGCCATGGGTTCGAGAGAAACTTTCCGTTTCCTGCGCGGAAGAGGCGCAGAAGAATCAGTCGGCCGCGCTCACAAGAGTTCGTCGCATAGACCGCGAAACGATGGCGGACGGCGAGAAGGGAGCGGGACGCGTCGAGTGCGGCGGCGAGTGCGGCAAGGTGTGCAGCGGCGAGTGCGCGGAGGATCGAATCCGCGAGAGGGGCGCGGAAGGGGAGAAGCCGAGCCTGTGGGACATAATGCAGTGGGAATCCGATATGATCGCGTCCGCCTGCTCGACTGCCGCTGCGAAATCTCCCCGACAACCGTTCTCTAAGCGGTGCCGCTCCGCGTCCGCTCTCCCCACCACTCCGCCTCCCACGCCGTCCGCGTCGAAAGCGTCGCTGACGGTCCAGATCTGCAACGATGCGAGCGCCAACGGCGGAGATCTGTCGTTTTTCGAGGAGCTGCTGCTGGAGTTCGGCGCGGGTGAGGGGGAAGAGGCGGGCGGAGAAGCGGGCGGGGAAATGGGGGAAGAACGGGGATGGGCGGAAGAAATGCGCATTCCTGCGGAAGAAACAGCTCAGTTTGAGGAGGTTGCGCCTGCTGTGGCGCAGCTAGACGACAAGTGGGGTAATTATTCGGTGAAAATGGAAGATACGGGGAAAGATGACGGCAGGGAGGGGTTAATGATCGACGAGGGGTGCGTTTTTGAGCGGATTCAAGTAATGGGGGACGAGGGTGCGGAGATGGGGGACGACGCCAGGGAAGTGGCGGTCAACGGGGCGGAGATGGCGGAGGATGGAGTGGAGATGGCGGATGAGGGCGCGGGGATGGCGGATGAGGCGGGAATTCCAACCAATAAGCTTTTGCATGATCAGCCTGCTGCTGTCAGCAATCTGCATAGCAGTGTTCAGCTAGGGCGGAAACACGGGGAAGTGGGGGAGGCAGAAGCGGAGCAGCAGAACGCGCTGCAGTGTGGTTCACCGTTCCGTTCCGCGCATGGTTCTCCGAGCGCCCCTGCTGGCGGATTCGCGCAGATGTGGTCGGAAGCGTGGGCCGACGATGCGGATGCGGAGATTCCAGGCCTGGCGGGAAGCTGCGTGTTTCGACCGTGACTCGAGACGTTTCCCGAGGTGCGCTGCACACGCTACAAGCTCCTGCCCTAATAATGTCGTGTTACACTGGCGATGCTCTGGTCCCAGAAGAAAAGCGTTCAGAAACCCTGCAGCTGCTGCTGTTACACTTGGGGAGTTACAACTACAGCTACGGTTCCAGCTACAGTTACAAACCGTGGCTTCTGTTCTTCCCACTACATTGTTGAGATGGTGCCGCATCGTCGTCTCCTCCTGATGCCAGGAGGATGAGAATACTAAACGAACTGCTGATTTGATTCGCCTACATGACATCATCACCCTGGCGATGATTTGGTCCGAACACAGAGCTCTCCTAGAGACCTTAGCTCCACCTCCCCTCAGATCCCTACCTTGCTTCCTCACTCCTCACTCCTCACTCCTCACTCCTCACTCCTTACTCCTCACTCCTCACTCCTCACTCCTTACTCCTTGCCTCGCTTCTTGCCTCTCACAATGCCTCTCACAATGCCTCTCACAATGCCTCTCACAATGCCTCTCACAATGCCTCTCATCTTCCATCATCCCACCTTCAACCGCCAGAACCCCCCTCCTGCCGTCCCGCCATTTCTCACTCCATGCTCCCTGCCTCTTGCAGTGCCTTGCTTCTTGCATCGCACCACCTTCAACTGCCAATACACCCCTCCATCCCTTCATTCCTTCCTTGCCCCTCCTCCCTCGCCCCTCCTCCCTCGCCCCTCCTCCCTCGCCCCTCCGTCGCCAATCCCTCGCCCCTCCTCCCTCGCACCTCCTCCCTCTCCCCTCCTCCCTCACTCCTCCTTCCATACCAGCCTCACACCACACCCTGAGCCCTGGCACTCTCTTGCACCTTGTGCCTTCCCCGCCACACTATTCTTTTATTACCCTACAGGGAAAGGGCTTCATTGTGGGTTCATTTCCGTTAGACGGTCTTTGAATCATCTTCCTGTAACAATCATGCTGTAATGCGGAATGTCCTCTTGTTTTTCCCCAGTGTCACTACATTGAAAAGAGCGGTCCGACCGTCACCCAATGCTGTTCCATTGCGGTTTGCCCTCTTCATAGGTATCTTCTGTCAACAACTTAGAGAGCAAGGCAAGCACGTCAGTGACGTCACTCAAAGAATGGTACGGTATTCTGCTGTCTCTAATTTATCGGGAAGCATTCGCTTGAACAAGCCAACCAACCAAGCTGGAGCTGAGACCACCAGATAGGGCGGAGTAGAACAGAGAATATTGTCAAGTATGGTGTTCAGTTCATAGCATCTATAGCAGAGAGTACGTATTGCATCCACTGTAGAGGCAGTTCACACTACAATAATCGATCCACTCTGTAATCTACCTCTACTGCTCGCTCTTGAGACCGAAGGCACGGATATAGAAGTCAAAGCGCTGCTTCTCCTCCTGCCTATCCAGCATTGTGTCCTCCCACTTGTAGTGGTGCCGCGGCCGCTTCTCCTGACAGAGCAAGGGGATGGGAGAAACGAGGTAAGGGAGTGAGAAAGGGAAGGGAGATTGGGAAAGATAGGGGAACAGATAGGGGAATGAGGCAAGAGGGATGGGAAAGGGCAAAAATAGAAAAACGAGAACGCTATCAACCATCCTCCCATCAGCCAATAACCCCTCTCTTATCCTCACCTTGGAATTAGCTGCCAGGTAGGCGTGCATCTTATCCGCCACGTCATCGTCCAGCTGGCGCTTGAGCAGATCTCGGTAGATGCGGCGCACCGTGGCCATTGGATCAGCCACGAGATCGCTGTAGCACACATCAACGGCCTGGGATGTCCGTAAAGCCAGCAGCACATCAGCACTGTCTACTGAAGACAGTTCGTTACTACTGTTACCACTACTGCTGCTGGTGTCACTCCTGTTCACACCAATAGGCGAAGAACCGTTGCTTGTGCTTCCACTGCTCACAGTACCGCCTGCACTTCCCTCCATCTCCTCTCCTCCCCCTATCTTCTCCCCCTTCGTTACAGTCACATAGCCATTTGAGCCATCTGAATGCCCCTTCTTCTGGTCTCCAGTCACTTCTTCCTCCTCAACCCATTCGCACGCCCCTCCCTTTTGAGACATCTCAAAAGTTGAGCCATCTGAATGCCCCTTCTTCTCTCCTCCAGTCTCTTCTTCCTCAACCCCTTCGCACGCCCCTCCCTTCCCCTCCATGCCTGCCCCGTCGATCCCCCGCAGCCGCATCATCTCAGCCAATGCGCTTGCGACAGCTGGCACCCAAGTCTGGGAGATCTGGGGGCAGGACGGAAGGGGAAAAGGTGGAAAGGGGCACATATCGAGGGAAGGGAGATGAGTGAGGGAGGCGGCGGCAGGTATTTAGTCTCTAAGAAAACAGTCGACGCATGTTCAGCTTTGATGTTGCATATGATTGATAACAGAGCATATGCTTTAGCAAAGCAATGACAAGCTAAGCTCAGCGTTACCTCTGATTTGTCAACGTGGTCCGAGTGAATGCTCCTTATCCCCCTTATAAGGCTATGTGCCGATGCTAGCACAGTCAGCGGATTCCTGGCGGGATAGATAAGAAAAACATAGACAGGGCTTCAGAAAACGAAAGTACATGGGAAAAAAATCGGTCAAGAGAAGGAACTACATCCCCCTATAGTAAAGTGTGTGTGACGAGAGGGTCTCTCCCTCTCACACACACACTGTGGTCTCTCCCTCTCACACACACACACTGTGGTCCCAAATCCTCCTTAATCTGCAACTGCCTCCCTATCCCTCACCTCCAAGCCCTTCTCTTTCCCAAACCCCATGGGTGCAGTTCAGCTTGGCATCTTGAGCGCCAACGCGTGACGGCAGCGGGGGGCCTTGAGCCCTCGCCACTGCGCGTACCTTTTCGGGGTTTTCAGCGATCGTCTGGCACAGATGGTCCAAGTCTTTTCAGGGCCATCGCCACTGCGATTGTCTGGCACAGAGGGTCCAAGGAAAATCCTTGGAGCCCATGCCATGCCACTGCAGGTATTGAAGCTGCAGCCGCTGCAGCAGCTGCTCCCTTATAACGAGGTAACATTTGAGAGTTGTAGTCCTTGTGAGTGATTTTTGAGAATTCTCAAAAGTCTTTTCGAACTCACTTTGAGACGACTCTAAAGTCTTTTCGGAGCCCTCCCCTCGCCACTGCGATTGTCTTGCAGAAAGGGTCCAAGGAATATCCTTGGAGCCCATGCCATGCCACTGCAGGTATTGAAGCTGCAGCAGCAGCTGCAGCTGCTCCCGTACCCGCAACGCTCTCCCATTGGGGATCACTTTTTTTATACACCCCTAACCCTGTAACGCCACTGCAGATACTGCAGCTGGAGGTGCAGCTGCTCCTCTACCCGCGCAACCACACCCCAACGAGCGACTTTCAACCCCCCTACCCCCCAACCCTAATGACACCTCACCTGTGGGTGGAGATGAGGTTGGTGTTGGGAAAAACAGTCATGAGCGCAGGGAGAGAGAAGAGGTGAGATGTGCACTTGAGCAGCCAGCGGGGGTTCTTGGGCCCTCGTCACCGCAGGTGCCTCCCCAAGCCATTTTCCCCCACCCCACCCCACCCCACCCCATTTAATCATCACCTATCACCTGTGCGTGAAGACGAGCTTGGCATCGGGGAAGGCGGCCATAAGCGAGGGGAGAGAGAAGAGGTGAGCCGGGCACTTGAGAGGAGTGAACAGCTCGACCCTCCTAACCCCCCCATCCCCCCCATCCCCCCCATCCCCCCTATCCCCCAGTCCACCGTCACCTCACCTGTGCGTGAAGATCAGCTTGGCATCGGGGAAGGCGGCCATAAGCGAGGGTAGAGAGAAGAGGTGAGCCGGGCACTTGAGCAGCCAGCGGGGGGCCTTGGGCCCGCGCCACTGCAGGTACTGCAGCTGCTCCCCTTAACTTCTAACCCTAGCATAAACCCACTCCATCATCCCACCACCTCACCTGTGTGTGAAGATGAGTTTTGCGTCGGGAAAAGCGGTCATAAGCGCAGGCAGAGAGAAGAGGTGAGCCGGACACTTGAGCAGCCAGCGGGGGGCTTTAGGGCCGCGCCACTGCAGGTACTGCAGCTGCCAGCGCAGGAGGCGGTAGGTGGAGGTGAGGTCGGAGGAGAGGTACCAGCGGAAGTAGGAGGGGATGTTGAAGTGGATGGTGGGGAAGGCGAATGAGGTGAAATCGTACCTGGTTGGAGGGGGGGGGGGGAAGAGGGGGGAGGGGAGAGGAGGGGAGCGATGAGATGCAGATATATTAGAGTAGGTAGCATTGGGCCTTGAGTTTCTTCCCATCACCGCAGATACTGCAGCTGAGGCAGGTGAGGTGAGATGAGAGGTACCATCGGAAGTATGAGGGGATGTTGAAGTGGATGGTGGGGAAGGCGAATGAGGTGAAATCGTACCTGGTTAGATGGGCGGGGAGAGGGGGAGAGGGAAGAGAGGATTGAGAGAGGAGGGCGAGAGAGGAGGGCGAGAGAGGAGGGATGAAAGAGAAAGGGAAGGACGAGGGCGGGAGGAGAGGGGATGCTGAAGTGGATGGCGTGGAAGGCGAATGACGTGAAATTGTGCCTGGTGGGACATGGCACGGGGGACAGATAAGGGGAGGATGGGGGGGGGGGTTGACTGGGATCTCAAAACTCAACTCGTACTTGTTGCGAGAAAAACGAAGGGAGAATACACTAACTCGCACCATGAGAATTGTACTGTACATTGGTGATGATGGCATGGCAATAACAAGGATAATAAAATCAGGAACAAACAACCAGCAAGGGGTTCACACACGAGGGGATGAGCCAGATGGTTCATACTTGACTGATTGAAAGACAGGATTATCGTGCAGAAAAGTGTTTAACCAATCCCAAATCATCAGCACTCCACAATTATCATCACTGAAAAAAGCGGGCCTTGGCTACTCACATCATGAGTCCCATGCACTCCTGTGGACCTGTTGCCGTCACGGGATGTAATGCCTGCATGCAAGGGGGGGGTTGGAAGTGGTGGAGAAGGATTGGGGAGGGTGGAGAAGGTTGTAAGGGCAATATGAGTCCCAAGTATTGACCAGGAAGGAGCACCTCTGAAATGTAGGAAACAGAATAACGCACCTCACTATTGTCAGTGATGCCCACCTGGAAGGAAGGAAGGAAGGAAGGAAGGAAGGAAGGAAGGAAGGAAGGAAGGAAGGAAGGAAGGAAGGAAGGAAGGAAGGAAGGAAGCAGCACCTCTAGAGAAGGCTTCAGTCTCCCCGATGCGCTTTTCAGTGTCGTAGCAGGTGGCATCTGGGGGAGGGTGCATGTGATGCACCTCCCATGTGATGCACCTCCCAAGTGAGTTAGAGGCGAGGGGAAGAGAGAGCACACAGCAGCAGCACAGCACCCACCTGAAAGGAAGGCAGCAGCGCGGAGACCCCTTCCAAAAACGCCTCCGTCTCCCCAATGCGCTTGTCGGTGTCGTAGCAGGTGGCGTCCGGGGGAGGATGCATGTGATGCACCTCCCATGTGAGCGGCGAGCGGAAGAGCGATGTGTCGAGGGCGAGCAGGTTGAAGAGGAACGTGGTGCCTGTTCGGGGCAGACCCAATATGAACACTGGGGCCTGCTTTTAACGAGTATACGAGTGGCAAGGAAAGAGGGGGTGGGAGCAGGGGAGTGGAATAGCGATGTGTGAGGGCGAGCAGGTTGAAAAGCAAAGTGGTGCCTGTGCTGTGCGGGGCAGACCTATTATGAACACAGGGGCCTGTCTGTAACGGGGATAATAGGGGTCAAGAAGGGGGAGGGGATGAGTGAAAAGGAAAGGGGAGGAGAAGTGGAAGAGGCAAGTGTGGAGGGCAAAGAGTTTCGATGAGTGGCAGACCCGTTATGAACACTGGAGCCTGCTTGTAAGGGGTACAACAGGGTACATGAGAGGCGAGACAGATGGACCTTGTTGCCTTCCCTCACTCCATCCACTTCACTCACTCACTCACTCACTCACTCACTCACTCACTCACTCACCCACCCACCAACTCTTCCACTCTCCCACATACACTCACGCACTAACCACTCACCCACTCACTCCCTCCCCCCCTCCCTCCCATTCAGTCACTCACTCACTCACTCCCACCCACTCACTCCCCCTCTCTCACACGCACCTCGATCTTCTCCTCCTCAATCTCGGGATGCCGCCTCCTTGTATCCTCCAGCTGCAGCCGGTACCGCAGCAGGCGCTGGTGGGAGGAGAGGGGGAAGGGGGTAGGGAGGCGAGGGAAAGAGGGAGAGCGAGGGTGAGATGGGAAGGGCACCTGTTCATTCATTGGTGTCGCCTCCTCGTGTCCTCTAGCTGCAGGCGGTACCGCAGCAGGCGCTGGGGGGCGGTTGGAGGAGAGAGGGGTTGGCGGGGAGGGGAAAAGGGGGAGGGCGAGGGGGTGTTGGGGGCGGCGCCTGTTCACTGGTTGGTGGCGCCTCCTCGTATCCTCCACCTGCAGGCGGTACCGCAGCAGGCGCCGCGGAAGGGGAGAGGAGCAAGGGATTCAGAACCAAGGGGAGAGGGAGAGGGGGTGGGTGTGTGGGGAAACTGCCTGCTCTGCTCATGCCGCCTGCCTCCTCGTATCCTCCAGCAGCACGCGCTGGGGAGGAGGAGGGGAGGGGGTTGAAAGAATTCAGGATCAAGAATTGAGTGGACTCGACTCAAAAGTCACCTCGTAGGAGAGCGAGGGTGCAGGTGGGAGGACCGCCGCCTGCCTATGTTGAGGCGCCTCAAAAGGACCGCCTGCCTATGTCGCCTTTTGAGGCGCCTCAAAAGGACCGCCTGCCTATGTCGTCTTTTGAGGCGCCTCAAAAGGACCGCCTGCCTATGTCGCCTTTTGAGGCGCCTCAAAAGGACCGCCTGCCTATGTCGCCTTTTGAGGCGCCTCAAAAGGACCGACTGTCTATGTTGCCTCCTCGTATCTTCCAGCTGCAGCCGGTACCGCAGCAGGCGCTGGGAGGAAGCGGGGTGGGGGCGGGGAGAGGGCGAGGAGGGGGGGGTTTGTGCAATCTGCCTGCTCATGTCGCCTCCTTGTATCTTCCAGCTGCTGACGGCACTGCAGCAGGCGCTGGGATGAGGGAGGGGAAGGGGAGAGGGGAAGAGGGGGGGGTGGGGGCGGGGAGGGGGAAAGATATTCAGAACCGAGGGGAGAGGGCGGCGGGGTGTGTGGGAGGACTGCCTTGTCATGTCGCTTCCTCGAATTTTCCAGCTGTAGGCGGTAGCGCAGCAGACGCTGTCCGCAGGGGGGGGAGAAGAGGAAGGAGGGTGGGGGAGAGGGAGTAAGGGGGAGCGCAGAGAGAGGAGGAAAGAAGGGGATTGAAGGAGGAATACAGTCATGCATGCTAATCCGCTCCTATATAATATTTATTTTTACAATACATCATCGACCACTTTGCTGACAGTTACGTAGCCAGGATTGCTATAACACATCATTTACTGTACACCCTTCACTGTACCTGTACGTCGTTCACTGTACCTGTACGTCGTTCACCTGTACCTGTGCGTCGTTCACTGTACCTGTACGTCGTTCACTGTACCTGTACGTCGTTCACTGTACCTGTACGTCGTTCACTGTACCTGTACACCCTTCACTGTATCTGTACACCCTTCACTGTACCTGTACATCGTTCCATATAAGAATCCTCCCAAACGCGCTCAGCCTCGCCTCCTCTTCGAGCCCCTTCAATAGAAGCCGCAGCCCCGTCAGAAACGTTCCCTCGCCATAGTCACGCAGTCCCGTGGCCTTGTACGCGGCGCGCAGCACCGCGCGTTCCTCTAACGGGAGGAGCCACTGCAGCAGGCGCGTCGCGAGCGGCGGGAGGAAGAGGAAGCCGCAGAGCGCGTCGACGAGCCGCGTGGCGAAGTTGACGAAACGGGCGAAGAGAGGAAGGAGGTAACGACGCATGGCGAAGGATCGTGACGCGAGTGACCAGGAATAACTACGTAACAACGACCACTAAGGAGCGACGGCTACGGAGCGGCGGAGAAACGGGAAAGGCACGAGGAAACGACGGGGAGCGACGGGGCGACTGATTCAGAGCCTCCGATAAGAAATCCTCCCTCTCCGCTGCAAGCCAGTTCTTGTACTGCGCCTTGGCCTTCGAATGGTTGAGACGTCTCAGCAAAAAAAACGCAAAGCTCGCCAAGTTCGAAAAGACTCTGTCTGTCTGTCAAGCCTCCGCCTCGATGGACTCTGTCTGTCCGTATCCCATGCTCGCGCCTTATTACGATTCCCCAGAAAGTTCCGCTGACGTTCGCTCTCAGCAAGGCTCAATCGACACGACCACGTGTGGAAGGCTTGGTGGCCCCGCTCGTTTTGGCTCGGTTCGGCTCGGTTTGGCTCAGCTCGGTTCGGTTAAGCTCGGAGCTTCTCAGGCGTGCGCAGACGCGCCATCGGAACACACGATAAGGGTGACGAGACGAGGCGAGCCGATGCCTCGACTCCACCGGCGTTCGGCTCGTTCGGCCATGTTGGCAAGCCGGCGACACGGGAACGGCTGACGAGGAGGGTTGTGGTGACGAGACGACGACGACGATAACGGGTGACGAAGAGCGGGCAGTGCATGTGCATGAGCCCGCAAGCAACATCTTTCGCGACTCGGCGCAGGACATGCAGCATTCGCGCCGCGCACATACGGCATGCACAATAGTCTCCGTAAGGGCGTGTAAAATCGCTGCACCTAAAAATTCGGCCACAAGCCGAATGGCCGAATTGGCGAAAGTAACCCGTTTGCGAGTTTCACGAAGACGCTCGCGACCATCGCGAAATTCGCGAATAAAAAACGAAATTGGAGGCCGTTTTGAAAGTCGACTCGAATTCGACACCATGTCGACTCCAATTCGGCCAAGTAGTCGACTCCGTGAGCGACTGTCACGTGCGACGTCGCACAGTCTCGCAGAACGACAGATTATTTTCTCTTGTCGAATCAGAGACTTCGCCGTCATATGTGCGACCCCGTCGCACAAACGTTCCTACTGTAGCACTTGCAAATTTTACAAGTTTTCTGGAGTCGGCCAGCAATTCGGCCTGCAAAGTTGTAAAATTTGCAGACCTGCAAATACTGGTCGACTCTAATTCGGCCATCAGGTCGACATGTGCGAAAGAAGTGTCGACCATTTGGTCGACAAAAACCCGGCCAAACACCATTTTTTAAAATGCACGCCGATTTTACACGCCCTAACTAAGCGAGCATTAGGTTAGGTATTTACTGAGCGAACACCAAATAACTCACTTTACCTAGGCGAGCTTGATTGGGAACCGGGAGGAATGATTATCGCCGTACGTCCGCGATATTCGCGAGCCTCAATCGAGCGGGGAACATATGACTACAGAACAAGTCGGCTCTAGTGACAACAATTACCAAGCAAATACATGCATCACACAAGCCTTGGTCTCTACCTGTCAATTAGACTCGGGTCATGGAAATGGCTAATATTCATCCACTTCACTAATGTAAACTGCAACGGCTTGGCAATCCCAAACTTTTTATGGTAAAACAATGCCCTTACCTTCTTGGGTCCAACATTCTTCCTAGGGCAGCTTTTGAATCCTGGTCGCTTCTTGAAAATAGGAGAACTCTTCATAACGCCCAGATCGTTGCTGTCATAATTGAAGAATTTTGCCGAGCGCGAGGTTACATTGACATGCTGATGCGTATTTAACTTGGGTGTGTTTGGCAGCTTCTCATAGCAGTAACGGTAATTCAACTCCGCATCTTTCACATCGACCAATACCAGGTCGATGTAATTATTCGTGGGCAGCCCGCTGCACTTGCCTGTCTCCGTATCTTTTAGAGTGCCCGGCGCGTTAGTGTTACACTGAACCCCGTTAATGGATGTCTCGCTACAAATGCTCTTCATCCATGGCCATTTCTGGAAGACAGGATTTGAACAAGGTGAAAAGAAATACAGGGATTCCAACCAAACCAAGGAAACAGACTGAACAGTTGTGGGCCTCGCATAGATTGGAAGGATGTGGGCAATCAAACCTATTCAATACAAGGGAACAGTGGAGAAGAGCAATGTTGCCCCAAAGGCTACCGATTGCCTTATAAAGGGTACACAACCCACCTGCTGTAAGGCAGCACAGTTGTAGTACCTGCAGCAGCTGCACAGGGTGCTAAAAGAGTAATGAATTGGCTTGTGGGGGAAAATACCTGCTGAAACGCAGCACTGCTGTAGTACTTGGCTCGCATCCCTGGGACCGCATGCGAGTAATCGTAGCTTTGTTTGTGTTCTCTCTACGTGCATTTTGACAAGGCGAATTGGCAAGAGTTTCACTAGCAAAAGTTGAGAACAATGATATGAATTCCAGACAGTGCTAGCACATGCAGAGTTGGCATATAGGGAGGATAAACATTACCTGCTGAAAAACGGGGCTGTTGTAGTACTTGGCTCGCATGCGGTCCCAATAGTTGCCGGGATCTTTGAGGCAGTTGCAGATGGTGGCTGTGAGACACGCGCACCACCCCGGTGTGCCCTCCGTGCCCTTCATCACCACATGGGAGATGCGGTTCCTGTATGAGGGGAAAAACAGCGCAAAAGGGCAAGGGATGGTAATGCAGTAGGATATAGGGTGACAAAGTAAAGTGGCAAGAAGGCAAGGCACGTGCACCGCCCTGGCGTGCCCTCCGTGCCCTTCATCGCCACGTGGGAGACGCGGTTCCTGACAACAGGGGGAAACGGGACAAGAGGACAAGGGGACAAGGGGACAAGGGGACAAGGGGGACAGACAAGGGGACAAGGGGACAAGGGGACAAGGGGACAAGGGGACAAGGGGGACAGACAAGGGGACAAGGGGACAAGGGGACAAGGGGACATGGGGACAAGGGGACAAGGGGACAAGGGGGACAGGGGGACAAGGGGACAAGGGGACAAGGGGACAAGGGGACAAGGGGGACAGGGGGACAAGGGGACAAGGGGACAAGGGGACAAGGGGACAAGGGGACAAGGGGACAAGGGGACAAGGGGACAAGGGGACAAGGGGACAAGGGGGACAGGGGGACAAGGGGACAAGGGGACAAGGGGACAAGGGGACAAGGGGGACAGGGGGACAAGGGGATAAGAGGACAAGGGGACAAGGGGACAAGGGGACAAGGGGACAAGGGGACAAGGGACAGGGAAAGTGGTAGGATATAGGTTGACACCACCCGGTACAGGTGAAGCAAGGAGGGATACTTGATGCCAATGCATGAAAACGCTCGAGTTAGAGAAGAAGTACCTGAACCATCATTTCCCATTGCCGACTCACCACTCGTCATTGCTGACTCACCATTCCTATTGCTGACTCACCATTCCCCATTGCTGGCTCACCATTTCCCGTTGTTGACCTTCATGCCATCAACCGTCCCGATACAAGCCCCTCCGCGTATAGTCACACCCGAGCTGGCATAGTCCAGGTAGTAGCAGTGGTCACCCCCGATAACGTAGTTGCACTCCGCCAAATTACCCGGGTTAATCCAGTGCGTTACGAAGTATATCCCCGTGGCGTCCCAACCCCCTGTGAGGTTCCGCCCTGCTGCCACAACGAGGTTGTTGGATATGGTGCTGAGCATGCAGTCCCCCTGGAAAGGGGGATTGGAGGGGATGGGATGGGAGGGGAGGGGACGGGCAGGCGTGGGGGGTGTTGGGGTTCCTGCCTGCTGCCACAACGAGGTTGTTGGATATGGTGCTGAGCATGCAGTCGCCCTGAGGAAGAGGAGGGAATGAAGGAAGGGGAAACAAGGGGGGAGGGGAGGAAAGGGGGGGCGAGGGTATAGGGGGAAAGTGGGGAAGAGAGAGAGTGAGAAGGTCGAAGAGGTTTCAATCTGCTGCAACAACGAGGTTGTTAGCGATGGTGCTGAGCATGCAGTCTCCCTGGGAGGGAGGACGGGGGGGGAGAGGAGGGGAGGGGAGGGGAGGGGAGGGGAGGGGAGGGGAGGGAGTGGGAAGTGTTGGGGTTCTGGCCTGCTGCTACAACAAGGTTGTTTGAGATGCATGCAATCAGTGAGCATGCAATCAGTGAGCATGCAATCAGTGAGGATGCAGTGTGTGAGTAACCACGTGAGGAGACAGGCAGGTTCAGCCTCCCTCACGTGCCACACAGCCGCCTTCCCACACCTAAACCTTTCACGCACCATCCCTCACCTGCGAGTGAACCATGTTGCCGCATGTGATTGCAGCAAACACGAAGTCATGCACGTAGTTGTTCCTCACCACTGCTCCCACCGCGCCCACGTGTAACAGCACTGGCATGTACGCGCCTAGAGGGGGAGGGGAGATGGTGGAGAGGGGTGGAAAGTGAGGGAGGGGTGTGATAGAGTGCCCCATGTTGCCACACGTGATGGCAGCAAACACGAAGTCGTGCGTGCACTTGTTCCTCACCAATGTTTGAGTCGTCTCAAAAATAGACTCAAAAATGAGTCGACTCAAAAATAGACAAAAAAATGAGTCTACTCAAAAATAGACTCGAAAATGAGTCGACTCAAAAATTGGCACACGTGATAGCAGCAAACACAAAGTCATGCATGCACTTGTTCCTCACCACCGCGCCCACCATGCCCACGTGTAACAGCACTGGCATGGCATGCACCCCACCCCGTACATCACCTCCTCCTGCCGTAGATCTCATTACTGGTGATGTACACGTGGCAGCGCACCAGCAGCGGCCCAACGTGACAGCAGCGAGCAAGAGGTACCAAACCATACCAAACCGCACCACACCATGGTATTTCTCAAATCCACACACCGTAGATCTCATTATTGGTGATGTACACGTGGCAGCGCACCAGCAGGGGTCCATAACCCGACAGCATCACTCGAATGACTCCGTTGCCCCTCTTGAAGTCCGATACTGCCGTCATCTCCATGCTGTCAATGCGGCTGTGCATCGTTCGCATCACGTCTACCCGCCCAAACGTGTAGCCCTGGGGGGAGGAGGAGGGGGAGAAAGCATTAGTTAGTCAGTTGCCCCTCTTGAAGTCCGACACGGCTGTCATCTCCATAGAGTCGGTGCGGCTGTGCATCATCAGCACCATGTCTACCCGCCCAAACATGTAACCCTGGAGAAGGAGAGGGGGGGAAGTAGTGTGGGCGGGAGTGGTGAGAAGAGGCAGGGGGAGGGAGCAAGCATGACTCCGTTGCCCCTCTTGAAGTCTGACACTGCCGTCATCTCCATGCTGTCGATGCGGCTGTGCATCGTGCGAATCACGTCCACCCGCCCAAACGAGTAGCCCTGGAGAAGGGAGGAAAGGGGGCGCGGGCGGAAGAAGGGGAAGCGGAGAAAGAAGGCACGTAGAGGAAGGATGACTCCGTTGCCCCTCTTGAAGTCGGACACGGCTGTCATCTCCATGCTGTCCATGCGGCTGTGCATCGTCCGCACCTTGTCTACCCGCCCAAACGTGTAGCCCTGAAGGTGCGGGGGAGGGGAGAGGAGGCGAAGTGCCTTTTCAGAAAGTGCCTTGTAAGTCAGACTCATTACAAGTGCGCATCGTGTTCGGACGATTTCCATGGTCGTAACGTAACGAGCAGACTCAGCAGCATGAGGATGAGAGGGCGCCATGGTTGGAACATCATAGGACATTATCAGCCTCTGTACTCATTACTCGCAGACTCACTTTAACGATCTGAACGCCGTAGGAGCGGTAGACGTGGATGAGAGGGCAGATGATGTCTGTTCCCACGTCGGGGATCTCCCTGGGGCATGCGGGCGAGTAGGCTCGGAACGGCTGCGACATCTGCATGTGGGGGAAAAGGGGAGAGAGGAGGGAAGAAAGGAATAAGATGGGGGGAGGAGGTGCGGTATGTGTGGATGAGAGGGCAGATGAAGTCCTTCCGACCTGCGTGCTATGATATCTCCGACCCCGCATGCATGGGACGTAGCATAGCACATCAGCCTCACCTGCACGCGCTGCACAATCACGTTGCTGGTGTTCCACACCCTCAGCAGCGGCTCATCCACCTGATGCACGTACAGCAGGGGAACCTTCTCCCTTTGTTACCTCAAGACCACACTGCATCACTCCAAACTGCACATTACTGCAATGGTGACTGGTCCACATTACCACAGAGCACCGCACAGCATCGCTCTCACCTGCACGCACTGCACAAGGACGTTGCTGGTGTTCCACACCCTCAGCAGCGGCTCATCCACCCGATGCACGTACAGGCAATACCCCCTCCCTCTGTTGCCTAAATACCACTGCACGCCGCACCTCATTCTGCTCTGCAGTACCACACAGCACCACACACCACCGCATACCACATCACCACACCACACAGCACCGTAGAGCACCACTCTCGACCCACCTGCACGCGCTGCACAATCACATTGCTGGTGTTCCAAACTCGCAGCAGCGGCTCATCCACCCGATGTACGTACAGCCGATACCCCCTCCCTTTGGCCCCGCCTCCCGATCGCAGCACTGTGCACGCATACTCTGGCCCGAACAGCAGCCCTCGCTTCAAAGTGACGTGGTTCTGAAGCTCGAGAATGACTGTGGTGGAGGGGGCGTGCCTGGTGCGCTTGGTGAAATCGGACTCCTTGGTCACTCGGATGTGCACGGCTGAGGCGAGGGGGGAGCACGCTGATCCGCCTGCAGGGGGTAGAGGGGGTCAGTATGAGCATGTGTATATCGCCATGTACCCGTGTGCATTTATCAGCATGTATCCGCGTTTTGCATTTATCAGCATGTATCCGCCGCATGCATGGATCAGCAGTATGAGTATATATCAGCATTTAACATGGGCAAAGACAAGGAGCATGAGACGCGACTTCCAGTGGAGTGGATATGGCCCAATTGGGGGGTCGTGTGTTGGTGGGGGGACATGTTGGGGTGGGGAGAGTGGGGAGAAAGGGCAGGTCCGTTGGGAGGGTGCCAGGAAACCACTACGGAGCAGAGCAGCAGCGCAAGCATACTTGCACCCTTCCGAGAACGTACACATGCGATGTACTGAGTTGTTGACGTGCTGCTGTAAATCCTGCCATTCCAACCTTGCACAGTAAAGATGGTGGTTTTGAGAACTCTCGGGGTGTGTGTGAAACACGAACGGACAACTTTCAGCCCAGGGGCCGATTTGAGGCTCACCTTGCCTAGAAGCAACAGCAGCGGCAGGAACCGAAGCAACGCCAGAAGTGTGAGGTTCGGCAGCAGAGCCAGGCTCGGCAGCAAGCAACGCTGCAGGTACGGGACGAGCCTCCTGCGCCATGGATGCGTCCAACCAAGCCATCACTGCAGGCTCGGACCGAACCTGCTGCTTCAGCCACGGATTCATCCACTCCTGAGGCTCGGCCCATCGCAAAAGCTGTGACTGTGCCTGTTCCTGTGCCTGTGCATGTAATTGCGAATGTGTGTGTGCGTGGCGTGGTTGTGTTTGCACGGATCGTGGACTGTCCGTAGCGGATCCGTAACCATCCTCGTTACTGGCTGAACTCGCGAATTCGGTATAATTGTTATTCCGATGCCATAGACCATGCGGATGCAGGTGGTACAGCGACGGATGGCGGGATGGGTCATGAAATGCGAACCTGTGAGCTGTGGTGAGGGCAAGGAGGGAAACGAAGGCGGAGGAGGGGAAATGAAGGGATGAACAAGAGTAATCCGAGATGAGCATTCTAGCTGCCTTTCGAAAACCTCTCGCATCCTCTTCAAACATCGCCTTCTTAAAATCCTCCGCACCTCCTTTCCCCCCATCCCCAACCTCCTCCCCCCCCTCCCTCCCCTCCCCCCCCTCTCCCCCCTCCCCCTCCCTCCCGCGTTAAACTCTCTTCTCTAAACTCTGCTCGGAATCTGAGATCAGCATCTGGCCATTCACCTGCGACTCGGGCTGGCGCTATATCCGAACGCTGAGTAACAATGCAGAGCGCGAGAACGATCGCAAGAAGGCCCAGCCTCGATATAATCACTTTCGATATCGGCTTTGTCCACGGCACTCCCCTCCGGAAGTAGCGCTCATGGCGTTGTGATAACAACCTTCTCCGCCGCCTCGTGCGAACCAGGCGAGGAGAGCCGCGATATGTGTTACCAGACGAATCTTCATCGCCAACCGTCCGATCATGACGGCCCCTGGATTCAATTTGAAGTCGCTTCTTGCTACCACTGCTACGCGTTGAGCGACTGGGTACGCTTCTGGGTCGGCCAATCATCTCAGTCTGGTTGTAGGGACCGAGCCTGATAAACTGACTCGAATTCCGACCGTTTTGAGACGAGCGATTACAGTTCACCCCAAGCCTGGTAACAGTTGGTTGACTGATAACAACGAATGCAGGCTGGCTGCTGGCTCGCTCGAATTCAGCGCATTCGCTCGTGTAAACGGCTTCGCCGGGTCTAACTCAGGCGGATTTTGGCTTGCATAATGCTTTTCGCTTTTGTTGGCACGAGCTCTCGTTCGAAGAATCTAACGGTCAATAACGTCTAAAGATGCCGCGTCGTGCGCCAACTGCGAGTCTAGCATGACGTACGACTCAGCGAAATCAGCCATTCCTTCTGAGTCGACTCAAAAGTCACCTTGTTTGAGGAGGTTTCTGCTCGTAGCTTTGGTCGGGACTCTAATGAAGGAGAGGTTACTAGTCGTCGTCTTTCTCGCTCCACACCATCCACACAAGGCCAGTCGAACAAGGGCTTCATGGAGTTCGCCCCTTGGTTCAGGAGGTTTGACGAGGAATAAATGTGGGGCATTGTTCCAAGAAAAGCGTGCTGAAACGAGCTGCAGCGCGACAGGTGCGTGTGTTTGTGTCTGTTTGTGTCTGTGTGTGTGTCGGCTTTGGAACAGCATAGAATGGCCACCATAGGTATGTTGTTCCCAAGAATGAATCACAAATCCTGTTTGGTGGGACGAAACCCACAACACACACACCTCCACCATGGCATAATGTGATCCACCAACAGGCGAACGCTTGATTGTCACCCGAGCTTTAGCTACCCCATGCGACAGAGCGAACTTCCATTTCGTGTACGTGTGCGAAAACCGTTCGCGGTGCCAAAACTTGTGGATCTGGTGTACACGAATATTAACGACCTGCTCTCGATCGTCATTTCTCGCTGAGCACCACACGTGATTGCTCCCGACCGGACCGAGCGATGCAAGCACCACAAGTGGCTTTGCAGGTTGATCGGGGTCGGAGGGCCGCACCTGCTGTTGGTTTGGTGACTATTTCCAGCCAAAAACCTCGGCCAGCTCCCTGCAGCGATTGCGGTGCGGGCAGGGGTGGTGGGGTGGGCCCGTGGTGTCCTGTGGCTTGCCTTGTTGCGAACCACCACGAGCACGCAACACATACAGTATATAATCCTTGATTATACATACTGCACAACCACCACTCCTGAACAGCTTACAAGTGCCAAACCTTGGAGACGTCCAGCACTAGAGCACAAATAGCAAAAAAACAAGACACAAACCTACCCTGCCTATGTATTCAACCACAAAAGATTTTACTTCTCAACCTCCACCATAACCATCCACATTCATGGGGCAAGCAAGCTGAATCCTTCTGCTTCTGATGTCCTCGATGCTGCTGAAGAATGATAACGTCCATGGAGCACGTGGGATTGCTCGCTGAATCACTCTGCTTCCAATACTGATTGAATGCACAAGACACAACAGGGGTATGGGCTACGACACAGGCCAATATACTTCTCCATTTTTCAATGGGCAAGGCCATCCGCGATAAAAGGTGCGGGCCAACCTGCTCATAGACTTGCAGGTTAGCATGGCCAACGAAATACAACATTGGACTGGAAAACTCGCTACTCAATGTCAAGAAAATCCATCTGCTTCCGCAACATTCCCTTGAGCTCGGATGCTTCTTTTTCCTCTTTCTGGGCCTACAAAGAGCAAGGGAGGAGACTCCGTGTCATGCAAACAATACACCAGAACTTAATGCAGCAAGAAGATTATGACGGCTTCACATACCTGTCGAATCTGTTGTAACGAAACGGAAACCATATTAGGAGGCATTTCTGGCATGTGCTCGTCCTGAAAACAAGGCATAAATCACACAATCAGCAAAATAACTTTAACAAAGAACGAATGACAAAGAGCCGCATGAATCAGACCAACTTACAAGTGTGCCTATGAGAACGACATTCTCTCCTCGGATAATGTACAGTCCCAGAGGCAGGTCGCAGTATTGCTCGCCGACAACAATCCGCTCCGTAGTACGCTCCAGGACGAGATTAGCTGCTCACAAAAACCAGCAACATCGATACGGTCGGTGGAACTGCATACGAGTGCGTAAGCTTCGGAATGACCTGAGTGCCACGTACCGAATTGGTCGAAAGAGCGCAGGATACCAATTATTTTACGTCCATCTCTAAGAACAACGAGTAGCTTCTCTGCCATTACGAACGCAAAAAATCGTCAATCACGAATTTCCGTGAGGTGGAATTATCGGCCGACGCAAGGTGCTTACTGTCTAGCTCCTCAACAAGGCTCGACGTCCCAGGCAGAAATGGCAACCCGGCCCACGACATGCCCAGGAGTTGTCGCCGCCGCTACGATCCGTGGCTGATTACTTCAGCCGCAAACTATGTGAACGGCAACCATTGAGCGAGGGGAGATTAGTGGGCAAACTCGTAAGCGACACGGCTCGCGGGTAACAAACAGGAGAAGATCACAAGAACCCTAGTTTCGGATTGCCAAACATAAGGAAGGCTTTGAGGGTGAACTTTGCATTTGAAGCTGGTACAGTAAATAACAAAGTGAAATGAATATATTTGTGGAATTTCAAGTAGAGATAGTGCTTTTCAAACCAAACCAAAAACCTTTATGGTAACTGTATGAACGAATATTGAATACATGTTACGCACAAAGATTGTACACATACGTAACTATGGATACCCAACAGACAGAAAGTGGACCAGGAAGGCACCAAATGCTACAACCATCAGAGCTACAATGTATGATACCCCAAGTTCAATTCCTCTAGTGCCTGTCCTAAAATGAACCCACAAGTTCATAGAGTTTCCAGGAGGTTCCATTCTTATCACAACACAATCATCACCACATTCACTTGCTGATGCCTGCAGCCATGCCTGAACTGCAAATCTGGCTGCACAAACACGAGAGCCCCCACATACAGCCTCAGATAACGATGCAGCATAGGAAGAGGCTGCTGATGTATGGTGGTGCACAGCCCCCTTCATGATAGCCAGAGACACTGGAGAATAATCCCTGAAGAAAAAAAAGTGCATGGTGAGTAAAATTTAAGAACAATTATACGTCTGCCGATATTAATGTGCAAAATCTTACCCAGGCATGCCCATCCCAGAAACGAAGGCCGCGACCAAACTGACGGACAGCAGCAGCACAACGACACACAGAAGCACCGGCTCACGGATCCAGATAGGAGTTCCACGAAACCTCCCGTTGAAGGCCTGCAGTGCTGCTACGACCACGCTTATGAGCCCCTGTGCTGCCCTATGTAGCGTTGTCGCCACGCAGGAGAATGCTATCCGCACGTCTGATGCAACGGAATATGGTCTTGAGCTAGGAGGTGATATTCTAAATGAAAATGGAACGGATTCTCGAAAGTCTGAAGCATGCACTGGGCTGGCCATGCCAACAGAATCAGGATAATCCAGAAGGATCACTGGGGCTCCACAATGGGGAGACGATTATTATTGCTGGAAAGATACTGGAACGAGGCCCTCGAGGGAGCCTAGTGTATCTTTTTGTAAAAAAATAATGCTGGGAGGAGACTTGAAAGGAGGCGCGATAATTCAGGCACTCATCATGATTCGCGAGTACGTATGAACCGCCCGCCGTCTATCCGGCCTCCAGATTTGCAGCTTACGCCTAAAGTCCACGAGTCTAAGCGCTCGCAGAAGAACGTCGTTTGTGCGTGCATAACCATTTCCCAAGCCATTGTTCAGCTCCCAAGAACCACCAAATGCCGCCCTTGGCTGACGACACTCGGATTCGTAAACTGCGGAACTGCAAGCACGCATACAGACGCGAGAAGAGGTGCGATAAGGATGACGCCCCCGTGGCGGAAGGGCTACTAATTGGGGCACCTAGGATGGATGTTTGACTAGTGCTGCATCTCTTCTCCGGCTTTTTGCTGACGCCATTGAATTCAAAGCAAATCCAAAAATGAACATCCCACTGTAACTCAATATTGCGTATCTCGTGCTTGGATAAGTGAGCCCAACATGCTGGTATAAGTTATTGCGTTCTCTAAACAATCATCAAAAGGACAGCACACACCACCGAGACTCCCGCCATTATCAGCTCAGCCGAGGTCAGAAGGTCTGACGGATTTGAAAACATTCCCGCCAAATTCCTGAACCAGGTCCCTAGGGCCTGCCTGCCACCAATCAAAGCAAACCACTGGAGGCATTTCCTGTTCTCTGGAGACCCGAGGTTTTCAGATTCTCCGCGACTCGCTGGACACTTGTGCCTGGTTCCCGAGATGGCACGGTTTCAATTGGTTCAATTTGATTTACCCTGTTTCAGTACGGCAGTCCCCAGGTTCTCTCTCTGGCTGATCAAACTTGCAAGCAGGTCGGGCATTCGGCAAGTATATCTGGAAAATACAGCGTGGTTAGTCAACTCGTCGTCACCGTCTTCGGCCTCAGCCTCAGGCTGTGATTTTCTTTCATCAGGTATCAATTGCAAAAATACCAAGGGCTGGACTACCACGTACGCGTAGAAGGGAGTAGCGTTGCACCTCTCGTGCAGGACATTAGAACAGACTAGCTTAATCAAAGAAGAACACCCCGTAGTCGTGTCCTCGAAAAAGTTCCGTAACCATGGAGTTTAGGATTCCGAAAAATCTAGATGACCTCGAGCAGAATGTCGACGAGTCCTCAGGGTGTCTCCATGTCACGGATGTAGCAGAAGCGGCGATCGAGCCCAACCTCGTCAGAGGTACTAATTTTCTCTTAAAGCTGACAACATGGATCTTCCACCTTCACAGACTCAATACTTTCTTTCCAGCTACTTTTTAGGGTGGTAATTTGCTATGAATGGTTATTCTGACGGTATTGCGGCATTTTTCTTGCAGAAATCTCCCGTGAGCTCGGGGAGAAGGATCTCTTTTGTGTGCAGGAGCAAGAGACATTCAACAAACTATACTCGGCTGTCAAGTATGCCACCTAGGCAGAGTAGATAAAACAGGCCACACGCATCCGTTTCTTTCTGACTAACTTTGTATCAGCTTCCAAACCAGCTTCCTCCGTCAACTCTTAACCCGTTCCTAATGAATCAGCAGAACATCTCCGACGCTATCGTGTTCATATCTCCTCTTTCGCACTCCACCGTAAAATCTCTGCAGGTGCTTTGACCAGCTGGATGCCTCGTCCAAGGACCTTCTTATTGACTCCTTGGCAACGAATCTTAGCTGCCTCGTTCCATCCATCGCATCATTCCTCGCGTCGTCTTCCGGCAACTCCTCCACGTCAGCGGCTGATGCTGACGTGTCCACCTCAGGGCCGTCCATCAGATCCTACAAAAATTGCATCAAGATTTACAGTTACTTTCTCGCATGTATCGTCAAGCACGCAGCTCTCGCCAAGGCGACGGATAATGCCGACCGCCCTGCTCAAAAGGTAAGGCAGGCTTAGTCTGGAATCGTAGGGCTGCCTTGGTCTCAAGTTGTTGAGATCTTACACGAGGATCGAACTGACCCCAAAATCAACAATAATCTGCACGTGTTCGTCCTTGTTCCTTGTTCCTTACTTGTTCCCTCCTTGTTCCGTCCTCGTTCCTTTTTCTCATTCGTCTCCTCAGGGGGGTCGTCAATCGCGGAGGAAGGCGGTGGTATCGCACTCGTGGGAGTGGCAGCGCCAGATGCCCAAGGTGCTCAAGGCGCTCGCTACAGCCACATCCGTTAAGCTCGCCTCTCTCTACCACGGCTCCGCGCCGGAGGAGAGCCTTATGGAAGCTTACTGCAGTCTGGCGTTCACGCTCTTTGAAGATGCCGAATTGCTCAAGAACGGGGATGTGCGCGCGCCGCTCGTGCAGATCGTGGCGCAGTGCGCCGTGAAACAGGGGTACTTGGTGCAGGTGGTATCTGGCCTGCTGCATCTGCTGCACCACCAGAAGCACTCCCCCGATATAGTCACGGACGTAGTGGTGTACGCGGATGAGCAGCTGGGGCAGGCGAGCCTGGCGGCGGCGGTTCTGCAGGACGTGGGGAGGACGGGGCTGAAGGAGTATAGCCGCGCGAACAGCGGCGTGCACGAGGTGAGTCGGGGCTCGGATGAATTAGGTGTGCGTCCTTAGGTACCTCAATGGTTCTGCAGGACATGGGGAGGACGGGGCTGAAGCAGTGCAGCCGCGCGAATAGCGGCGTGCACGAGGTGAGTCCGCGGGTTCATTGAATGAGGTGTTCGCCCTTCGAGATCCCTCGGGTGGTGGAGCTCCTCGTCGTTCCATCCAACAAGCAGCCTCCCCTGCTCGCCACCTCATTTCTCTATCTGTCGTCAGCCACCCAAACACGCGAACCACCTTCCCCATGCTCCCCGTTATTTTCATTTCTTTCCTGTCCCCTGTCTCTCTTGTACATCAGGTGGCGGAGTTCCTCGTCGCCCTCTCCAACAAGCAGCCTCGCCTGCTCGCCGCCTCCCTGCCGCTGCTAGTGCCGCACCTCGAGCACGGGGAGTCCGCCGTGCTCCGCTGCGCCATCGTCACCGCCATCAGCCGCCTCCTTGCGCGCCTCTACTCCGCCGACGCTGGCGCAGCGCCTGGCGGAGCGGGGTCCGCGGAAGGAGACGGGGGCGCGGTGGAGGAAGCGGAAGGGGACGAGGACGGGGAGGGCGGAAGGGATTCCGCGGGTGGCGCGGAGGAGGAAGGCCCCGCGGCGAGGGGCGCGATGCGCGCGCGGTTGCAGCGGCTGCGGAGCAAGCAGGGGCTACTGGCGGTGCTGATGGAGCGCGCGCGCGACCAGTCCGCGCACGTGCGCAGCCGCGTGATGCAGGCGTGGGCGTGGCTGTGCGGGGAGAAGGCGGTGCCTCTGGGGCACTGGAACGCGGTGGCAGAGCTGGCGGTGGGACGGCTGGAGGACAAGTCGTCGCTTGTGCGGAAGAACGCCCTGCAGGTGAGAGGGGGAGGGGGAGGGGGGGGTCGTTAGACGGGAGGAGGTAAGTTGATGCCTCCACATCTGTGTGCGTAATCACAGCTGTGCATGGGTGTGTTGGCCTTCCGCCCTTCGACCCCCACTCTTCCAAGGGCCCCCTTTGAGGTCACCGTGGTGTATGCTCGTGCCGCTCATGATAGTCATGCCCTTTCCACCATTGTCCAACACTCCCAACCCCTCTCAACAGCTCCTGGGGGAGATACTTCATCAGAACCCGTTCGGCCCGAGTTTGCGAGTGGCCCCCTTCGAGGTCACCCTGGAGAAGGCTCGTGTCACTCATGGTCCCACACACTCTCTCCACCACTCCCAACCCCTCTCAACAGCTCTTGGGCGAGATGCTTCACCAGAACCCGTTCGGCCCGAGCTTGCGGGTAGCACCCTTTGAGGTCACCCTGGAGAAGGCGCGTGCCGAGCTGGCAGCCATGGAGGAGAGCCGCCGGCGCGCTGAAGAGCAGGAGGCCAGGGAGGGAGGCGAGGGCGACGGTGATGGAGAGGGTGAGGGCGAGGGCGAGGGGATGGAGGGTGCAGGAAATGACGGGGCAGCAGCAGCGGGTGCAGCAGTGGAAGTGGGGATGGTGGGGGAATCCGGAGGAGTGGGTGATGATAGCTGGGTGGACTCCCAGGCCACCCAGGGGGACGGGGAGGGGGAGGGAAGCAAAGCAGGAGGCGCTGCTGGTGCTGCTACTGCAGAGAGACTTCCAGACGAATCTGCTGGGGCAACAGGCGCGGCAGGAGCAACAGGTGCGGCAGGTGCAGCAGGTGCAGCAGGGAAGGCGGTGCTGGGGCGGTCGTTCGGGGTGGAGCAGACGCGCACGCTGGTGGCGTCGCTGAGCGCGGGGCTGCAGTTCTGCCGCCTGCTGGCGGCCGTCACGGGCGCGCTGGCGGCGCTGCTGGGGTCGAGCGCTGTGTCGGACGTGGAGGGCGCGATTCTGCAGCTCACGGCGCTGCAGCACTTCCGCGTGGATGGGGCCAGCGAGAGGCTCAAGAAGATCCTGCCTCTGGTGAGATATGAGCGTAGCGAAAGGTAGGGGAGTTGATGGGGTGGGGGTTAGGGGTAGGGCGAGGAAGGGTGGAGTGGGGAAAGATGGTTGGAGGAAGAGGGGATGGCATGAGGGGGGATGCTGGCGGGCCTGCTGGGGTCGAGCGCCGTGTGGGACGTGGAGGGCGCGATCCTGCTGCTTGCGCTGCAGCACTTCCGCGTGGATGGGGCGAGCGAGAGGCTCAAGAAGATCCTGCCTCTGGTGAGATATGGGCTAGGGGGGAAGGGAGTGTATGGGGTGGTGATTGGATGGGTTGACTGGTTGGAAAGGGTATAGCGGCTCAGGATGATCCTGCTGCTGGTGAGATGAAGTGGGGTGGGGAAGGCAGCTGACAGTCCCCTCCACCTCTGCCCTCCCTGGCCTTCCTAACCCTGTCGGTTCGCCCCTCCCCTCTCTTTCCCAATCTCTCTTTCCACTCAGGTATTCTCGCACGACCCAGCAGTGCGAGCAGCGGTGGAGGCAGCGGTGCTGGAGCTGCACGTGAAGGGGCGGTCAGCGCAGAAGGCAGCGCGCAGCCTCGTGGCTCTCACGCACGGCGCCTCTTCTGGCGACCTGGCGGCACTGGAAGTGCTGGTGGGCACGTTCGTGCACAACGGAGACGTCACCATGCAGATGGTGAGTGAGACGAGCGGATGCACTTGTGAATTTCTTCAAAGCTCAGGCTATCCATGCTCTTTTGAGGAGCCAAGAGACTCTTCTGGCGACCTGGTGGCGCTGGAGGTGCTGGTGGGCACGTTCGTGGACAATGGAGATGTCACCATGCAGATGGTGAGATGGAAGGAGGAGCATTGGGGCAAAGGGTGTGATAGAGAGGGATGACTGTGGGGGTGGTGATAGACTAAGGCAACAACAGCTTGTTCTAGGGAGCTGCAGCTCTTTTGATTCCTATCACCCCTGGCTCTTGGCTTATGTTGCCGTTTCTGTTTGACATCGCATTGTGTAGTCATCCCTGCCCATATTTTTCCAAACCCTTCAAATTCTTCTCTCTTTCCTCCTCTCCCCTCTCACCCATACCCTCCACCAGGTGACCATCCTTTGGGACATATTCACTTTTAACCTGCCAGGAGCCACGTCAGCAGAGAGCACTGGCGCGCTCATCCTCCTCTCCATGGCCGCAAAAACCCGCCCGGAAATCCTCAACCACCATTTGAGCGCGCTTCTAGCCATAGGCCTAGGCAGGCGCGCTCAGAGCGACCCCCTGCTCGCTCTCTACACCTGCATCGCGCTGCAAAGGGTTTCTGAGGAGGTTAGGGAGGCGATGGGGGCGGGGCACCGGGTATTCGCGCTGCTCGAGGGGGTTATTTCGGGTAGTTCGCTGGAGTTACCTGAAAAGGCGAGGTACGGGGTGATGGAGCAGGCGGTAAGGGCGGTTTATGTGCTGCATCCTGCGCCCGAGAGGTACTGTGGTGTGCTGCTGAAGAAGCTTGTAAAGGGGATGTTTGGACGGGGTGTTGCTGTGGGGGCTGGAGGAGGGGGAGGTGGGGAAGGAGGGGAGGGTGAGGGGAGGGAGGGTAGTTGCGTGAGTGGTGTTGTGGACGGTAGTGGGGAGGCTGGAAACGAGGACAAAGATAGTGAAGGAGGAATGAGAGGGGAAGAGGGAATGACAAGCAGCAATGGGGATGGCAAGGATGTTGAGTCTGCTGCTGATGCTGCTCCTAATGCTGATGCTGATGCTGATGCCCCTGCCACTGGTCCAAGTGGTGCTGATGATGGTGCTGACAGTGCTGGTCTCCCTGCTTCTGCTTCAACTGCTGCTGCTTCCGCTGCTGCTGCAGCTACAGCTGCTGGTGGGAGTGAGAGGGGCTTTGAGACCTCCCTTAAAAGATTCGACGCTGCAAAGCTTTCAACCGTTGTTTTTGTGACCGGGCAGGCTGCCCTAGAGCACCTGGTCCACGTGGAACGACTCGTGCGCCGCATCCGGGCAGCCCGGGCAGCGAAGGAAAAAGCCGCGGCTGAGGCAGCAGCTGAAGCCGTGGAGGCCAGCCTGACCGGGAAAAAAACAAAGACAGGCAGGAAGAGCACAGGCCGGAAGAGTAGAGTCTCTGCAGCAGGGAAGAGGAGAAGCGTCGCTGCCACCCGTGCTGCGTATGAGTACGAGAGTGACGAGGAGGAGGTGGGCGTGGAGGGTGTGGATGTGAGGGAGGAGGAAGAGGAGCATTCGGGTGACGGAGGGGAGAGCGGGGGAACGGAGGATAAAATGGGGGAGGAGCTGGGGACGGCAGTGACAGCAGAGGCGCAGCTAGAGGCGCTGCAGGAGCAGGTGGAGGGGGAGATCGTGGCCATGGAAAAGGGGCTGGAGAGGAGGCGGGGCGACGGGAGGGAGTTCCTGGTGGGGCGGGTAGCGTGGTTTGTCTCGGCGCTGTGCCGGCGGCCTCAGGCCTTTGCAGCGAGTCAGGGCGTGTATGTGTGTGCTGTGCTGTCGCTGTCCAAGCTCATGGCCATCGACAGCCACTTCTGGTAAGTCTCCCTTGATTTACCTTCACTCACCTTGACCTAGCTTGTCTCACATTGACTCACATTGACTCATCTTGACTCAGCTTGACTCCCCCCCACCTTGACTCACCTTCATTCACTCTTGATTGTCTTGACTACCCATAACGCACCTTGACTCACCCCCTCTCCTACCATCTCCCTCTTCCTTCCCCACCCGCAGCGAGTCCCACCTGCAGCTACTCTTCACACTCCTCCGCACCCATCCGCACCCCTCTGTGCGCGCCAACGCCATGGTGGCCCTGGGCGACCTCGCTCTGCGCTGCCCCAACCTGCTGCAGCCGTGGACGCCCCACGCGTACACCGCTCTCAGTGATGGGGACGCGTTCGTGAGGCGTCAGGCGCTCTTAGTGCTCTCGCACCTCATCCTCAACGACATGATGAAGGTGGGTCATTATTGTGATGATGGTTGGACTTCACAACAGTGAATGTGAGACGTTATGCGTCACTGGTACTGCTGGTGCTCTCGCATCTCATCCTCAACGACATGATGAAGGTGGGTCGTCATCATGGTATCAGGATCAGCACGCCGTTCTCCTATGGCGTCCCTCCCCATCCTAATCCTTTCCCTCCCCTTTCCCCCCCCCTCTCCTCCACCACCCTCGTCATCGTGTCAGGCTGGTTACACTGTTCCCACATCTGCTCTCATTTCCCCTTCCTCTCCCTCTCCCATTTCTCCCCTTCCCCCCACATTCTCGTCCCTGCACGTCAGGTGAAGGGCACATCAGCAGCCTGGCGGTGTGTCTGGAGGACCCTTTCCTTCTCATATCTCCCCTTATCTTCCCCTCCTTTGCTCTTATTTCTCACTTCCGCACTCCTCCACGTCGCCCTTCTCTCCCCGCACGTCAGGTGAAGGGCCACATCAGCAGCCTGGCGGTGTGTCTGGAGGACCCTGAGCCGCGCAACGCGGACCTCGCCCGCCTCTTCTTCCACGAGCTCTCCAAAAAGGGTGAGCCACGCCCGCCACTCTCCACTCTCTCCACTCTACTCTCTGTGCCTGTCACCTCATTCGCCTCTTCTTCCACGAGCTCTCCAAAAAGGGTGAGACACGCCCTCCACTATCCGCTCCCTGCCTGCCCTGCCTGCTCTATCTCCGCCCCTCCATCATCACCCGTCGCCATATTGCCCCTTCCCTGGTTACTGTCTCTCTCGATCATGCACTTCTGCCCTTGCCATAGCGGCAAGGAGCCCATCGACGAGCTCAGCACCCCTTCTCCAACCCCGCTCCCTCCCTCCCTCCCTCCCTCCCTCCCTCCCTCCCTCCCTCCCTCCCTCCCTCCCTCCCTCCCTCCCTCCCTCCCTCCCTCCCTCCCTCCCTCCCTCCCTCCCTCCCTCCCTCCCTCCCTCCCTCCTCCCTCCCTCCCTCGCTCCCTCCCTCCCTCCCTCCCTCCCTCCCTCCCTCCCTCCCTCCCTCCCTCCCTCCCTCCCTCCCTCCCTCCCTCCCTCCCTCCCTCCCTCCCTCCCCCCCCACCCTCACCTCTTATGCTCTCCCCACCAGGCTCCTTGCTCGTGTACAATCAGCTGCACAACATGCTGAGCCACATGGCTGTGGACGTATGCCTCACAGAAGGAGCAAGGCCAAATTACAGATTCACTCCACCCTATTACACCCCATCCCACTCCATCCCTTCCCTTCCACCCCACCATCCCCTCGTATGCTGTTTCCTCCAGGCTCCTCCCTCGTGTACAACCTGCTCCCCGACATGCTGAGCCACATTGCGGTGAACCCGCGCCTGTCAGAGGGGGCGGGGCCCCTTCTCTGGCTCACCCTCCACCCCACACCACCCTCCCCCTTCTCTGCTGTCCCCCCAGGCTCCTCGCTGGTGTACAACCTCCTGCCCGACATGCTGAGCCACATGGCGGTGAACCCACGCCTGTCAGAGCCCTCGCTGCACGCCATCATGCGCTTCCTCATTGCCTTCATAGACAAGGACAAGCAGCGCGAGGGGCTCATCGACAAGCTCTGCCACCGCTTCACCAACGCCCACCCTGCCTCCTCCTCTGCCTCCTCAGCTGGTGCTCCTTCTGCTCCTGCTGCTACTGCTGCTGACCCTGCTGCTGACCCTGCTGCTGCTGCTTCAGCTGCTATGGCAGATGTTCCTGCTGACGCGGCCGCCAGTGCTGCTGCTGGGGATTCTGCGTCTGCTGTTCCTGCCGCTGCCACTGCTGACAATGCAGCCTCTGTTACTGCTGCTTCTGGGGAAGGCATCAGTTCCAACGCCAGCAGTGCCAGTAGTAGCAGCAGCAGGGGGGGCAGGGATGGGAGGGTGCAGCAGCAGCGCATGGTGGCGTTCTGCCTCTCCCTGCTGCCAATCTCCGAGCGTGGGGCACGGCGGCTGATGGACAACTACAAGGACTTGAAGGACGCGCTGGGGGACGCTGCTGTGCTGGAGTACCTTAAAACTGCCACTGGCAAGGTGCGTGGGCTCTGTGAGTCTGTGGCCTTCGTGGTTCCCTGTCTTGTGAGTGGGTTCGGGGGGCTGTGGTGGTGAACTAGCGTCGGCTGATGGGCAGCTACAAGGATATGAAGGACGCCCTGGGGGACGCTGCTGTGCTGGAGTTGCTCAAGTCCGCCACTGGCAAGGTGCGTGGGTTCTGTGAATGCGTTGCTGGAGTGCCTTGGATCTGCCAGTGTTAAGATGAGAGGACTCTGTGGGTTTGCGGATGGGGGATGGGCGATGGGAGATGGGCGATGGGAGATGGAGCACCAGCAGAGAAGGTGGAGGGAAGGAGTGAGGTAATGGCAGGGTAGTTTTTGCGGGAATATCTTCCCTGCATCTTATGAGCCCTGAAGTAGAGAATAAAAGCAGCCCCTGTTCCCCACCTTCCCCACTCCATTCCTCTATCCCCACCTCCCCCACTCCATTCCTCTATTCCCACCAGACAAAGAAGTTTGCGAAGCCAGAGCTGAGGGAGGAGCTGGAGAGGTTTGAGGAGCTGATGGGGAGGACGCACGAGGAGAAGCGGGAGGAGGAGGAGGCGTCTGCTGCTGCTGCTGCTGCCATCGCTGCCAAGGCTGCCAAAACGGCTGCGAAAGCCGCTGCCAGGGAGGCTGCTAGGGTGGCTGCTGAAGAGTCTTCGGAGCAGCCTGCTGAGGGGGCTGCTGAGCAGCCTGCGGATGATGGTTCTGGAGATGCGGAGAGTGATGGTCCTGGTGAACAGAAGCGGGAGAGTTTATGGAGTGTGATAGTAGGTTGGAGGGGAGTCAGGGGGGGAGTGAGGAGGAGGATGAAGAGGTGGAGGAGGTGGGGGATGAAAGTGCTGGGGAGGAGGAGGCAGTGGGTGCCCAGGAGGCGGAGGCAGAAGAGGACGAAGGGAGGGCGATGAGTGTGCGGAGGAGCAGCCGTGGTGGTGGTGGGAGGAGCAGTGTGAGTAGTGTGGAGGTTTTGAACGGAGCAGGGAGGGTGTGGGGTGGGGCAAGGGAGGAGGGGGAGAGGAGAGAGAGTGGGGGCAGCAGCGGGAGGAAGAGCAGGAGCAGCATGAAGGGTGGGAGGGCTGCGGGGGTTGGTGGTGGGCGGAGGAGGAAGCTGGTTGCATGGAGCAGCGGTGAGGAGGAGAGTGGAGAGGAGGATGAGGAGGAGAGTGTAGAAGCGAGTGAGGAGGAAGTGGAGGAGGTGGTGGTGCAAAGGAGTGCAGGGCGTAGGGGGCAGCGAAGGAATCAGAGGAGGGCTAGTGGGCTGGAAGCAGAAGAATCAGAGGAAGGGGATGGAGCAAGAGGAGCGGAGGAGGTAGAGGACGAGAGTGAGGGTGTTGAGGAAGAGAGTGACGGTGGGGAGGAGGGGAGTGAAATAGAAGCGAGTGAGGAGGGGAGTGAGGGAGGAGATGAGAGGTACGAGAGGGATGACTTGGGTGTTGACGAAGTGGATGGGGAGGGGGGATTTGATGAGGATGGGGAAGGGGAGGAGGCGGAGGGGTATGAGGAGGATGAGGAGGAAGGGAAGGAGGAAGATGGAGAGAAGGGCATTGCAGCAGATAAGACCCAGGCGTTTCAGGTTGAACTGCGGCCTGTTGGAGAGAGGAAGCTTCCTGGAAGGCAGGGTGGCTGTGAGGAAAGGAATGGTAACCATTGCGGGATCGAGAACATTGTCCTGAGGCCTGTGGGCGAGAGGAAGGGCAGGGGGAGGGGGCAGAGGAGAGCGGTAGTGGATAGTGACAGTGACGGGAGTGATAGTGATGGAGGGGTTGTGACTGAAGGGGGAGGGACGGCCATGAGGCGGTTGAAGAACAGGCGGGCTGCACTGCTTGGGAGTGAGAAGTGAAGGGGAGATGGACATGTGTGGGAGGAAATCGCTTGGAAGGAGGAATCCTGCCACCCCCAGGTGAGCATAGGCTCGTTTTTTAAGTCTGCTGACATCTTTGAGTGGAGATGAGTCTTCGATATCCATGAGCAGATGGCCTTACTTGCTTACTCATTGTCTTGTTTTCTTTTCTGTGGATGCAGAAACCCATTGCGCCCAATTGCCAACAAACACTTATGATGGGCATGTCCTGCAACCCACCGCTGGTCCATCCATGCAGGGTAATAAGGAACAAATATTTTGGATTTCATGTTTTTATTCCTCTTCAACTCGAGCATTCACATAACTACATATAATGTAACCGAGATAGCAAAACATATTGTTGTCAAACTATGCATATTGTGTTTGTGTAGGCTGCTAGTGGGGTAGCCCATATGGGGTACAACCCAATGTTAGGGTTAGCTTATGTACCCAACTCTTGATCAATGCATTCATTCTTGTCTCTAGATTCTAACATGGTTTCAGAGCAGTAGGTCCGTAGGACCGTTTTTTTTTTCGGGCCCACCTACCGCTACCCCACGCCTGTGCCTCTGCCTGTGACGTGCTGCGCTGCGCGCGCCGTCTGCCTGTAGCCTACTGCCTGCTGCCTACTGTGTTGTCTGCTGCTGCTACCGCGCAGACCTAAGTCACGCACGCTGCCCGCTGCTGCCTCAAGCGTCGCCCTCGCTGCTCGCGCCGCTCTGCTGCCCCTCACACGCCGTCAGCGCAGCGCACAGCCCCCAGCGAGCCGCGTGCAGCCCCGTCGAACCGCGTGCAGCCCCGTCGAGCCGCGCGCAGCCCGGATTTGCCACGCGCAGCCCCCGCCGAGCCGCGCGCAGCCCCGTCGAGCCGCGCGCAGCCCCGTCGAGCCGCGCGCAGCCCGTTTTCTGCTGCGCGCGGCCCCGCCGAGCCGCGCGCAGCCCGTTTTCTGCTGCGCGCGGCCCCGCCGAGCCGCGCGCAGCCTGCTGCTGCCGCGCGCGACCCCCCCCGAGCCGCACGCAGCCCCTGCCGAGCCGCGCGCGGCCTGCTGCTGCTGCGCGCAGTCCCTGCCGAGCCGCGCGCGGCCAGCTGCTGCTGCGCGCGGCCTGTTTCTGCCTCCCGCAGCCCGCGCTCGGCCCACAGCAGCCCCGCGCGCTGCCCTGCATAGCCTGCAGCTGCATCGGCCCCGACCTTCCGCTGCTGCGGCCCCTCGCTGCTGCTGCCGAGGCTCCGACCTGCCGCTGATGCGGCCCCCACTCTGCGACTGCCGCTGAAGCGGCCCCCCACCCTGCAGTTGCTGCGGCCCTACTCTACTGTCGCTGTTCCGGCCCCATCGCAGCTGCGGTCGTGCGCCTACTCGGCCCTGCTCGCCCGGCGAGCACCTGCCCTTCCAGCCTTTGGTGAGCACCTGCCTGCCTGCCTGCCTGCCTGCTTGCCTGCCGGCCTGCCTGCCTGCCTGCCAGCCTGCCTGCCTGCCTGCCTGCCTGCCGGCCTGTCTGCCTGTCGGCTTGCCTGCATGAATGCTGGCCTGCCTGCCTGCCTGCCTGCCTGCCTGCCTGCCTGCCTGCCTGCCTGTCAGCCTGCCTGCCTGCCTGCCGGCCTGTCTGCCTGTCAGCCTGCCTGCCTACCTGTCTGCCTGCCTGCCTGCCTGTCTGCCGGCCTGCCGCGCCTGCCCTGCCCGAGCTGCTGCTGCTACTAGCTATTAGCAAGGGACCAGATGCAGCTCCAGCGACGCTCACGCGAGTCTCTCACGCCCCAGCAGCTTAGTGAGTGGTATACTAGTTGGGGCTGTCGCGGTAGCCGTCGTAGCTGTCGCCCTGGAGCTGGTCAGTTGGGGGCCTCTAGCAGTGGCCAGCTGCAGCTGCAGCGGCGTCCACGCAAGACACTTACGTCTCGGCAGCTCGAGGAGTGGTACGCTCAGAGTAGAGGGTCTTTCAGTCCAGTGCGCTGCCGGTACGTCATTCGCACAGGTGATCGAGCTGGTCAGACCTGCGGGACGCCTGGTCACACACAGTCCCGCTGCTTCGCCCGCCTGAGCGACGCCTGGCGTACCGAGTTTGGTGACGAGGCTGAGCTCCCCACCTGGCTGGAGCTGCTTAGCCAGAGGATAGATATCTTTGCTCTTGACTATGATGCTATTCTCACTGCTATGTATGCATTGCCTACTAGTGCTGACCGAGCCTGTTACCTGTGCGTACCGCCTGACCCAGGTATAGAGCCTGCTGCTCTCGGTGCTGGTGAGGCTGCTGCTCTAGGTGCTCGTGCGTCGCCTGCTCTAGGTGCTGGTGAGGCTGCTGCTCTCGGTGCTACTGCGTCTTCTGCTCTAGGTGCTGGTGAGGCTGCCGCCCCAGGTGCCTGTGAGTCTGCTCTCTCTGGTACTGCGCCTGCTGCGGCCTTGCACACCTTCACCCTTGACTCAGGAGCTTCCCGCTCCTTCTTTCGCGACTGCACCACACTCACGCCGCTTAGTCGGCCGGTTGCAGTCTCCCTGGCGGACCCCTCTGGGGGTCCTGTCGTTGCCCGCTACTCCACGGTTTTGCCGTGTCCGGCCGTCCCATCTGGCGTGCTGTCAGGTCTCTACCTCCCCTCGTTCTCTACGAACTTGGTGAGTGGAGCTATTAGACATCCAGGATGGGGGAGTTGACCAGTTCACTCCTGCGGGTCAGCGGGTGACTCACTGTACGTGTGCTCGGACGGGCCGACACCTGGCCACGTTTACCCGTGCGCCTGGCTCGAGTCTGTACACACTGACCACTGCGGCCCCTCAGGTAGCTGCGTCTGCGTCTGCGTCCGGTCAGCTGTCGGCCCCCTGCGAGTGTCGTGCTTTGTCGCACCAGACCCTCCTGTGGCACCACCGCCTTGGTCACCCCTCGGTGCAGCGCCTTCGTGGCATGCACTCTCGCTCTCTGGTTTCTGGTCTCCCCAGGACTCTGCCTGCCCTCCCTCCCTCGCCTGCGCCGCCTTGCATTCCCTGCGTCGAGGGGCGGCAGTGCGCCGCTCCTCACTCCTCCTCGTTCCCTCCCACAGAGGCTCCCCTGCAGACTCTCCACCTGGATGTGTGGGGCCCAGCCCGCGTCCGTGGACAGGGCCACGAGCGGTACTTCCTGCTGGTCGTCGACGACTTCACGCGTTACACCACGGTCTTCCCCTTGCGCAGCAAGGGTCAGGTCCCTGATGTTTTGATCCCTTGGATCCGCGCTGTTCGTCTCCAGCTCCGCGAGCGGTTCGAGAGGGACTTTCCTGTCCTGCGTCTGCACTCTGACAGAGGTGGTGAGTTCACCTCCGACCTCTTGGCAGCCTACTGTGCGGAGCACGGCGTCCGCCAGACGTTCACGCTTCCGGCCTCTCCGCAGCAGAATGGGGTTGCTGAGCGCCGCATTGGCTTAGTCATGGAGGTCGCTCGTACCTCCATGATCCATGCGGCTGCCCCTCATTTTCTGTGGCCGTTTGCGGTTCGGTACGCCGCGCATCAGCTCAACCTCTGGCCCCGTGTCTCCTTGCCGGAGACCTCGCCCACACTGCTGTGGACGGGGAAGGTTGGCGATGCGTCGCGTTTCCGGGTCTGGGGTGCTCGTGCCTTTGTCCGCGATACCACTGCGGACAAGCTCTCCGCCCGCGCTATTCCCTGTGTCTTCCTTGGCTTTGTCCCTGACGCGCCTGGTTGGCAGTTTTACCACCCCACCTCGCGTCGTGTCTTTGCGTCTCAGGACGTCACGTTCGACGAGTCGGTTCCCTTTTACCGTCTCTTCCCCTACCGCACTGCCCCTCTCCCTCCCCCGCCGCTCTTCCTCGCTCCAGGTGCTCCCCAGGTCGACCCTCTCCCCGCTCCAGGTCCTGCTCCCTCAGGTGTGTCTCAGGTAGACCCTCCTCCCTTCCCTGCGCCGGTTGAGGTCACTGGTGACTCAGGTCCTGCTGGGGGTGGTCCTGCTCGGGGTGCTACTTCTGGGGGTGCTGAGTCTGGGGGTGCTGAGCCTGGGGGTGCGGAGCCTGGGGGTGCGGAGCTTGAGGGTGTAGAGCCTGGAGGTGCTGAGCCTGCGTGTGAGGGGTCTGGAGGTGCTGGAGCTGGTGGTTCTGGGGCTGCTGAGGGTGCGAGCGCTGGAGGTTCTGGAGCTGCTGGAGGTCCTGGTGCTGGTGGCGCTGGAGCTGCTGAGGGTGCTGGCGCTGAGGGTTCAGAGTCTGCTGTTGCGCGGTCTCCTTGGAGTAGCCGCCTTCGTCCACGTGTGCCTCTCACCTCACAGCAGCTGCACGACTGGTACGGTCGCCGTCAGGGTCGCGCTGCTGGAGCCCGGGGCTCTACTGCTGGGAGTACTTCTGCTGCCGTCCCTGGAGCTAGGAGTGGTGCTGGTACTGTTTCTACTGGAGGTGCTGGAGTCGCTGGTCCCGGAGGTGCTCGTACTGGAGGTACTGGAGCTGCTGGGGCTGAGGGTGCTGCGTCTGGAGGTGCTGCTGCTGGAGACACCGAGGCTGGAGACCCTGGGACTGGAGGTGCTGGTTCTGGGGGTGCTGCTGCTGGAGACGTGGAGGCTGGAGACCCTGGGACTGGAGGTGCTGGTTCTGGGGGTGCTGCTGCTGGAGACGTGGAGGCTGGAGACCCTGGGACTGGAGGTACTGGTTCTGGGGGTGCTGCTGCTGGAGGCACTGGGGTTGGAGACCCTGGGCCTGGAGGTGTCGGTTCTGCTGCTGGAGCTGCTGGAGCTGCCGGTACTGGTGCAGCTGCGCCGCCACGACTGTTCTTCGCTCCGCCGTCTCCGTCGTCTCTGCCGCCGCCTGACTCTGTTCTTCGTCAGGTTCTTACTCTCCCGTCGTCTACTGGTCTTCCGTTACAGCCTGGCTCACCGCTGCCTGCTCCTTCTCCTTACACTGAGCAGACAGGTAGTCTTGCTGAGCGTCGTGAGCCTGCGTCGCGTCCTGTCTCGCCTGTTCGTCCTAGTCATACCGGTCGTCGTGTTCCGCGTCCGCGTTCGCCGCCTGTCCCCACCGCACACCTTGTCGTCCGTCGTCCTTCCTCTGTTCCGCAGTCTGTTTCTCTGCCGTCTCCTCCTGCGTCTTCCTTGCCTCACGTTCCGGACCCTGAGTCTGACCGGTTTCGTGCTGAGCAACCTACTGTCACGCGTCTGCTCGCCACTGTTGTCACTGACCCCTCGTTTGAGTCTGCTGCTGCGACTGCTTTGGTTGCTGAGCTTGTTGACTTTGCGGCTGCCTGTCGTCTAGACTACGCTGCTAGTCTTGTCGCTGAGTCTGAGTCTGTCTGTCCTCCGTCCGTCGGGGGTGAGTGTGCTCTTAGCACGGACGTCCTTGAGGACAGGCACGAGGACCTTGAGTGTCTTGCAGCCGCTGCGCCTCATCTCGTGACCATGCTGCTTGCCCCTGAGGGAGACCCGGATGCACTAGACATCCCCACCCCGCGCTCGTACGCTGAGGCGGTCGCGGGTCCCTACTCCTCTTAGTGGCAGGCAGCCATGGACACAGAGATGGCATCCTGGAAGTCCACAGGCACCTACGTCGACGACGTTCCCCCTCCTGGGGCGAACATCGTCAGTGGCATGTGGATTTTCAGGGTGAAGCGGCCGCCTGGTTCTCCGCCTGTCTTCAAGGCACGTTACGTTGCTCGAGGCTTCAGTCAGCGAGAGGGGGTTGACTTCTTCCAGACCTTCTCCCCCACCCCGAAGATGACCACTCTTCGGGTACTGCTGCACGTTGCCGCCCAGCGTGACTACGAGCTTCACTCGCTTGACTTCAGCACAGCTTTCTTGCAGGGCAGCCTGCACGAGGAGATCTAGCTGCGCCGCCCACCTGGCTTCACTGGGTCGTTCCTGTTAAACTGTATTATGCTTGTAGGCTGTAGTGGGGTAGCCAATATGGGGTACAACCCCAACTAGGGTTTGTTATTTGTACCCAAACTTCTGCTAGTTCATTCATTCTTGCCTAGTTATTCTGAGATGGTATTCAGAGCAGGAGGTCCCTAGGACCTACCGACCGTTTTTTAAGGGCCCACCACCGCTCGCATGCGGTTACCACGCTACCCCGTGCCCTAGCCTCGTAGCGCCCTCGTGCGCCCTCGTTAGCGCCCTCGCGCGCCCCTCGTTAGCGCCCTCGCGCGCCCCTCGTTAGCGCCCTCGCGCACCCTCGTTAGCGCCCTCGCGCGCCCCTCGTTAGCGCCCTCGCGCGCCCCTTGCTAGCGCCCTCGCGCGCCCCTCGCTAGCGCCCTCGCGCGCCCCTCGCAGCGTCGCCCGCCCGCCGAGCCGCCCGCTCGCAGCGTCGCCCGCCCGCCACGCTGCCCGCTCGCCCCTCGCCCGCCGCGCTGCCTGCTCGCAGCGTCGCCCGCTCGCCCCGCTGCCCGCTTCGCAGCCCGCTCGCCCCGCTGCCCGCTTCGCAGCCCGCCCGCCCGCTCGCTGCCCGCTTCGCGGCCCGCCCGCTTCGCTGCCCGCTCGCAGCGCCGCCCGCCCGCCCGCTACCTGCTTCGCAGCGTCGCCCGCCCGCTTGCTGCCCGCTCGCAGCGTCGCCCGCCCGCCCGCTGCCCGCTTCGCAGCGTCGCCCGCTCGCTCGCTGCCCGCTCGCAGCGTCGCCCGCCCGCCCGCTGCCCGCTTGCAGCGTCGCCCGCCCGCCTCGCTGCCCGCTTGCAGCGTCGCCCGCCCGCCCGCTGCCCGCTTGCAGCGTCGCCCGCCCGCCCGCTGCCCGCTTCGCAGCCGCCCGCCGCGCTGCCCGCTCGCCGCGTCGCCCGCCCGCCCCGCTGCCCGCTTCGCAGCCCGCTCGCCGCACTTCCTGCCTGCAGCGCCGCCCGCCTCGCCTGCTGCTCCCTGCCTGTGCACCGCCGCTTGCTCCTGCTGTGGCTGCTAGCTTCGCTCTAGCGCGTCCCCTCTGCTGCTGCCGCTGCTCTGCTGTGCCCTCACGCCTGAGCTATGGCCTCTATTCGCGTTCTTTCCTTCGATGCTGAGGGCCGTCCCGTGCAGTTCACTTCCTGGCTCGACGACCTGCAGTTGTATCTTATGAGCAATAGCACGGACCACATCTCCCTCTATGACTACGCGTCTGGTGCTGCCGCTGCTCCTGCTGCCACAGCCGAGCTTAGTGTACGTTCACAGTGGCAGACTCGTGACGCTGCAGCTCGCCTGGCTATTCGCAGTCACCTGCCGTTAGCTGAGCTAGAGCACTTTGGCGACTGCAAAACCGCTAAAGCCCTATACGACGCTGTCGTTGCTCGCTACTCCTCACCTGCCACAGCCGAGCTTAGCCGTCTCATGCTGCCTTACCTGTTCCCTGACCTGTCCACCTTTGCTACAGTCGCCGATCTTATCACCCACCTTCGCACTAGTGATGCTCGCCTGCGTGCCGCCCTTCCCACCGAGTTCTGCGCTAAGAACCCCCCTCCCCTGTACTGGGCACTCCACTTCATAGTCACCCGTCTCCCTGACACCCTCAGCTCAGTGCGCGACTATTTCCTTGCTCGCTGTCCCACTGAGCTCACTGTCGCCCTCCTAGAGGAGAAGCTGCTAGCAGCCGAGAAGAGCATTGTCGCTGTAGGTGCTGCTCGCGGCGCTCCTCGCACCCCCATCTTTGAGGGGTGCTCTCCCTCTCCCCTCGCTCCCTCCTATGCTACTGCTGCTGCTGTTGACTTCCTTGGTGCTGAGTCTGCTGGCGCTGCTTCTGCTCCTGGTGGGAGGCGCCGCACCGGCAAGGGCAAGGGGGGCAAGGGTGGCGGGGGTGGCGCTGGGGGGGGAGGGGGTGGGGGAGGTGGGGGGGGAGGCGGTGCTGGAGGGAGCGGTGGCGGGAGTGCCGGTGGGAGTGGGGCCGGCGGCGGAGGCGGGGGCGGCGGCGGGAGCAGTGGCGGTGGTGGCAGCGGCGGCAGTGGCGGCGGTGGCGGTAGTGGCGGTGGCGGTGGCGGTGGTGGCGGTCGGAGCGGAGGTAGTGGCGGCGGTGGAGGTCGGAGTGGAGGCACCGGCTCGGGCCAGAGCTCCCAGCAGCAGCAGCGTCCCCAGTCGACCCAGCAGCTTCGTGAGTGGCTTGCTCAGCGTGGGACGTCGGGGGGCAGTGGCCGCTGTTCCTATGTCATTCGCACAGGTGATCGCAAGGGGCAGACGTGTGGAAAGTTCCACACTCAGTACCGCTGCTTCTTCCGCCTTGACGACGCTTGGCGTGAGGAGATGGGCGAGGATGTTGAGCGCCCTCGCTGGGCTGAGCTGATGAGGGCTGGTGTTGATATCTTTGCTCTTGACTATGATGCTATTATTGCTGCCATGTATGCATTGACTGTTAGTGCCGAGGGAGACTGTTACTTGTGTGTGCCGCCTGACCCAGGTATAGGGCCCGCTGCCCTAGGTACTAGTGAGTCTGCTCTCTCTGGTATGGTGCCCCCTGTACCTGCTCCCTCCAGCACTGTCCCTGCTGCTTGCGAGTCTGCTCTCTCAGGTACAGCACCCACAGAGACTGCTCTCTCAGGTACTGCACCGGCTGAGACCTGTCACACCTTCACCCTTGACTCAGGTGCTTCCCGCTGCTTCTTTCGAGACAGTACTGAGCTCACACCGCTTCCTGCACCGGTCCCAGTCTCCTTGGCTGACCCCTCTGGGGGCCCAGTCCTTGCCCAGTCCACCACTGTGCTCCCTTGTCCGGCGGTTCCGTCTGGCTCGTTGACGGGTTTCCACCTCCCCTCGTTCTCGACGAACCTGGTGAGCAACGCTGTCATCCAGGATCAGTGGGTTGACACCTTTACCCCTGGAGGACAGCGTGTGGCGATCTGCACGTGCTCCAGGACCGGCCGTCACCTGGCTACGTTTACTCGTCGGCCGGGGTCGAGTCTCTACACACTGACAAACGTGTCTCCTCAGGTCGCTGCTGTCGGTCAGGTGTCCGCGTCAGGTCTGGTGGCCCACGCCTGTGAGTGTCGTTCCCTGTCGCACCAGACTCTTCTCTGGCACCACCGCCTGGGTCACCCCTCCTTGCCACGCCTCCGTGGCATGCACCGTCGCCGCCTTGTGTCTGGTCTTCCCAGGTCCCTCCCTCCTCTCCCTTCCTCGCCTGCGCCGCCTTGCCTTCCTTGCGTCGAGGGGCGGCAGCGCGCCGCTCCTCACTCCTCCTCGTTCCCCCCGACAGGGGCTCCTCTGCAGACCCTCCACCTGGACGTGTGGGGCCCAGCCCGCGTTCGTGGCCAGGGCGGTGAGCGGTACTTTTTGCTGGTTGTCGACGACTACTCGCGTTACACCACGGTCTTCCCCTTGCGCACCAAGGGTGAGGTCCCTGCTGTTCTGATCCCTTGGATCCGCACAGTTCGTCTCCAGCTCCGCCGCCGTTTCCGGACGGATCTTCCTGTCCTGCGTTTGCACTCTGACAGAGGTGGTGAGTTTTCCTCTGACCTCTTGAGGACCTTCTGTCAGGCGGAGGGCATCGAGCAGACCTTCACGCTTCCGGACTCCCCGCAGCAGAATGGGGTTGCTGAGCGCCGCATTGGCCTGGTCATGGAGGTCGCTCGTACCTCCTTGGTCCACGCGGCGGCTCCCCATTTTCTGTGGCCGTTTGCTGTCCGGTACGCCGCGCATCAGCTCAACCTCTGGCCCCGTGTCTCCTTGCCGGAGACCTCGCCCACACTGCGTTGGACGGGGGAGGTTGGCGATGCGTCGCGCTTCCGGGTGTGGGGTGCTCGTGCCCTTGTCCGCGATACGTCCGCGGACAAGCTCTCCTCCCGCACGCTTCCCTGTGTCTTCCTTGGCTTTGTCCCTGACGCGCCGGGCTGGCAGTTTTACCACCCCACCTCGCGCCGGGTCTTCGCCTCTCAGGACGTCACCTTTGACGAGTCGGTCCCTTTTTACCGTCTCTTCCCCTACCGTACTGCCCCCCTCCCTCCCCCGCCGCTTTTCCTTGCTCCTGGTCCCCCTCCGGTAGACCCCCTTCCCCCTCAGGGTCCTGCTCCTTCAGGTGTCTCTCAGGTAGACCCTCCTCCCGTCGCTGAGCCTGTCGAGGTCACAGGTGACTCAGGTGCTGCTGCAGGTGGTGCTGCTGGGAGTGCTGAGCCTGCGGGTGCTGGGCCTGGGGGTGCTGGGACTACGGGTGCTGGAGCTGAGGGTACTGTGCCTGAGAGTTCGGCGCCTGGGGGTGCTGAGCCTGGGGGTGCTGCGACTGGGGGTGCTGAGCCGGCGTGTGCGGAGTCTGGGGGTGCTGAGTCTGGGGGTGCTGCGCCTGCGGGTACTGAGCCTGGGGGTGCTGCTACTGAGCCTACGGAGCCTCGGGTTGCTGCGTCTGGGGGTGCTCCGGTTCGGGGTGCTGAGCAGTCTCTCACACCACAGCAGCTTCGTGACTGGTACGTCCGGCGCTTTCGCCGTCCTAGTGGCTCGGCTGGAGCTGGGGGTACTGGAGCTGCCGGGACTGGTTGTTCTGGGAGCACTACGACTGGAGCTGCTGGAGCTGGGGACTCTGGAGCTGGCGGCGCTAGCGGAGTTGTAGCTGCCGACTCTGGGGGTGCTCTTCCTTGCGGTGCTGCGGACCCTGGGGGTGGTGCTGCTGCTGGTGCTGCGGACCCACCTGGTGGAGCTGCTGCTGGAGCTGAGGACCCGAGCGGTGGCGCTGCTGCTGGTGCTGGGGACCCGGACGCTGGAGTCTCTTCTGCTTCTGGAGACGCTGCGCGGCCGCGGCCGTACTTCGTACCGCTCCTTCAGCAGGTTCTTGGGCAGGCTCCTCCTCCTTGTCCTCCTCCCTCCGTAGAGTGTCCTCCGACTGTCCAGCCGCAGTCACAGTTACCGCCTGCCTCGCCTCTCCCTGCTCCCTCTCCTTACACTGGTCCCACAGGAGGTCTTACAGAGCGTCGTGAGCCTGAGTCTCGTCCTGCGTCGCCTGTCCGTACTGCTCGCACTGGTCGTCGTGTCCGTCATGAGCGTCCTCCTCCTGTCCCAGGCACTCACTACATGACTCTGCGTCCCTCTACTGCTCCTCAGCGTGTCCCTCTGCCGTCTCCTCCTGCGTCCTCTTTGCCTGCTGTTCCGGACCCTGAGTCTGACCGGTATCGTGCTGAGCACCCTACTGTCACGCGTCTCCTAGCTACTGTTGTCACTGACCCTACCTTTGAGTCCTCGGCTGCGTCTGCTCTGGTCGCTGAGTTGGTTGACTTTGCTGCTGCCTGTCGTCTAGACTACGCTGCTCGCCTTGTTGCTGGGTCTGAGTCTGCGTCTGTCTGTCCTCCGTCCGTCGGGGGTGAGTGTGCTCTTGGCACGGACGTCCTTGAGGACAGGCAGGAGGACTTTGACTCTCTCGCGGCTGCTGTACCTCATCTCGTGGCCTGGTTGCTTGCCCCTGAGGGAGACCCGGATGCACTAGACATCCCCACTCCGCGCACTTACGCAGAGGCGATCTCGGGTCCCTACTCCTCTCAGTGGCAGACAGCCATGGACGCAAAGATGGCATCCTGGAAGTCCACAGGCACCTACGTCGACGAGGTTCCCCCTCCTGGGGCGAACATCGTCGATGGCATGTGGATTTTCAGGGTGAAGCGGCCGCCAGGTTCTCCGCCTGTCTTCAAGGCTCGTTACGTTGCTAGAGGCTTCAGTCAGCGTCAGGGGGTCGACTTCTTCCAGACCTTCTCCCCCACCCCGAAGATGACCACTCTTCGGGTTCTGCTGCACGTTGCTGCTCAGCGTGACTACGAGCTTCACTCTCTTGACTTCAGCACAGCGTTCCTGCAGGGCAGCCTGCACGAGGAGATCTGGCTGCGCCGCCCACCTGGCTTTACTGGGTCGTTTCCTCCTGGTACCCAGTGGAGCCTCCGCCGGCCAGTCTACGGTCTCCGCCAGGCGCCACGCGAGTGGCACGACACACTGAGGACTACACTTGCGGCTCTTGGGTTCGCGCCGTCTACTGCTGACCCGTCGCTGTTTCTGCGCACAGACACGTCGCTGCCGCCGTTCTACATTCTCGTGTACGTCGACGACTTGGTCTTTGCTACTGCTGACACCGAGGCACTCGCTCGTGTGAAGTCGGAGCTGCAGAAGAGACACACCTGCACTGATCTGGGTGAGCTGCGTAGCTACCTTGGCTTGCAGATCACCCGGGACAGAGCTCGCCGCACCATCACCCTGACTCAGTCACACATGGTGCAGCAGGTCCTTCAGCGCTTCGGCTTCCAGTTCTCCTCACCACAGGCCACACCTCTGGCTACCAGCCACTCGCTCTCAGCTCCACCTCCGGACGAGTCCGTAGAGCCGAGTGGCCCGTACCCAGAGCTTGTGGGCTGCCTCATGTACCTGATGACTTGCACGCGACCTGACCTCGCGTACCCTCTTAGCATCCTTGCTCGTTACGTTGCGCCTGGGAGACACAGGCGAGAGCACTGGGAGGCTGCTAAGAGGGTGCTGCGCTACTTGTGCAGTACATCAGGCATGGGGCTGGTGCTTGGAGGACGCGACAGAGTTGTCCTCACTGGCCACTCGGACGCTTCTTGGGTGGACGACCTGGCTACGCAGCGGTCGTCACAGGGTTACACCTTCAGCCTTGGCTCTGGTTCTGTCTCGTGGCGGTCCACCCGCTCTTCCTCTGTTCTCGGCTCTAGTTGTGAGGCTGAGATCTACGCCACAGCCATGGCTGCACAGGAGTTACGCTGGCTCACCTACCTGCTGACTGACTTGGGAGAGCGGCCTAGTTCTCCTCCAGTTCTGTACGGTGACAACAAGGCGGCTCTTGCCTTGTGTCAGGAGCACAGACTGGAGCACAGGACGAAGCACATTGCTCTTCGCTACTTTCTTGCTCGAGAGCTTCAGCAGCGCGGTCAGCTTCGGCTTGTGTACGTGGACTCGAAGGCCAACACTGCTGATATCTTCACCAAGGCGCTCCCGCCTAGTGATCATCAGCGGCACTGTACTTCTTTAGGCCTTGTGTCCACGTTTCCTCACTTGCTCACTGCTTGACATTCTTTGTACTGTACTTTATATATATCTTGTTGCTTGCTTGCTAGGTTTTGATCACTGTGTTGCTTGTCTTGTACTATATCTAGCACTGCATGTGAACTGGCCTTGTGGCCTTTACTTGTGCTCGGAGTGTGGTGACGTTGTGATCCACCCTGGGCTTTGCTTTGCTTTGCTGGACTGGTCTTGTGACCCTTTGTTCTCCCCCACTTTGCCTATGGGGGTGTGTTAAACTGTATTATGCTTGTAGGCTGTAGTGGGGTAGCCAATATGGGGTACAACCCCAACTAGGGTTTGTTATTTGTACCCAAACTTCTGCTAGTTCATTCATTCTTGCCTAGTTATTCTGAGAGTTCCCTCCTGGTACCCTGTGGAGCCTCCGCCGGCCAGTCTACGGTCTCCGTCAGGCGCCTCGTGAGTGGCACGACACACTGAGGACTACCCTTGCGGCTCTCGGGTTTGCGCCCTCCACAGCTGACCCGTCACTGTTTCTGCGCACCGACACCTCGCTGCCGCCGTTCTACATCCTCGTGTACGTCGACGACTTGGTCTTTGCCACTGCTGACACTGAGGCTCTCGCCCTGGTGAAGTCGGAGCTGCAGAAGAGATACACGTGCACAGACCTGGGTGAGCTGCGCAGCTACCTTGGCTTGCAGATCACCCGTGACAGAGCACGTCGCACCATCACTCTGACTCAGTCACACATGGTGCAGCAGGTCCTTCAGCGCTTCGGCTTCACCTGGTCCTCGGCACAGTCCACTCCTCTGGCTACAGGTCACTCGCTCTCAGCTCCACCTTCGGACGAGTCCGTAGAGCCGAGTGGTCCTTACCCAGAGCTAGTAGGCTGCCTCATGTACCTGATGACTTGCACTCGTCCTGACCTTGCGTACCCTCTTGGCCTTTTGGCCCGCTACGTGGCTCCTGGTCGGCACCGAAAGGTGCACTGGGATGCTGCGAAGAGGGTACTGCGCTACTTGTGCAGTACATCGGGCATGGGGCTCGTGCTTGGAGGACGGCGAGAGGTGGTCCTCACTGGGCACTCAGACGCGTCTTGGGTTGACGACCAGGCTACACAGCGGTCGTCACAGGGTTACACTTTCAGCCTCGGCTCTGGTTCTGTTTCGTGGCGTTCTACTCGCTCGTCTTCTGTTCTCAGCTCCAGTTGTGAGGCTGAGATCTACGCCACCGCCATGGCTGCTCAGGAGTTACGCTGGCTCACGTACCTGCTGACCGACCTGGGAGAGCGGCCTCGTTCTCCTCCAGTTCTGTACGTTGACAACAAGGCCGCCATTGCCTTGTGTCAGGAGCACAGACTGGAGCACAGAACGAAGCACATCGCTCTGCGTTACTTCCTGGCTCGAGAGTTGCAGCAGCGTGGTCAGCTTCGTCTTGCACACGTGGCCACTCGGGCCAACACTGCTGATATATTCACCAAGGCACTTCCGTCTGGTGATCATCAGCGCTTTTGTACCTTGTTGGGCCTTGTGCCTACGTTTCCACACTTGCTGTAGACTCTGCCTGTACTGTGATCTTTATATATATATACCTGCATGCTTGCTCTTGCTAGGTAGTGATCACTGTACTTTGTTTGTTGCATATATACCTCTGCATGTGGACTGGCCTTGTGGCCCTTTGCTTGTGCTCAGTCTGTGTGGTGACGTTGTGATCCACCCTGAGCTTGGTTTGTTTCTCTTGACTGGTCTTGTGACCCCTTGTTCTCCCCCACTTTGCCTATGGGGGTGTGTCAAACTATGCATATTGTGTTTGTGTAGGCTGCTAGTGGGGTAGCCCATATGGGGTACAACCCAATGTTAGGGTTAGCTTATGTACCCAACTCTTGATCAATGCATTCATTCTTGTCTCTAGATTCTAACAATTGTAATTCATACAAATATACATGAGTAGGATTGATTTGCAAGCTTCAACAACTTCGACAACCTGAATAGGAGTTAGATACATAAATTGTCATTTGCCGAAAATTAGGGTACTTACATTTGGTGCAAGTTCATATGGAGTCCTTCAAAAAGCGGTGATATCTGGACACACGCCAGGACTCCGACACGTGGTCCGTGAGTGCTGCGCTGTCGGCTTCCAGGATTTCAATTCCCCTTTCCACAGGCTGGTCGTGAACTTCGCTGGCGCAGAACTCCTAGGAAATGTAGATTGCCCACGACAATTTGACGAATCACAGAAAAGCAACCGACATGCGTTGTCATATCTGCTCCGGCTGTGGGCGCATTCCAAATTCCGCGGCTCGCCACATCACATTTCACACCCCTCGCTTGCCCACACAGCTCCGAGAAAGGAAAATTCTAAAACTATAGATACTCCCTCCCTGCTATTGTTACAACAGATCAACTTTTTTCAGCTCTCTCGTCGTCACAGAGTCAGGAACGAGCGACCGCTGCTGACTACGGCAAGCACATATATTCTGCTTGCTTATCCAGCCTTCAGCCGTTGTTTACTTTCAGTTTCGTAAACAGCAACCATGGCGGCTCTCGCTTCGTCCCTGTCCGTGTCCTCGCGCCTGGCGATGCCGTCCGCGGCGATGACGGCGAGCAGCAGCAAGCTGAGCGCCGCGAGCTCGTTTGCGCCGAGCGTGAAGCACAGCTTCGGGTGCTCCGCGCCGAGCAGCCGCGTGGTGATGGCGGCGGCCGCCGCCGGGAAGGACAAGCCGAGGGAAGGCTCCAAGGAGCCCGCGCAGGAGACGCTGCTCACGCCGCGCTTCTACACCACCGACTTCGACGAAATGGAAGCGGTACGCCCAGTCGCATCTGCTCCGCCGCTTTTCGTCACGCTTTTTTATGCATGTTCTCCCGATCCCCCACTCCTCGAACACGGAAACACATGGATCTGCATTGTTTCTCGATCATCCATTTTCAGAATAGAATGCCATAACTAATAATTCTTTCTTCTCCTTCTCCACACCCCCTTTCCCCCCCGCTGTCCCCCGATCCGCAACGATCCCCCCCTCTTTACCCCGCGCAGCTGTTCAACCGCGAGATCAACCCGTACGTGAACCAGGCGGAGTTCGACGCGTGTCTGGAGGAGTTCCGCGCGGACTACAACCAGACGCACTTCGTGCGCTCGCCCGACTTCAAGGAGGCGGCCGACAAGATCCAGGGCCGCGCGCGCGAGATCTTCGTGGAGTTCCTCGAGCGCTCCTGCACCGCCGAGTTCTCGGGCTTCCTGCTCTACAAGGAGCTGGGCCGCCGCCTCAAGAAGACCAACCCGTGCATCGCGGAGATCTTCACGCTCATGTCGCGCGACGAGGCGCGGCACGCGGGGTTTCTGAACAAGGCGCTGTCGGACTTCAACCTGTCGCTGGACCTGGGGTTCCTGACCAAGGCGCGCAAATACACCTTCTTCAAGCCGCAGTACATCCTCTACGCCACGTTCCTGTCGGAGAAGATCGGCTACTGGCGCTACATCACCATCTGCCGCCACCTCACGGCGCACCCCGAGTTCGCGTGCTACCCGATCTTTGAAAAGTTCGAGAACTGGTGCCAGGACGAGAACCGCCACGGCGACTTCATCACGGCCATGCTCAAGTGCTACCCCAAGTTCCTCACTTCGTGGGACTCGAAGCTGTGGGCGCGCTTCTTCTGCCTCTCCGTGTACGTCACCATGTATCTCAACGACCACCAGCGCGGCGCCTTCTACCGCAACCTTGGGCTGGACGTGAAGCAGTTCGACCTGCACGTTATCAAGGAGACGAACCGCACGTCGGCGCGCATCTTCCCCGCCGTGCTGGACGTCGACAACCCCGAGTTCGAGCGCAAGCTGGACCACCTCGTTCGCCTGCACGAGAGCATCATTGCCGTCGACGCCAACCAAGGCGCGCCCGAGCTGCTGCGGCGCGTGCAGAAGCTGCCGCTGCAGGCGGCGTTTGTGGCGGAGCTGCTCGCCATGTACCTCATGCGCCCCGTCGACGCCGGCTCTGTCGAGTTCGACCAGGAGGAGGCGCGCATCGTGTATTAACGAGCGCAGAACTTGAGATGTGTTTTCTCTTCTTCTTAGGTGGTACAGCCAGCCGCTGGCCCTTTTTGTGTAAATTTCCTCTTCATTAATAAATGGGATTGCCCCTTTCCGTATATCCTACTCTACTTATCATTAGCGATCACAGAGAGAACGGGCATTGACAATGGTACCCGAATTTGCTGGTGCGGGCCTAACTTCCCTGGTTCCATGCTTCGCTGCTTCTACACTTGCTCCATGCTTCTACGTTGTGACATTTCACTTATGCTCGTCTTGGTCCAGCTCTGCGTTCCCTCCGCTCATACCGTATTCCCCCGGATATACCACCCTAGGGTGCTATGATAACTACACAAAAAAAAGGGGGGGGGTCTTGCCATCGGAAAAAGCTACACTGCACCCGGGTCTTTACATAATGTATATTTTTTTATAGCATAAAACGTTTAGTACTAAATGTACATCTGTGCCGTGGTGGTAGATTGCTGGTTGGGTGCGCAAAACCGAGGACTGGGCGATAACGTTTTGCGCGGAGGTTAGCTGCCACATTGCAAGCTCCAACAAGGCCCACTGTCAGGCCCTGATTGGACGAAATCACACCCCCTCGTCGCACGACGAGGATTCATGCAGGTGACAATGGCGGAGTCCCCGCAACAGCCTCGGTTTGTCAGAGGTCCACTGGTGATCCCCGATTGATCCTAGGGAAGGGTTACAGGCATGGCGGCCTGGGGGGTTATGGGCGCACTCACCCGCTACACAAACAAGCCCTTTTATCCCAGTGGTTAGTGGCTGGGATTCTGACATGGTATCAGAGCGAAGGTCTCGGGTTCGAATCCCGGTGTGTGCACCTCGGGCATCCCAGTGCGGGGGGGTGTCAGAGGTCCACTGGTGATCCCCGATTGATCCTAGGGAAGGGTTACAGGCATGGCGGCCTGGGGGGTTATGGGCGCACTCACCCGCTACACAAACAAGCCCTTTTATCCCAGTGGTTAGTGGCTGGGATTCTGACACGGTTGCCTCGCTGGGCGGGCACGTCATTGAACTGTGAAGGAGTTGATCCTTCTTTCTGTGCAGCGGCTCCATTCCACGAACTCGAGCAATGCTCGGCAAAGTGTCCTACCACCACCTGCCTCCTCGCTCCATGTCCAGGCATAAATTCTTCCTTCCTATGGCCTGTGACACCAACGTTCACTAGGCTTAGATGGCTACCTCTCCCTGTTAGAATCTGGCAGCAGGAATGATGAACTAACAGCATGCAGGAGTACAAGTAGGAAACCCTAATTTGGTTGTACCCCATATGGGCTACCCCACTACAGCCTAGACAATATGCAGCATACATGTTTGACACACCCCCATAGGCAAAGTGGGGGAGAACAAGGGGTCACACGACCAGTCAAGAGACGCAAAGCAAGCTCAGGGTGGATCTCAACGTCACCACACATTCTGAGCACAAGCAAAGGGCCGCAAGGCCAGTCCACATGCAGAGATATATATAAGCAACAAGAGCAGTACAGTGATCAATACCTAGCAAGAGCAAGCATGCAGGTAAAAATATAGAACACAGTACACACAAAAGACTACAGCAAGTGTGGAAACGTAGGCACAAGGCCTAACAAAGTACAAAAGCGCTGATGATCACCAGACGGAAGTGCCTTGGTGAATATATCAGCAGTGTTGGCCCTAGTGGCCACGTGTGCAAGACGAAGCTGACCACGCTGCTGCAGCTCTCGAGCCAGAAAGTACCGCAGAGCGATGTGCTTCGTTCTGTGCTCCAGTCTGTGCTCCTCACACAAGGCAATAGCAGCCTTGTTGTCGACGTACAGCACTGGAGGAGAACGAGGCCGCTCTCCCAGGTCGGTCAGCAGGTAGGTGAGCCAGCGTAACTCCTGAGCAGCCATGGCGGTGGCGTAGATCTCAGCCTCACAACTGGAGCTGAGAACAGAAGACGAGCGAGTAGAACGCCAAGAAACAGAACCAGAGCCAAGGCTGAAAGTGTAACCCTGTGACGACCGCTGCGTAGCCTGGTCGTCAACCCAAGAAGCGTCTGAGTGCCCAGTGAGGACCACCTCTCGCCGTCCTCCAAGCACGAGCCCCATGCCCGATGTACTGCACAAGTAGCGCAGTACCCTCTTCGCAGCATCCCAGTGCACCTTTTGGTGCCGACCAGGAGCCACGTAGCGAGCCAGAAGGCCAAGAGGGTACGCAAGGTCAGGACGAGTGCAAGTTATCAGGTACATGAGGCAGCCCACTAGCTCTGGGTAAGGACCACTCGGCTCTACGGACTCATCCGAAGGCAGAGCTGAGAGCGAGTGACCTATAGCCAGAGGAGTGGCCTGTGCTGAGGACCAGGTGAAGCCGAAGCGCTGAAGGACCTGCTGCACCATGTGTGACTGAGTCTGTGTGATGGTGCGGCGTGCTCGGTCCCGGGTGATCTGCAAGCCAAGGTAGCTGCGCAGCTCACCCAGGTCTGTGCACGTGTGTCTCCTCTGCAGCTCGGACTTCACCAGGGCGAGAGCCTCAGTGTCAGCAGTAGCAAAGACCAAGTCGTCGACGTACACGAGGATATAGAACGGCGGCAGCGAAGTGTCGGTGCGTAGAAACAGTGAAGGGTCAGCAGTCGAAGGCGCAAACCCAAGAGCCGCAAGGGTAGTCCTCAGTGTGTCGTGCCACTCACACGGTGCCTGGCGGAGACCGTAGACTGGCCGGCGGAGGCTCCACTGGGTACCAGGAGGGAACGTCCCAGTGAAGCCAGGTGGGCGGCGCAGCCAGATCTCCTCGTGCAGGCTGCCCTGTAGAAAAGCTGTGCTGAAGTCAAGGGAGTGAAGCTCGTAGTCACGCTGTGCGGCAACGTGCAGCAGCACCCGAAGAGTAGTCATCTTCGGGGTAGGAGAGAAGGTCTGGAAGAAGTCAACTCCCTCTCGCTGACTGAAGCCTCGAGCAACGTAGCGCGCCTTGAAGACAGGCGGAGAACCTGGCGGCCGCTTCACCCTGAAAATCCACATGCCATCGACGATGTTCGCCCCGGGAGGGGGAACCTCATCGACGTAAGTGCCTGTGGACTTCCAGGATGCCATCTCTGCGTCCATGGCTGCCTGCCACTGAGAAGAGTAGGGACCCGCGATCGCCTCAGCGTAAGAGCGCGGTGTGGGGATGTCTATAGCATCCGGCTCTCCCTCAGGGGCAAGCAGCATGGCCACGAGATGAGGCGCAGCGGCTGCAAGAGACTCAAGGTCCTCGTGCCTGTCCTCAAGGACGTCTGTGCCAAGAGCACACTCACCCCCGACGGACGGAGGACAGACAGACTCAGACTCAGCAACAAGACTAGCAGTGTAGTCTAGACGACAGGCAGCAGCAAAGTCAACAAGCTCAGCGACTAAGGCAGACGCAGCAGCAGACTCAAACGACGGGTCAGTGACAACAGTGGCTAGCAGACGCGTGACAGTAGGGTGCTCAGCACGAAACCGGTCAGACTCAGGGTCCGCAACGTCAGGCAAAGAGGACGCAGGGGGAGACGGAAGAGGAGTACGCTCCGGAGTAGGGGACCGACGCAGGGCTACAAGGCGTGTGCCGGGGACAGCCGGCTGACGCGGACGAGGAACACGACGACCGGTACGACTAGGACGAACAGGCGAGACTGGACGCGACGCAGGCTCACGACGCTCAGCAAGACTACCTGTCTGCTCAGTGTAAGGAGAAGGAGCAGGCAGCGGTGAGCCAGGCTGTAACGGAAGACCAGTAGACGACGGGAGAGTAAGAACCTGACGAAGAACAGAGTCAGGCGGCGGCAGAGACGACGGAGACGGCGGAGCGAAGAACAGTCGTGGCGGCGCAGCTGCACCAGTACCGGCAGCTCCAGCAGCTCCAGTACCTCCAGCACCTCCAGCAGCAGAACCGACACCTCCAGGCCCAGGGTCTCCAACCCCAGTGCCTCCAGCAGCAGCACCCCCAGAACCAGCACCTCCAGTCCCAGGGTCTCCAGCCTCCACGTCTCCAGCAGCAGCACCCCCAGAACCAGCACCTCCAGTCCCAGGGTCTCCAGCCTCGGTGTCTCCAGCAGCAGCACCTCCAGACGCAGCACCCCCAGCCCCAGCAGCTCCAGTACCTCCAGTACGAGCACCTCCGGGACCAGCGACTCCAGCACCACCAGTAGACAAAGTACCAGCACCACTCCTAGCTCCAGGGACGTCAGCAGAAGTACCTCCAGCAGTAGAGCCCCGGGCTCCAGCAGCGCGACCCTGACGGCGACCGTACCAGTCGTGCAGCTGCTGTGAGGTGAGAGGCACACGTGGACGAAGGCGGCTACTCCAAGGAGACCGCGCAACAGCAGACTCTGAACCCTCAGCGCCAGCACCCTCAGCAGCTCCAGCGCCACCAGCACCAGGACCTCCAGCAGCTCCAGAACCTCCAGCGCTCGCACCCTCAGCAGCCCCAGAACCACCAGCTCCAGCGCCACCAGCACCAGGACCTCCAGCAGCTCCAGAACCTCCAGCACCCGCACCCTCAGCAGCCCCAGAACCACTAGCTCCAGCACCTCCAGACCCCTCACACGTAGGCTCAGCACCTCCAGGCTCCACACTCTCAAGCTCCGCACCCCCAGGCTCAGCACCCCCAGAAGTAGCACCCCGAGCAGGACCACCCCCAGTAGGACCTGAGTCACCAGTGACCTCGACCGGCGCAGGGAAGGGAGGAGGGTCTACCTGAGACACACCTGAAGGAGCAGGACCGGGAGCGGGGAGGGGGTCTACCTGGGGAGCACCCGGAGCGAGGAAGAGCGGCGGGGGAGGGAGAGGGGCAGTGCGGTAGGGGAAGAGACGGTAAAAGGGAACCGACTCATCGAACGTGACGTCCTGAGACGCAAAGATACGGCGCGAGGTGGGGTGGTAAAACTGCCAACCAGGCGCGTCAGGGACAAAGCCAAGGAAGACACAGGGAACTGCACGGGCGGAGAGCTTGTCCGCAGTGGTATCGCGGACAAAGGCACGAGCACCCCAGACCCGGAAACGCGACGCATCGCCAACCTTCCCCGTCCATAGCAGTGTGGGCGAGGTCTCCGGCAAGGAGACACGGGGCTAGAGGTTGAGCTGATGCGCGGCGTACCGGACCGCAAACGGCCATAGAAAATGGGGGGCAGCCGCATGGATCATGGAGGTACGAGCGACCTCCATGACTAAGCCAATGCGGCGCTCAGCAACCCCATTCTGCTGCGGAGAGTCCGGAAGCGTGAACGACTGGGTGATGCCGTGCTCCGCACAGAAGGCTGCCAAGAGGTCTGAGGAGAACTCACCACCTCTGTCAGAGTGCAGACGCAGGACGGGAAACTCCGTCCCAAACCGCTCGCGGAGCTGGAGACGGGCAGCGCGGATCCAAGGGATCAAAACAGCAGGGACCTCCCCCTTGCTGCGCAGGGGAAAGACCGTGGTGTAACGCGTGTAGTCGTCAACAACCAGCAGGAAGTACCGCTCGTGGCCCTGTCCACGGACGCGGGCGGGGCCCCACACGTCCAGGTGGAGAGTCTGCAGGGGAGCCTCTGTGGGAGGGAACGAGGAGGAGTGAGGAGCGGCGCGCTGCCGCCCCTCGACGCAAGGAATGCAGGGCGGCGCAAGCGAGGGAGGCAGGGCAGGCAAAGACCTGGGAAGACCAGAAACCAGGAAGCGAGAGTGCATGCCACGAAGGCGCTGCACCGAGGGGTGACCAAGGCGGTGGTGCCACAGGAGGGTCTGGTGCGACAAAGCGCGACACTCGCAGGGGGCCGTCGGCTGACCTGACGCAGACGCAGACGCAGCTACCTGAGGGGACTCAGTGGTCAGGGTGTACAGACTCGAGCCAGGCGCACGGGTAAACGTGGCCAGATGTCGGCCGGTCCGAGCACACGTACAGTGAGTCACTCGCTGACTCGCAGGAGTGAACTGGTGCACCCCCCTATCCTGGAGGTCAGCTCCACTCACCAAGTTCGTAGAGAACGAGGGGAGGTAAAGACCTGACAGCAAGCCAGACGGGGCGGCCGGACACGGTAGAACCGTGGAGTAGTGGGCAAGGACCGGACCCCCGGAGGGGTCCGCCAGGGAGACTGGAACCGGCCGACTAAGCGGCGTGAGTGTGGTACAGTCGCGAAAGAAGGAGCGGGAAGCACCTGAGTCCAGCGTGAAGGTGTACAAGGCCGCAGCAGGCGCAGACCCAGAGAGAGCAGACTCACCAGCACCTGGAGCAGGAGACGTACCGGCACCTAGAGCAGCAGCCTCACCAGGACCCAGAGGAGGAGACGCACGAGCACCTAGGGCAGCAGCCTCACCAGTACCGGGAGCAGCAGGCGCTATACCAGGGTCAGGCGGGACGCACAGGTAACAGGCACGGTCAACACTAGTAGGTAATGCATAGTCAAGAGCAAAGATATCTACCCTCCGTCCAAGCAGCTCCAGCCAGTCGGGGAGCTCAGCCTCGTCTCCAAACACTGTACGCCAGTCGTCGCTCAGACGGGCGAAGCAGCGGGACTGTGTGTGACCAAGCGTCCCGCAAGGCTGACCAACCCGATCACCTGTGCGAATGACGTACTGGCTGCGAACAGTACGCGTAGACCTGCTACACTGAGCGTACCACTCGTGGAGCTGCCGGGACGTAAGTGTCTCGCGAGGACGCCGCTGCAGCTGCAGCTGGCCACTGCCGGACGCTCCCAACTGACCAGCTCCAGGGGGACAGCTACGACTGCTACCGCGACAACCCCAGCTAGTATACCACTCACTAAGCTGCTGGGGCGTGAGAGACTCTCGCGAACGTCGCTGGGGCTGCATCTGGCTACCGGGTAGTAGCAGTAGCAGCAGCAGTAGCGCGGGCAGGGCAGGCGCGGCAGGCCGACAGGCAGGCAGGCCGGCAGGCAGACAGACAGACAGGCAGGCAGGCAGGCAGGCCGGCAGGCCGGCAGGCAGGCAGGCAGGCAGGCAGGCCGGCAGGCAGGCAAGCAGACAGGCAGGCCGGCAGGCTGGCAGGCAGGCAGACAGGCAGGCCGGCAGGCAGGCAGGCAGACAGGCAGGCCGGTAGGCAGGCAGGCAGGCAGGCAGGCAGGCAGGCAGGCAGGCAGGCAGGCAGGCAGGCAGGCGCTCACCAAAGGCTGGAAGAGCAGGCGCTCGCCGGGCGAGCAGGGCCGGCGCTCAACGGGCGGCGGCGGAGTAGGCGCAGGACAGCGGCGATGTCGAGGCCGCAACACCCGGTGCAGAGTAGGGCCGAAGCAGCTGCAGGGCGGGGCCGCTTCAGCGGCAGGTCGGGGCCGTGGCAGCTGCAGAGCGGGGCCGTATCAGCGGCAGGTCGGGGCCGAGGCAGAGGGACGCGCGCGGCTCGGCGCGGGCTGCGCTGACAGCGCGCTGGGCTGCTGCAGGCCGCGCGCGGCCGTGTTAGGCAGTGGCGAGCCGCGCGCGGCTCGGCGCGGGCTGCTGCGGGCCGCGCGCGGGCTGCTGCGGGCGGCGCGCGGGCCGCGTGCGGCTCGGTGCGGGCTGCGCGCGGCTGCAGCGGGCTGCGCGCGGCTCGGTGCGGGCTGCGCGCTGCCGCAGCGGGCTGCGCGCGGCTCGGTGCGGGCTGCGCGCGGCTGCAGCGGGCTGCGCGCGGCTCGGTGCGGGCTGCGCGCGGCTGCAGCGGGCTGCGCGCGGCTCGGTGCGGGCTGCGCGCGGCTGCAGCGGGCTGCGCGCGGCTCGGTGCGGGCTGCGCGCGGCTGCAGCGGGCTGCGCGCGGCTCGGTGCGGGCTGCGCGCGGCTGCAGCGGGCTGCGCGCGGCTCTGTGCGGGCTGCGCGCGGCTGCAGGGGGCTGCGCGCGGCTGCAGGGGGCTGCGCGCGGCTGCAGGGGGCTGCGCGCGGCTGCAGGGGGCTGCGCGCGGCTGCAGGGGGCTGCGCGCGGCTCGGTGCGGGCTGCGCAGGCCTGAAGGGCGTGTAGGGGTGGTGCGCGGGCCTTACGGCTAGGGGCAGCGCGCAGGCCTAGGGCAGCAGGAGGCAGCGCTAGGGCTGCTGGACGGCTCGCGTAGTGCAGCACGTCACAAGGCAAGGCAAGGCAGGCAGGTACGTGGGGTAGCGCGGTAACCGCAGTGGTAGGTGGGCCCGAAAAAAAAACGGTCCTACGGACCTTAGTGCTCTGAAACCATGTTAGAATCTGGCAGCAGGAATGATGAACTAACAGCATGCAGGAGTACAAGTAGGAAACCCTAATTTGGTTGTACCCCATATGGGCTACCCCACTACAGCCTAGACAATATGCAGCATACATGTTTGACACTCCCGACTCCAGTAGCACAGTGGTTAGGCGGCAGCGGCCTTCCGTCACCCAGTCACCCGCTGCTGCAAGCACACGGCGTTCGCCCCGGCCCATCCTGCCGCAGCCGCCACCGCCCGTGAGTCGCGCCACCAACGATGAACCGAGCAGCAGCGGAGGCGGATGAGGAGGATGCGGAGGCGGAAGACGGCGATGGGGAAGGGTACGGGGCTGGAGAAGATGGGGATGCAGATGAGTGGAGCGAGGCCGGCTCTGACTGGTGGCTCCCCGACCGCTTTGACGGGGAGGAGGTTGAGGAATGGCATGCTGGGGACGAGGAGTAGAAGGGTGGGCTTTATCTGCGAGGTAGTTAGCATTCTGTCTAGATGGTAGTAGGCCCCTGTTGAATATAGGAAAGACTGTGTGATGGGAGTGTTAGCGCTGTATTGCGTCATATGTAGCTTGTTTCTGCTAATGTTAACTTGTAGATGGATTATCATTGGAAACCCTGTGCTACTTAGGCAAAAACTGCAATTATACCCGTACATAACACCCCCCCCCGGGTGCTATATAGGATGCCCCCAAAAGGGGGGGTATAGTAGAAACGAGGCCCGCTATAGCACCCCCCCCGCACAAGCCACCCGGGGGGTGCTCTATTTCGGGGGGTGGTATGTCCGGGGGAATACGGTATCCTCTCTACCCCTTACCACCAATTCACCCACCTTCACCTTCACTTTTATCCCTTGCCTTCCATCTAACTGACCATCTGTCAAACAATATGTTCAATATATACCCTGCGTGCTGTAGTTACTGTAGTTATTATTATTAAGAGTTGGTGGTGCACCTTCTTTGTTGCTTTGCTATATGTACCTTGTGTGCTATAGTGAAACCCCTCTTTCCGCTTCTTTCTCGTAACTCTCTTGGCACAACTCCCTCGACACCCCTTGGCCTAGGCTCCTAAGCCTAGGCCCTCCTAAACTCATACGTCCCTATCTTGACATGGTACAGAGCAAGTTCTTTCCCGGAACCTTCCTTTTTTTTTAAGAATCATGGGCCCTCCCGTACAACAGCGCGAAATGCGCTATTTTTTTTCTCGTCGCGCCCGTCGCGCCCGTCGCCCGTCGCCCGTCGCTGCCTAGCCCGTCGCGCCCGTCTCCCGTCACGCCCGTCGCGCCCATCGCGCCCGTCGCGCTCGTCGCCCACGGCCCCCCCGTTTCGACGCCCCGCGGCCCCCCGTTCCGTCACCCCGCGCTCCGCCAGCGCCAGCACGGACGCCAGCGCCCGCGCCAGCCCGGACCGCAGGCGCCAGCGCGAGCGTGGCCCGTCAGCGCGGACGCCACCACCGCGGCCAGCCGCCCGCGCCTGCGCACCAGCCAGCGCCACCGCCAGCGCCAGCAGCAGCTACCGCCGCCCCCCCCCCCCCCCCCCCCCCCCCCCCCCCCCCCGCCCTCCCTTCCGCTGCTTCCGTCGTGGGGGGGAGGAGGGGGAGATGTGTGGGTGGCGTGTGTGAGCTGCCTGCAGCCCGTCCCTCCCCTCTCTCTTACTGCAGGGATTGTCGCCGTAGAGAAGGGGGGGGGGGAGAGAAGTGCAGAAGGGTGAGGGGGTGGCGGGAGAAGACAGGTGCGGAAGGTGTGAGGTTGACGGGGTTGAGTGACGAGGGGGGTGAGGACTAAGGGGTTCTTAACGGGGGGGGATCGCATTGAGCGTGCGCGCTCATGCCCGCCTAGCCCACCTCCTCTCCTCATCGGGACTTGGGGGTTCTTAACGGGGGGGGATCGCTATGAGCTTTCGCGCTCAAGCCCGCCTAGCCCACCTCCTCTCCCTTCCCTCTCTCACCTCCCCTTTGTAAAAGGAGGTTTGTAAGTGTGTCCGCCGGTCCTGGCCCCCCACCTCCTCTCCTCTCCTCTCCTCTCCTCTTCTCTCCTCTCCTCTCACCTTCCTCACTTCTCTGCCTTCTTCCACAGCGCTTGGTTTGCTCGTTCAGGGGGTGCTGGCTGCACCAGTTTCTACTGCACGCAGGCTAAGGGGGTGTGTCAAACAATATGTTCAATATATACCCTGCGTGCTGTAGTTACTGTAGTTATTATTATTAAGAGTTGGTGGTGCACCTTCTTTGTTGCTTTGCTATATGTACCTTGTGTGCTATAGTGAAACCCCTCTTTCCGCTTCTTTCTCGTAACTCTCTTGGCACAACTCCCTCGACACCCCTTGGCCTAGGCTCCTAAGCCTAGGCCCTCCTAAACTCATACGTCCCTATCTTGACACCATCCTCGTCAAATCTCCTCTTCCCTCTATCTGAGCCCTTCCTCTTCCACCCATCTCATTGTCCTTGTCTTCCCTCGGCTCCCATCCCAACCCTCATGTCTCCCTGTTCTGTCTCCTGTATCTGACAAGTTCATCTGTACTCTTGTCATTTCCAGGTCCAGTTTCCCATTCCTCCTCTTACCACCTCCCCCTGGCCCACCCCAGCCTTCTCCCTTCCCCTGGACCCCCTCCTCCCTGCTCCTTTTCTCCTATCCCCCCGAGTGGGATACCATTTGTTTTGGAAGGCACTGAGTTCATAAATTGTTGAACTGCCTGTATTTTTCATAAATTTACTTTGAAGCTCTATACAGAGGTGTCTTTGTTCAGCATGTACAGTAGTTCATATAATTCACTGGTTTCGACGCCGCAACTCACGGCGAATTCTACTGTTTCCGGCTTAAAACTTGCAAGTCAAGTATTTTCGGGACTGGAGGTTACTTACGGGTGTTTAAGAGTAAGTAGCCCATCTGGGGAGGTGTTAAAAGGAACTGGCTCTAAACTCAACGATCTGAAACGATATCGTGTCTGTCCCTGGTAATGTTGCAACCTCACTACCAGCACTTTATTTTCCCACCACGCCATAGTGTCGAAAGCGGAAACGGGAGCTCCGACACCATTGGGCAGTCGGGGTGGAAGAAAATTGTACAAATAAATTGACCTGTAACGCGTCACATTTTCCCGAACGCAATCCAGATCCGTTTGAATTCGTGATTTACCGCACTGGAAACGTGCTTAACGCACTTAACCACCCGGAATCCCCTTTGGAGTCGATGTCTTAGACCGCGGTCTCAAGTTCCCCCTCCATCGAAGTTCCCCCACCAGCCCGTTATTTTCAAAACTGATGGGGGTTTTGGTGGGAATGCTCCCACCCTGACCACCGAACCTCATTTTGGTGTGCGACAGATGTCGCCACCGTCGCATGTCTAACATCCTATGAAATCGACGCGCCAGCTCGCATACCAAGTGTTGGACTAACCTCGTCAGGCAAAACCTAAACGGCCGAGCCTGACGGTTGCGCCCGACGAGAAACTTTGGCACATTGTCAAATCAAGTCAACTTGGGTGATATTGGCAGATTCACGCAAGCATCGCAGAAATGGGTTGCGTGGGCAGGAAGGAAAATGGCACGAAAATGGCATGTCAAACACCGTAGTCCCCACACCCAGCAAACCGGCACGATCTCGATCGTCGTACATTGACGGACAGGCCAGGCATTGCGACAGTGGCCGGTTGGACTCAAAGTGTCGAGAAGTCGATCCGCGTGGGGGAACTTTCTAATGTGTAATAATGCCACGTCAACATTTCGAGTCGCGTGGAGGAACCTCTGCTGGTGGGGGAAACAAAGAATGCGCCCTTATCCGAATGAATAATGGTTGGAACGCGCCTCACCCAACTCCTGTCAGTGTGACGGTTGGATGTTGAAGGCAGTGTGAAAGAACCTCTGTTTCATTAGCAACATCGGCGCTCAAATATTCTCCTCTCAGACCATACAAATACCACTCTGGTTTCTCTCAATACCACTCCCACGCCTCATAGCTCCTCGTTCATACGCTTTACGATTACTCACTTCTGCATCTACTGTCAGTCTCAACCAAGCCTCATCAGCTAATCATGGCGCGTTTCAGCCTGCTTGCGGCTCTCTTTCGCCTGCTTGTCCTCACCGTACTCGCATCATTCGCTTCCACCGCTACTGCTCGACCTGCTCGGTTTCTTGAAGTTGTTAACAATGGGTTTACTAGAGATGGTAAGGCGGAGACCAATCAAGTCAGGTGCATCTTATCTACTAGTAATAGAGCCTACTACTTCTAGAATACAGCAAACACGAAGGGCACTGAGATACAAGAAGTCTTCAATGGTTGACTCCTGCAGCGAGAGAGGGCTGACACTCCCAAATTGTTGACTGCCAACAAATTGTTGCTTCTTCAGTGGCGCTCCCTCCCTGTTTTCATTTTTTATTTTTTATTTTTATTTTTTTTTTCTTTCGTTCCTTTTTCTTTTCTTCTCTACTGAGCGGCAGGGACCAGGACGTGCATGGACGTCAAGTTCATGGAAGCGGAAAAGGGCGGGTTCTGCAACTCCAAGAAGAATAAGGAGCCGAAGGACGTCTGCCAGGCCAAGCTTGACCAGTGGAGCAAGGATTGCGCAGACCCGCAGACGCTGTTGCTCACATCACGATCATCGGGATGACTCGGTTTTGTTGCAAAAAAAACGTTTTTTTTTTTTTTTTTTTTTTTTTTTTTTTTTTTTTTTTTTAATTCTCTCTCTCACACTGTCTCTCTCTTAAAGCAAGCAAACGAAACAGATATACTCACCCCCATTTTCGCATCTTTTCTACCATTCCTGTTCTGACTCTTTTCTTCTGCTGCCGCAGGCATAGCTGCGAAGCCCAGCAGGCTGTTTGAAAACTTTGCTGCCTTGTTCAAGAAGAAAAAGTAGAAATGATGCAGAAAGCCCGGCTTTGCAGCCTGCAAGGGCTTGCAAGGGCTTTCAGCATCATTTCTACTTGCCCGGCTCAGGCCCTGCAAGGGCGTTGCAGGCTGAGCATGAGTGAAGAGACACGAGCAGGTTTCGTGGTGGAAGATAAGAAACGACAGGATAAGTATACCATGCGTGTTTGTAACTACACAGAAGGGTGTTCTGAAGAGTCACACTATGCTCTCGTAACCTTTGTAGGTAAATCTTGGCTTGTACGTCGCGCCTCTGCGCGTCATGCTGTTGTACTGTAAGTCTGCACTGAAAGTGCTTGTATGTACTACAGTATGAAAGCAGTGCACGAAGGTGGTTTCTCGTTTTCTCTGCGTGGAAAGAAGACTCAGTGTACATGAAAAAATCGTCACTGGTCTAGAAGAAGCAAGTCATGGTTCAGTTTCCTGTACCTGATAACATTCAGGCGAGTACTGAAGGCTGAAATTGTAGATTGCAGCAGGAGGCGCAATCCTCGTTCCATTGCCACATTCCCCTTGGACTGCACTTTCCTTCCACTCGACGCTTCTTTTAGATATTGGGAGGGGAAGGGGAGGATGGGTATGCGGGTGTAGGCTAGGCAGTGGACGTCTGTTAGATTCCCAAAGCAGTGGTCCTTGTGCTCTCTCTAAAGCACACACTGTCCTGACTGCGACCTCACACTCCACTCGTCAACACCCCTCGCTATAAAATAAAAGCTAGAGTCTTTGCCTGTCCATACCATGAATTCCTGATCACCCCGAACTTAGGGGATATATCGTATACCGTATGGAGGAGGGGCGAGGTGAGATGACGCCGAGGAAGACAGAGAAAGTGAGGTACGACAGGGTGTGTGCTTGCATCTCTCCCCTTACACTTTGTTCTTGGTTTCTGCATTCCTCTTTCTTTACTCGTTTTTTTTTTTCTTTCTAATTCTCATTCTTTTGCATCCCCTTGTAACTCCCTCAAGATTACATTCTTTGAGCCTGGTATGTTAAATTATGATGTGTTGGTAGTCTGTGGTGGGGTAGACAATATAGGGTACAACCCCATTAGGGTTAGGTACTTGTACTCTTGTTCTCTTCTCAATGCACCCATTCTTGCCTAGTCCTGTTGACATGGTATTCAGAGCAGGAGGTCCCTAGGACCTACCGACCGTTTTTTTTAGGGCCCACCACCGCTCGCATGCGGTTACCACGCTACCCCGTGCCCTAGCCTCGTAGCGCCCTCGTGCGTCCTCGTTAGCGCCCTCGCGCGCCCTCGTTAGCGCCCTCGCGCGCCCTCGTTAGCGCCCTCGCGCGCCCCTAGTTCGCGCCCTTGCGCGCCCCTCGTTAGCGCCCTCGTGCGCCCTTTCTGACCAGCGGGTCGCCCACCGCACTGCCCGTCGCACTGCCCGTCGCGTCGCCCGCCGCGCTGCTCGTCGCGCCGCCCGTAGCGCTGCCCGTCGCGCCGCGCGTCACCCGTCGCGCTGCCTGTCCCGCTCCCCGTCGCGTCGCCCGCCGCGCTGCCCGTCGCGCTGCCCGTCGCGCTGCCCACTCGCTGCGCTGTACCCGCCCGCGCTGCCCGTCGCGCTGCCCGCTGCGCTACCCGCTGGTAGCGCCGCCCGCCCGCCGCGGTACCCGCCGCGCTACCCGCTAGTAGCGCCGCCCACCCGCCGCGCTGCCCACTTGCAGCGCCGCCTGCCCGCCGCGCTACCTGCTCGCCGCGCTGCCCGCCGCGCTGGCCGCGCTGTCCGCCGCGCTACCCGCCGCGCTGCCCGCTGCGCTACCCGCCCGCCGCGCCGCCCACCTGTCGCGCAGCCCGCAGTGCCGTCCGCCCGCCGCGCTGCCCGGCCGTTGCGCAGCCCGCCGCCCGCCCGTCGCGCTACCCGCCCGCCGCACTGCCCACCTTGTCTGCTGCCTCTGCTGCCGCAGCTGGCTTCGCTCTAGCGTGCTTCCGCTATGGCCTCCATTCGCGTGCTGTCGTTCGATGCTGAGGGCCGCCCTGTGCAGTTCACCACCTGGCTAGATGACCTGCAGCTTTTTCTCCTGAGCGATAGCAAAGAGCATGTTTCGCTCTATGACTACGCGTCTGGTGCTGCGCCTGCCCCTCCTGCCACAGCTGAGCTTAGTGTCCGTTCCCACTGGCAGACTCGTGACGCAGCTGCTCGCCTAGCCATTCGCAGTCACCTGCCGTTAGCTGAGCTCGAGCATTTTGGCGACTGCAAAACCGCTAAGGCCCTGTACGACGCTGTCGTTGCTCGCTACTCCTCACCTGCCACAGCCGAGCTTAGCCGCCTCATGCTGCCTTACCTGTTCCCTGAGCTGTCCACCTTTGCTACAGTCGCCGATCTCATCACCCACCTTCGCACTAGTGACACTCGCCTACGTGCAGCCCTTCCCACCGAGTTCTGCGCTAAGAACCCCCCTCCACTGTACTGGACACTCCACTTCATAGTCACCCGTCTCCCTGACACCCTCAGCTCAGTGCGCGACTATTTCCTTGCTCGCTGTCCCACTGAGCTCACTGTCGACCTCCTAGAGGAGAAGCTGCTAGCAGCCGAGAAGAGCATTGTAGCTGTCGGTGCTGGCTCCTCGCACCCCCATCTTTGAGGGGTGCTCTCCCTCTCCCCTCGCTCCCTCCTATGCTACTGCTGCTGCTGTTGACTTCCTTGGTGCTGAGTCTGCTGGCGCTGCTTCTGCTCCTGGTGGGAGGCGCCGCACCGGCAAGGGCAAGGGGGGCAAGGGTGGCGGGGGTGGCGCTGGGGGGGGAGGGGGTGGGGGAGGTGGGGGGGGAGGCGGTGCTGGAGGGAGCGGTGGCGGGAGTGCTGGTGGGAGTGGGGTCGGCAGCGGAGGCGGGGGCGGCGGAGGGAGCGGTGGCGATGGTGGCAGCGGTGGCAGTGGCGGCGGTGGCGGTAGCGGCGGTGGCGGTGGCGGCGGTGGCGGTCGGAGCGGAGGTAGTGGCGGCGGTGGAGGTCGGAGTGGAGGCACCGGCTCGGGCCAGAGCTCCCAGCAGCAGCAGCGTCCCCAGACGACCCAGCAGCTTCGTGAGTGGCTTGCTCAGCGTGGGACGTCGGGGGGCAGTGGCCGCTGTTCCTATGTCATTCGCACAGGTGATCGCAAGGGGCAGAAGTGTGGGAAGTTCCACACCCAGTACCGCTGCTTCTCCCGCCTTGACGACGCTTGGCGTGAGGAGATGGGCGAGGATGTTGAGCGCCCCCGCTGGGCTGATCTGATGAGGGCTGGTGTTGATATCTTTGCTCTTGACTATGATGCTATTATTGCTGCCATGTATGCATTGACTGTTAGTGCCGAGGGAGACTGTTACTTGTGTGTGCCGCCTGACCCAGGTATAGAGCCCACTGCCCTAGGTACTAGTGAGTCTGCTCTCTCTGGTACTGTGCTTTCTGTGGCTGCTCCCTCCCGTACTGTCCCTGCTGCTAGTGAGTCTGCTCTCTCAGGTACAGCACCCACAGAGACTGCTCTCTCAGGTACTGCACCTGCTGAGGCCTTGCACACCTTCACTCTTGACTCAGGTGCTTCCCGCTGTTTCTTTCGAGACAGTACTGAGCTCACTCCGCTCCCTGCACCGGTCCCAGTCTCCCTGGCTGACCCCTCGGGGGGCCCAGTCCTTGCACGGTCCACCACTGTGCTCCCGTGTCCGGCGGTTCCGTCTGGCTCGTTGTCGGGTTTCCACCTCCCCTCGTTCTCGACGAACCTGGTGAGCAACGCTGTCATCCAGGATCAGTGGGTTGACACCTTTACCCCTGGAGGACAGCGTGTGGCGATCCTCACGTGCTCCAGGACCGGCCGTCACCTGGCTACGTTTACCCGTCAGCCGGGGTCGAGTCTCTACACACTGACCACTGTGTCTCCTCAGGTCGCTGCTGTCGGTCAGGTGTCCGCGTCAGGTCTGGTAGCCCACGCCTGTGAGTGTCGTTCCCTGTCACACCAGACTCTTCTCTGGCACCACCGCCTGGGTCACCCCTCCTTGCCACGCCTCCGTGGCATGCACCGTCGCCACCTTGTGTCTGGTCTTCCCAGGTCCCTCCCTCCCCTCCCTGCCTCGCCTGCGCCGCCTTGCCTTCCTTGCGTCGAGGGGCGGCAGCGCGCCGCTCCTCACTCCTCCTCGTTCCCCCCGACAGAGGCTCCTCTGCAGACCCTCCACCTGGACGTGTGGGGCCCAGCCCGCGTTCGTGGCCAGGGCGGTGAGCGGTACTTTTTGCTGGTTGTCGACGACTACTCGCGTTACACCACGGTCTTCCCCTTGCGCACCAAGGGTGAGGTCCCTGCTGTTCTGATCCCTTGGATCCGCACAGTTCGTCTCCAGCTCCGCCGCCGTTTCCGGACAGATCTTCCTGTCCTGCGTCTGCACTCTGACAGAGGTGGTGAGTTCTCCTCCGACCTCTTGAGGACCTTCTGTCAGGCGGAGGGCATTGAGCAGACCTTCACGCTTCCGGACTCCCCGCAGCAGAATGGGGTTGCTGAGCGCCGCATTGGCCTGGTCATGGAGGTCGCTCGTACCTCCTTGGTCCATGCGGCGGCTCCCCATTTTCTGTGGCCGTTTGCTGTCCGGTACGCCGCGCATCAGCTCAACCTCTGGCCCCGTGTCTCCTTGCCGGAGACTTCGCCCACACTGCGTTGGACGGGGGAGGTTGGCGATGCGTCGCGCTTCCGGGTGTGGGGTGCTCGTGCCCTTGTCCGCGATACGTCCGCGGACAAGCTCTCCTCCCGCACGCTTCCCTGTGTCTTCCTTGGCTTTGTCCCTGACGCGCCTGGCTGGCAGTTTTACCACCCCACCTCGCGCCGGGTCTTCGCCTCTCAGGACGTCACCTTTGACGAGTCGGTCCCTTTTTACCGTCTCTTCCCCTACCGCACTGCCCCCCTCCCTCCCCCGCCACTTTTCCTTGCTCCTGGTCCCCCTCCGGTAGACCCCCTTCCCCCTCAGGGTCCTGCTCCTTCAGGTGTCTCTCAGGTAGACCCTCCTCCCGTCGCTGAGCCTGTCGAGGTCACAGGTGACTCAGGTGCTGCTGCGGGTGGTGCTGCTGGGAGTGCTGAGCCTGGGGGTGCTGGGCCTGGGGGTGCTGGGCCTGGGGGTGCTGGGGCTGCGGGTGCTGGGACTGAGGGTGCTGGAGCTGAGGGTACGGTGCCTGAGCGTACGGAGCCTGGAGGTGCTGAGCCTGGGGGTGCTGCGACTGGGGGTGCTGAGCCTGGGGGTACGGAGCCTGGGGGTGCTGAGCCTGGGGGTGCTGAGACTGGGAGTGCTGGGCCTGGGTGTACTGAGCCTGGGGGTGCCGAGTCTGGGGGTACTGAGCCTGGGGGTGCTGCGACTGAGCCTACGGAGCCTGGGGTTGCTGCGTCTGGGGGTGCTCCGGTTCGGGGTGCTGAGCCGTCTCTCCGGGAGCCTCTCACACAGCAGCAGCTTCGTGACTGGTACATTCGGCGCTTTCGCCGTCCTCGTGGCCCTGCTGGAGTTGGAGGTTCTGGAGCTGCTCGTCCTGGAGGTGCTCGTACTGGAGGTACTGGAGCTGCCGGGGCTGGTTGTTCTGGGAGCACTGAGGCTGGAGCTGCTGGAGCTGGGGACTCTGGAGCTGGCGGTACTAGCGGAGTTGGAGCTGCCGGCTCTGGGGGTGCTCTTCCTGGAGGTACTGGAGCTGCTGGAGCTGACGACACTGGAGCTGACGGTCTTGGAGGCGTTGGTCCTGCTGGTTCTGGAGGTGCTGGCGAGGGGAGGTCTGACGCTGCTGGGGCCTCTGGTGCTGACGTCGCCGGCTCTGGGGGTGCTGCGGCGGGGGGCGCTGGTACTGGTGCTTCTGGTGCTGCGGGTGCTGGAGGTACTGGCGGAGCTCCGCCGTCGCGACTGTTCTTCGCTCCACCGTCGCCGTCGGCTTTGCCACCGCCTGACACGGTGCTTCGCCAGGTTCTTTCCCTCCCGTCTTCCACTGGCCTTCCCCTCCAGCCTGGCTCCCCCCTCCCTGCTCCTGTGCCTTACACTGCACAGCCGGACTCGCTTACGGAGCGTCGTGAGCCTGCGTCTCGTCCTGCCTCGCCTGTTCGCGCTGCTCGCACTGCTCGCACTGCGCGCACTGGTCCCACTGGTCGTCGTGTCGCGCGTCCGCGTCCTCCTCCTGTTCCTGGCACGCACATTATGGCCCTTCGTCCTTCCACTGGTCCACAGCGTGTCCCCCTACCGTCTCCTCCTGCGTCTTCTCTTCCTGACGTTCCCGACCCTGAGTCTGACAGTGTTCGTGCTGCCCACCCTACTGTTACGCGTCTTCTCGCCACTGTTGTCACTGACCCGTCGTTTGAGTCTGCTGCTGCGTCTGCCCTGGTCGCTGAGCTTGTCGACTTTGCTGCTGCCTGTCGTCTAGACTACGCCGCCAGTCTTGTTGTTGAGTCTGAGTCTGTCTGTCCTCCGTCCGTCGGGGGTGAGTGTGCTCTTGGCACGGACGTCCTTGAGGACAGGCAGGAGGACTTTGACTCTCTTGCGGCTGCTGTACCTCATCTCGTGGCCTGGTTGCTTGCCCCTGAGGGAGACCCGGATGCACTAGACATCCCCACTCCGCGCTCTTACGCAGAGGCGATCTCGGGTCCCTACTCCTCTCAGTGGCAGACAGCCATGGACGCAGAGATGGCTTCCTAGAAGTCCACAGGCACCTACGTCGACGAGGTTCCCCTTCCTGGGGCGAACATCGTCGATGGCATGTGGATTTTCAGGGTGAAGCGGCCGCCGGGTTCTCCGCCTGTCTTCAAGGCTCGTTACGTTGCTAGAGGTTTCAGTCAGCGACAGGGAGTTGACTTCTTTCAGACCTTCTCCCCCACCCCGAAGATGACCACTCTTCGGGTGTTGCTGCACGTTGCTGCTCAGCGTGACTACGAGCTGCACTCTCTTGACTTCAGCACTGCTTTCTTGCAGGGCAGCCTGCACGAGGAGATCTCGCTGCGCCGCCCTCCTGGCTTCACTGGGTCGTTCCCTCCTGGTACCCAGTGGAGCCTCCACCGGCCAGTCTACGGTCTCCGCCAGGCGCCGCGCGAGTGGCACGACACACTGAGGACTACACTTGCGGCCCTTGGGTTTGCTCCTTCCACTGCTGACCCGTCACTGTTCCTGCGCACAGACACGTCGCTGCCGCCGTTTTACATCCTCGTGTACGTCGACGACTTGGTCTTTGCTACTGCTGACACTGAGGCACTCGCTCGTGTGAAGTCGGAGCTGCAGAAGAGACACACCTGCACTGACCTGGGTGAGCTGCGCAGCTACCTTGGCTTGCAGATCACCCGGGACAGAGCACGCCGCACCATTACCCTGACTCAGTCACACATGGTGCAGCAGGTCCTTCAGCGCTTCGGCTTCCAGTTCTCCTCACCATAGTCCACTCCTCTGGCTACCAGCCACTCGCTCTCAGCTCCACCTTCGGACGAGTCCGTAGAGCCGAGTGGCCCGTACCCAGAGCTTGTAGGCTGCCTCATGTACTTGATGACCTGCACGCGACCTGACCTTGCGTACCCTCTTAGCATCCTTGCTCGTTACGTTGCGCCTGGGAGACACAGGCGAGAGCACTGGGAGGCTGCTAAGAGGGTGCTGCGCTACTTGTGCAGTACATCAGGCATGGGGCTGGTGCTTGGAGGACGCGACAGAGTTGCCCTCACTGGTCACTCAGACGCTTCTTGGGTGGACGACCTGGCTACGCAGCGGTCGTCACAGGGTTACACTTTCAGCCTTGGCTCTGGTTCTGTCTCTTGGCGGTCCACCCGCTCTTCTTCTGTTCTCAGCTCTAGTTGTGAGGCTGAGATCTACGCCACAGCCATGGCTGCACAGGAGTTACGCTGGCTCACCTACCTGCTGACTGACTTGGGAGAGCGGCCTAGTTCTCCTCCAGTTCTGTACGGAGACAACAAGGCGGCCCTTGCCTTGTGTCAGGAGCACAGACTGGAGCACAGAACGAAGCACATTGCTCTTCGCTACTTTCTTGCTCGAGAGCTGCAGCAGCGTGGTCAGCTTCGTCTTGTGTACGTGGACTCGAAGGCCAACACTGCTGATGTCTTCACCAAGGCGCTTCCGCCTAGTGATCATCAGCGGCACTGTACTGCGTTAGGCCTTGTGTCCACATTACCTCATTTGCTTACTGCTTGACTTTCTTTGTACTGTGATTTATATATATCGCTGCTTGCTTGCTAGGTTTTGATCACTGTGTTGCTTGTCTTGTTCTATATATATAGCTCTGCATGTGAACTGGCCTTGTGGCCTTTGCTTGTGTTCAGAGTGTGGTGACGTTGTGATCCACCCTGGGCTTGCTTTGCTTTGCTGGACTGGTCTTGTGACCCCTTGTTCTCCCCCACTTTGCCTATGGGGGTGTGTTAAATTATAATGTGTTGGTAGGCTGTAGTGGGGTAGACAATATAGGGTACAACCCCATTAGGGTTAGGTACTTGTACTCTTGTTCTCTTCTCAATGCACCCGTTCTTGCCTAGTCCTGTTGACATGGTATGCACGTAGTAGTACCGTACCCTTCCGTGACACTCCAGTACCAGTTTGGTTGCCTAATTGGTCTTATGCCGAACAGGATGGTCCATAACTGTGTGTTCGCAGCAGGATGCAAGGCTATGGCTGAGGAGGAAATAGATGAGACTCGCATGAGACATTTGTGGAGTTGGAGACCAGTACACGATGGCTTAGTTTTTTCTCATCATGGATTAACAGAGGTTGGCAGGCCCTCAGATTGGTTTGAGGGTATGCTGATGGATCAGCGTGCCCCGGCCAACGAGGTGTCCAAATCAGCGTTCACGGTTTTTTTTATACTGATTTTGCCAGTGTGAAAATCATGAGTAAACTGAACCAACAGTGTAAAAAAAAAAACTATAGCTGAAACACCAGTGCAAGGTGTGTGGTGTTGTTACTGTACTGTGATAGGTTCCAGCGAGGCTAAGCACTTCGGAGCGCACCTGATATCTGCGCAGCGCATGCAAAAAAATTCCAAGTGTGTGGGTGGGGTTTCGTGAATCACGGAAAGGTACAGATACAGCCTGTACACGCGTACACTATTTCCCCCCCCCCCCCCCCCCCCCCCCCCCCCAGCGGTCAGGTCCGTTTCAGTGTGACTCACTGAAGTATACTGATTCGTCAGTGTTACTTGTACAGCAACACGCAAAATGGTCAGTGTGGCAAAATAGGTTATACTGAAATTTCAGTGCAAAATTGAAGCATATGCTGAATTTTCAGGGAAAACGAAAATCTGAGCTACAAAATCAGCGTAATCAGCGTGTTTTACGCTGATATCTGAGGGCCTGGAGGTTGGCAATAGCAAGAAAAGAGAATAGAACAGATGCATTTTCTTTATTAAAAGGGGAAAGGGATATATTACAGGAGGCAGCAGCTAGCTGAACCAAGGGGAGACCTTCTCGCGCTTCTCAACTCAACTCAATACACGATGCGCGCCTCCTCCTGGTCGAACTCTACGGATCCTGCGTCGACGGGGCGCATGAGGTACATGGCGAGCAGCTCCGCCACAAACGCCGCCTGCAGCGGCAGCTTCTGCACGCGCCACAGCAGCTCGGGCGCGCCTTGGTTGGCGTCGACGGCAATGATGCTCTCGTGCAGGCGAACGAGGTGGTCCAGCTTGCGCTCGAACTCGGGGTTGTCGACGTCCAGCACGGCGGGGAAGATGCGCGCCGACGTGCGGTTCGTCTCCTTGATAACGTGCAGGTCGAACTGCTTCACGTCCAGCCCAAGGTTGCGGTAGAAGGCGCCGCGCTGGTGGTCGTTGAGGTACATGGTCACGTACACGGAGAGGCAGAAGAAGCGCGCCCACAGCTTCGAGTCCCATGAAGTGAGGAACTTGGGGTAGCACTTGAGCATGGCCGTGATGAAGTCGCCGTGGCGGTTCTCGTCCTGGCACCAGTTTTCGAACTTTTCAAAGATCGGGTAGCACGCGAACTCGGGGTGCGCCGTGAGGTGGCGGCAGATGGTGATGTAGCGCCAGTAGCCGATCTTCTCCGACAGGAACGTGGCGTAGAGGATGTACTGCGGCTTGAAGAAGGTGTACTTGCGCGCCTTGGTCAGGAACCCCAGGTCCAGCGACAGGTTGAAGTCCGACAGCGCCTTGTTCAGAAACCCCGCGTGCCGCGCCTCGTCGCGCGACATGAGCGTGAAGATCTCCGCGATGCACGGGTTGGTCTTCTTGAGGCGGCGGCCCAGCTCCTTGTAGAGCAGGAAGCCCGAGAACTCGGCGGTGCAGGAGCGCTCGAGGAACTCCACGAAGATCTCGCGCGCGCGGCCCTGGATCTTGTCGGCCGCCTCCTTGAAGTCGGGCGAGCGCACGAAGTGCGTCTGGTTGTAGTCCGCGCAGAACTCCTCCAGACACGCGTCGAACTCCGCCTGGTTCACGTACGGGTTGATCTCGCGGTTGAACAGCTGCGCGGGGTAAAGAGGGGGGGATCGTTGCGGATCGGGGGACAGCGGGGGGGAAAGGGGGTGTGGAGAAGGAGAAGCAAGAATTATTAGTTATGGCATTCAAACAATGGAAACAATGCAGATCCATGTGTTTCCGTGTTCGAGGAGTGGGGGATCGGGAGAACATGCATAAAAAAGCGTGACGAAATGCGGCGGAGCAGATGCGACTGGGCGTACCGCTTCCATTTCGTCGAAGTCGGTGGTGTAGAAGCGCGGCGTGGGCAGCGTCTCCTGCGCGGGCTTCTTGGAGCCTTCCCTCGGCTTGTCCTTCCCGGCAGCGGCCGCCGCCATCACCACGCGGCTGCTAGGCGCGGAGCACCCGAAGCTGTGCTTCACGCTCGGCGCGAACGAGCTCGCGGCGCTCAGCTTGCTGCTGCTCGCCGTCATCGCCGCGGACGGCATCGCCAGGTGCGAGGAAACGGGCAGGGACGAAGCGAGAGCCGCCATGGTTGCTGTTTATGGAACGGAGAATAAGTAGCAGCTGAAGCAAGAGCAACTTGCTTGTTCGGAGTGAGCACAGCGAGAGACCCTCATTCGGAATGTAGCAACAGACGAATGCTTGCTTCTGTGGATACTGAACGATAAGAGTCCCCCACTACGCGAACGTCGAGCAAGCAATGTAATTCTGTGTTAGAAGGTGGTGGTCGAAGTGGGAAATTCGGGGGAATTTGAAGTTCCAATCGCATCCCCGATTACGTCCGTTTCCCATACAACCTAGGTTGGAAGATGGTGTAACCTTACGTGGCGAGACGCGGTTTTTGTGACTTGTGTCAAGGACCTAGAGGATATGACAGCGCATGTACCGTTTTTTATTCTGATTGGTGTACATGGCGCGGCAATCTCGAGTCCTCGGGTTTCTTGTGCCAGCGACCTTGTCAACTATAGGTGGAATCCCAAAGGTGGACAGCAAAGCAATTCACGTTACCACGTGTCGGGGCATTCCAATGCCCCCAAGATTGTACTGCTGCGGGCACCGATGGCGGAGCGAAGGGAACGCCTTCAGACAAACCAATGTGCCCTTCGCTCCGCCATCGCTCAAAGCGATTCCATAATGGCCTGTGCCGATGTGTTTGGGCGTGAAGTTACTTACAATATCATAAATTCATGTTCAAACACCGGTAATCAATCCTAGGATCATATTGAGAATTCAAAAACACTATCTACCGTTTTGGATTTATTGCGTTATTAAATACGAAGAAAAACACATACGATGAAAATCGACAAGAATATGTCCGAATGGAGTTGTTTGAGTGTGTAACCTTTCAGCTTTCAAGAATTCAAAAATACACTCGTATATATGATGTAATTGGTCAGCGTGTAGTTCATATAATTCACTCCCTATTGAGACCGCAACTCACGGCGATTTTTACAGTTCTTGGTGGGTACAGCACGAGAGTAAAATATTTCCCTGGGTGATGTGGTCGGACTGGCGGTCAAGTAGGGTGTAGAATCTCGCGTAGCCCTCCCGGGCGCTGTGAAAGGTTAACTGAGCTGAAACCATCAAGTGACGAGCTTGTGTTGTGACTTGTTTTGGTCATGACGCACCCGCGTTACCAGCCCTTTCTGTTTCCGCCAAACCATTACACCTGATGCTCACCTCCTGCACGCGAAATTGCCTCGTACCGGATGGAAACCTTACACCCGTGGGTTTTGACCACGTTACAAGCACGTCGACCAATACGAACCACAGAAACTGAAGTTTGACTGACGAGACCAAAGTCAAACAGTCAGCGTTGAGTTACAATTGTTTTTTATAAGCCCTTTTTGCCCGATGCGAATTGACGAAATCTTCAAGCGAAGCGAGAATCGCTTATAAGCCCAGAGGGTAAGGCGAGGTCGGGGGGCTCAACCGGGCATCGTGTGTACAATTTCTTTGTGATGTCGGAAAAGGGATTCAAAAGCAATTCGATAGGTGGATCCGATCGGGCAGTCCGGGTGGAAAAGAAAATGTATACAACTTCAGGCACCACACATTCCCTCGAACGCGGTCAATTTTGATCGGGAAGCCATTCGTGATTCACGCAAACCTGATTTACCGTACTGGAAACGTCCTTAGCGCTCTCCACCACGCAATATTTCCCTTTGGAGTCAAACATCTTATCCAAATGGATTATGGTTGGAACGCGTCTCACCCAACCCCTCCCGCTGCGAGCGCTTGATGGTGAACCCTGCGGTAACTCCACTCCCGAATTGTGCCCTTTCAGACTAACACAAATACCCACAAGAGTTTCTTCCAACACCACTCCCACGAATCCTAGCTCCTTTTATCGCTTCCTGAACTCCCTTCCACATCCGGCCAGTCTCGATCAAGCCTCGTCTCGCTCCTAGTGTCGCTAGTAGTGATCATGGCACGTTTCAACCTGCTTGCGGCTCTCGTTCTCCTGCTTGCCGTCACCGTCACTCTCGCATCGTTCGCTTCCACGGCTGCTGCTCGACCTGTTCGGTTTCTTGGCACTCAGGGGTATACATCCGATGGTAAGTCACAGAACCACTGGGTATTACGCTTGTAACAACGAAACTGCGCGACCAAAAGGTCATTAGCGCGGAAGCTTGGTGAGTGTGGATTCGTTTTTGGAATGATGATAACCTTCAGGGACTCGTCCCGCGTTCACGCGGTGTACGATGACGTTGCCTTTGCAATCATGGACTATACAAACACACATTGTCGAGATCCTCAATGAATCCCCGGGATTGCAATGTGTGTTGTCGACGTCCCGACGGGGCAATGTGTGTTTACAACATTGTGGATTCCCTGTGGAGAAGGTGGTAAATTCCCTTTCGCCCCTCCCATCTTTGATTGGCAGTAGGTGACCCGCATCGCGAAATACTGAAGAACTCCTCCCATGCTTGGCTGCGAGGGATGAAACAAGAAACGGATGGCACTCCCACCACGTGGTAGCTGCAGACGTTACTAAGTTGTTGGTTCTAAGCGCATCGCCCACCCCCTTACCCCTCCCCCTCGTGCCTGCTTCGTGCGTTTCCTTTCCCTCCATTTTTTCGGGCTTGCAGGGAAGTCGTGCATTGAGGTCGAGAGTATAAAAGGCATTGACGGTTACTGCACGACACAGACGAAAGAACCGGCGAGCTCCTGCCAGGATAAGCTCAACCGGTGGATCGCGGATTGCAACAATCCTAAAGGTACGTTTTCGACACCAAAAATGCAGTCGTCTCTAAATTAAGCAAACAAACAGGTCAACTCCCTGATTTCGTATTTATTGGTTCTTATGCTCTGACTCTGTTGTGGTTCTCCTGCCACAGGCAAAGGCTTTTGGAAGACGGTTGGAAGATATTTCGGTATTAAGTGAATCAAGAAACGTGCATCACAAGCTTTCTGGAGGAAGAAGAACAACAAGATAGGGTTTTCTTGTCTTATTAGTGCATCTTGGTTCCTACAAGGTTACAGGGGAGGGTGGTTCGTAAAATCCCACGATCTTCATGCAGGAGTAACTTTCATGAGGTCGTGTCTCTGCAAGCGATGTTGTAAAGTGGATGTTTGTATCAAGGTACGGTAATCCCTTGCTTGTTTCATTTGGAGTCAAGTGCCTCTGGTGTACAGACCAGAAGTCACTACCGTAGTTTAGATCCCTAGACAGAAGTTGCATGACTGCAAGCTGCGCTACCCTTCAGTCACAAATGCATGCAAAGGCACTGTTTAAACATCCCACCCATTCTCAATACCCTCCCTTTCCTCTCTACTTCTAACCGCAATGAATGTTCTTGCCGCGTTATTGACCTGATGCACATGGCAACCCCATGAATGTTCCCACCTGGATGCAGTATGCCACAGCTCCACCTCCTCCACCTCGGCAGGCCTCACCAAGTCCTGGCGAACACAGTGCACTGTCAAGCGGGAGTCACCCTTTGTTGGCTTGTCGTAGCCCCCCACTGCCACACAGCCCATGTCAACATACCCCTCTGGAGGGATAGGCCTCCATATACTGACTGGATCTTGAGTTTTGGTAACTCGATTCCTCCACACCTGAGACATTTGGAATGAGTGTGGGACTTAACAATAGAGGTGGGGAGCGGGGAGGGAAAGAGGGGGAACTAGTAGGCCACTGGTAGGTTGGTTTCTCAAGCCACTCACAAGAAAGTAGTCCTTCGGCGTGGCAAATGCTTTGGCGGAACCAGCAGCCAGTGAAGTTGGCGTGATGGAGTGCACCCGCACAGCTGGAGGGGGAGTCAGGCCTCGCCATGCCACATCCCCCAGGGAGACGTACCTGCATAGGGCACATAATACGACAACAAATTCTGGATGTATCATGCACTGAATGCTTAATATTTGGAAAGAGATAAGCACTGGCATCTGGCCTACCCTTCTGGAGGCACTGGCTTCCAAATCGCAAAATGCCCAGCTTCAGCAGCATCCTGGAAAGGGATTGAGAGATAGACCCATCCAATGTTAGTGAGAGCAGACCTGCCAAACCAAACCGTCAAAAACTGACACTGCCAGTCACAGACGTAGAAGTAACATACTTTTTGGCAAGAAGAGAAACAGAAAGATGGCCCATCCTCAACCACCCATGCACGAATGAATGTATCTGTCTCGACGTGTGATGGAAGCGAGCGAGAGGTCGTGGGCACCAAAACTAGAGGGTGGGCCATGGTGAGTGGGTTGGATTCACTAGAAGACAGTGCACACCGGCCGATCGCCAGTGCCGCCTCGGAGGTTCGAACGCTGTGCTGGCGACCGAACCTCCTGGACTGTGTTGGCTGGATGGGCCGGGCTGATGAAGAGGTGAGAGAGAGAGAGGATTGGCTGCTGGCAGCGGACAGGAACGAATGGTGAGGAGTCTCATTTGGGACCTGCAGTATAAGCACAGAGAGAAGTCAATTACAAGCAAGAGGATATAGTCATCAGAAACTAACGTTGAAGATACAATCACCTGTGCTGCTTGGATATTGACTGGTTTCGGACCATAGGTCTCAAATGCTGAGGCAATGTCAGCCAGCACGTGCTCAGCAGGATGTGATTCTCGGCAGCGGATGATGGCATAGAGGCGTTGAGGAGTAGGTTCTCGCATATGCACACAGACCACTGGCCGAGGGAAGCTAGGAATGGGCTTGGTTTCCAAAGCCAGAAGGTTGTCCCAAGAAACATCCCACCGCACAAGGGATGGACCTTGCACCAGGGCAAGTGAGTCAGGCTGGCCTGCTGGATCCACAGGACACTGAACAGATGATAGATGCACGGCAGGAAAAAAGGATCGGATTGGATAAGCATAATATAGGTGATTTTTTCCGGCAAACAAGGCAGCAGATTGAAGCATGCTTAATTGGGAGAACCAGGTTAAGCAATGGGGGTGGAAGAGAAGGTCAACAGCATAACCAAAGATGAATAACATTCTGACTCCACCCACCTTGAGCAACTCAACCCACCTCGAGCATCATCACCCTGCGACTGGTAATTAGTAGGATGCGGCAGTTGGGCAGAAGAATGTGATTCACGTAGGCATCTGAAAGGGCGAACTTGGAGTGGTCCCTGAAAATGTCATGCCTCCCAAAGTATGAGCCAGCTTCGGCCATGAACAATACCATCTGGAAAGAGTGATATGAGTGAATGCAAGGGTGCCAAGAAAAAACGAAAATTCATAATTAACACCAGAATTGTGAGGCTGGGAATGACGACGACGGTAAAGTATGGAGTAGGAAATCACACCAACATGAGAGAACGAGGGCAATTTAGCACTGGAAGGAGATTAGAACCTGGCCAACTGCGTCATCCTTGCTGTACTCGTGGACAACCCCATCAGCAGAGATCGCCCTGGGCAGACGCAGTCGCTGCAGCTGAGGCTTGCGCTGCACCATGCGAGCACATGAAGCAGTAGACGCATCCACGCCAGCGACAAGGAACGCCAGAGAGTGCAGACAGCCTGTCACTGGATGCACCACAAGCCCTGCCAAGCCCTTGCTGAGCCCAAGGAGCAGTCCTGGTGGGCCATGGGTCTCATAGCCGGAGCGAGAACGGACAAGGACATCAGTCACCCCTAAGGCCACTCCCTTGGCCATCGCCTCAGCACCATAAAGAAGGCCCTCTCCAACGTTGTCCAGCTGATTGCCAAGAGCCTGCGTACACCTCAATGGAGGGAGGATGGCAGCCAGACGTTGAATCTAATTCGCTCTTTTGCTTCCAATCGCTCATGAAAGAATTCTGTTGCACATCCATGCAATGCATGTAGAGCCAGCTGATTTGCAACGTGATTACCTGCTGGAAGTGCCTATTGACCATGTCCTCTTTGTGAACGAGCCTCGAAGCTCCATGTCCGAGAGCAGTGAGCGTGGAGCTGATGACCCCCAGCACGTCCACACCGGACAGCAGGCGCAATGACTGGTGCAGGATATCCCGCAGCACATGCCGCACCACTGCCTCCATGAAGATGCTCCTGCGCAGTCGTCTCGACTCAGCTGTTGCCCCTGACAGCCGGACCTGAGGTCAATACAGAAGGGCAGACACAGTCAGGAAAATTCAGATCCGTCAGTCACTTTGAACGTTGAGGAAGTGAGAGATTTGAACTGGAAACAAAAATTCCAGCCAAAAGCTGCGAGCATTGCCGGTGCCTGTGCGTGCATGGGAAAATTACTCACCGGCATGCGCTTGGTGTTGCCTGCTGCAGTGACGAGACTGTTCCATGCGCCAAGGAGCTGTGCCGGACGGGATGTCGGGGCAGCTTCAAGCGTAAGCTTGAGGTGAGCATCCGAGACAACAAGGCGGCTGGAAAGGTGCAATATCAATACAGAAGGAGAGGTTCCCAACAAAAGGGGTGAGATGGTTAGAATTCTACTGGATGAGCAATACCTTGCAGCGGAGATTGTGCCAAGTGGACAGATTCGAGATTAGAGTTCCAGAGCCAAGGTAAGAACAGCATACAAGCTAGGCTGTCACTCACTCTATGCGAATCATTGGGTCAACCTGGACAGCAGCTACTGCCCCTCCGTCAACTCCACCACTCTCTGCTGGAGAGAAGTGCTCCCAGCAAATGCTTTCCAAGAGCTCCCACAGCCGCCACACAATGGCCTCATGTACATTCACTTGCCACGGCTCCTGTGCCAGCTGTGTTCATGCACGCATGCAGGCAGGTGATGATAAACATTAAAGAGAGTATTGAAGGAACAGGGCGTGGTTGGCAAACAGCATGGAAACAGGGAGTTGAAAAGAAGATGGTTGCAGTGGCGCGGACATACCCAGAGCGTGAGTTTTGGGTAGCAAACTTCGTCTTGCTTCATGCTGCCACGAGATAAGACAAGGAACTTGAAGACATAGTCCTTTTCAGGCATGCCTTTCTGCTCCAAGAACAGGAGCACCGGCAAGGGAGACAGAGGCAGCTGGTTATCAATGCGCAGACTCTTCAGTATCAGCTTCACCCTGCCACAAAAACACAGGAGAGGTAAAAACCTATGGAGGCAAGAGAGCAGGGACATGCTCCCTGCTGGTATGATTTCTCCAACCACGGTGAGGAGAACCCCACCTGCTTGAGTCATCTCGCCCGTCGTAATGGTATTCCAGCAGGAAACCTTCTGAAAACGCATACAGCAATTCCTGAGGTCGCTGGTCAATGATCGACAACCCCACACTCATGAGGTCCAAACTGATCTCCATTCTCGAGCCCTTGTTCACGACATTGGCGCTCTGCTGCTGCTCAAGAGTCGAGCCAGCAGGTGCAGCCACCTCACCATCCCTCTGCTGTGGCTGCTGCTGTTGCTGCTCCCCCTCCTCCTCCCCGGTCATACCTCCACCATTCGTGAAGCGAACGATGCGGACACTATCACAGTCAAATGACTGAACGCGCAGATGACCAGCAGCAGGCAGAGGAAGCGAGGCAAGATCTCCTGGCTCTGATAGATCGTACAGCAAGGTGTCTGGAAGGTTCACCCTGCTTCCTGAAAAGTCACCGGAAGCTTCATTACATGGCCAGGCATAAACCTCCAAAAAGTGATCTTCGTCTGGGACTTCCCAAGCAAACGCAGAAGCTGATTTAGGAAGGAGGACTTCCCATGCTGTCATGGGTAGACCACTTTGCCGGAAATAGACAGAGTGGCTGGAATGATTTTCAAGCCTGAAACGATGAAGAGAGGAATGATTAACAGATTTGGGGAAACAAAGAATTATGTTGGAGAGTTCTGAAAACCAACAACAGTCCTTTGGTAAACCAGATAATAGAATCCTCACTCACTTGAATGGAAGGTGAAGACCTCCGAACCGGAATGATATAATATGCTTGGACGTGGCCCCTCCAGACCGGGCGTCTATTCGAATGAAGTGGCGGGAATTGTCTCTCAGCAGTCGTACAACAGCGATCACCTCAGCATCCACAGAAAGCTTGAGCGGATAGCTCCACTCGGATAAACTAGTACGAACCTGCAACGTGCAGAACATCACAGCACCATATCAGAAAATTTACCAGAGTCATGATGGCAAAGAAGTGAAGTACTAGAGCGTGGGCCTGGCAGTCACACCTGAAATGTGTCCGCTCCAAAGCCCCGTGGGTAAACAAGTGGCCTGTGCCAGTCAGATGGAGCCAACTCCGTGATATGCTCCTCTGACCCTGGTGGTCTCACAAACACTGGTTCTCCCAATCGATTAGTGAGAGTGAGCAAGGGCCGGACCTTCAGCACCTGCACACAAAAGAAAGAAAAACGTTGGACAGCGTTTGCATGCGTTTGGTCTTCCGAGGTGGCTAAAGCTGGAGATTTTACCTTTGTAGCTTGAGAGCCGAAAGGGCTGACGTCCATGAAAGCCACAAGTGGAAGATATGAGCCATCAGCTGCTGTGGCCTGTGAGTCACACATAGTGCTCTGCAGAACACAGAAACTTATGTTCAGTGCTGCTTGCGCCCATATGGCGCATATGTGTGATTGGCAGACTGAATGTGATGTTCCTTACCTGAGACTGAACAGTTGCAATTGACAGGTCTGGCCCATACTCCTCTACGCCTCCTGCTCTATCCAGTGCAAAGCGAATGACAGAGGTGTCATCACACTTAGACAGCATCACCGTGCTTCGCCCCTCGGGCCCCACGTGCACCACCTCATCCTTGTGAAGTTGGCTTTGCAGCAGATTTCTTGAAGTTTTACCATCCCACTTGCGGTCTGTCCATGCCCGCTTGAGGCTGTGGAAGGAACCACTAGCTATGGCAGCAACAGAAGACCCATGAGACAGGGAGAGGACCAAGGGCGGGCAGCCAGCTGTGTCTACCCAGCAGGGAACTGAGAAGATGACCTCCTTCAGCGTGCCAAAGGTGGCAGACCAAGTCCGATCAATGGACACTTGAAGTTGCCTGAAATGACATAACCGGAGGAAGGTTTCACAGGTAACACTTAAGGAAGCAGGCCCAAAAATCGCTTACAGGAAATCCAGCGAACACATGTACCTGTGCGTATCTTTATGCATCAGAGTGACATCTGACGGAAGAGGCTTTTGTGGGTGAAAGATTGTCAAACGCTCCTGTTCAGATACACTCAAACGGGGGAAAGGCCAATGTTACTTCCACAGGCTGCTGTATTGATGCATGAAGCAAATGCCTGTGAAAACATCTCACCTCAGACTCGTCTCGTGGAACCCACACATCACAAATCTTCAGACACACTAGAAGACGACCCTTTGGGTGCACAGACAAGATGCCCTTCTTGGCTCCGGGTTCCAACACCAGACCATCTTCCTTCAGCAGAACATCAGTTGATAGGGGATCAGAGCTCCAGATGGACAGAGTGATTGGCTCTGGCAACAAGTTGCAGAAAGTCATGGGCGCTTCTGCAACAATCTCCCAGTCCATGGTTGGGGTGAAGTTTGAGCGCTTGCTTAACGGGGTGCCGATCGACTCCACCAGCATCCAGCGGGTTTCTGGGTGCTCACTGTCTGTTGATGATCGCTGACAGGACAACAACTCTTGAGTCTTTCCAAGGGTTAGCAAAGGGAAGTCTGAGAAGGGAGGAAGCGCCTGCCTTGAGGTGGAGGTGTCCTTGATCACCTTTGATGCATGCTTATCAACAGATCCCCATGAAAATGGGACGGCAGTGGTTGCAGACTCGTCAGACGGTGCAACATACGGCCTGATTTGGATGCACGGGTCAGTCTGTTCTGTTGATGAAGGTAGGACAGGAAGAGGAAGTGCGCTGCCTGGTTCGACCAAGCCACAAATAACTCGACCAGGTGCTTTTGCGAGTGGTGACTGCTGCCGAAAACGCACCCACCGCCTCCTTCGGACAGCATCGGGAAATCCTTTCACCCGACGTGCAGTGCCTCTGGGTGGCCAAGATGCCTCCAAAAAGCTTGGGAAGTACGCCCACCCATCCTTGTCCACATGCTCAGAAACTTCAATGTGCCAGTCGGAACTCCAGATCCAGCCAGCAGGCAGCTCAGGCTCCTTGAAGCACTACAGGACATAGCAGAAATGTCATGGTAAGTATACATCGGACCAAGTTGCGTGGTGCGTAACAGCAGCTTAGGGTTACCTTTGAGGACGACTTTGATTTGAGGTCGCTCCAGCCCTTGGGGTCGATAGGAAGAAGGTTTGAGGAGCTCCAACCCAGGAAGGGCAGATGTCTTTCGTTCTCAAAGATCTCAACAACTTCAACTTCTACACCACCACCCTCATCCTGAGAAGCACCTTGCCTTACTCGTTCTGATACAGCAGCATGCACGGTAGCGCGGTCGTGCTCATCACTGGAAAACTGTGACAATAGTGAGCGTGGGCACAGACAGACCTCCAGTGTAGCCTCTGTCTTGTTCACTAGAGCCACCAATGACCTGACATTCAGATGCTTCTCCCCTTCAACCATGGACACTTGAACAGCCAGCATGGTGCCACCCAGTTGTTTGGGAACAACACCACCGCCATAGACAGAGTTAATGGGAGACCATGGCCCATCCTTTGTCAGTGACATCTGAAATGGCTGCCACTGCTCCCGGATAGGCAAGTCCGAAACTTCATCCAGAGGTTCCAATCTTCCATCAGCTCCAATCTTACCAAAGTGGTGGAATACACTGAGCTGAGCAGTGCCATGGTCGCTAGACACCTGCAAATAAAATCATTCGTTAAATGCTGACAATCCACAGAGGACGACTTGCTGACCCTGTGACGATGACGATATAATGCACACTTACAGGCTCAAGATTGGAGGAGAGCCAAGAGTGGCCTGTGGTGCAATTTTTGTGTTCTGTCATATTCACATCAGGCTTCACAGCCCAAGTGAAACTGAAAAGAACCAAACCTGCAGCGATAAAAAATGAACAATCAGCTTCTACAAAACCAAGTACAGGAAAGTGAAGCTCATGATGGACATACCTCTGACAGTGCTTCGTTCCACTACAACACACACCGCCTCTCCTTCCTGCAAGTAGAGTTATGACCTTCATAGGTAAGATGCTAAGAAAAGGAAAGGAGAAACTTAAGTTGCAGCCACAACTTTACCTCTAGCGTGCTCTCGAAAAGAAAAACCTCGTTCCAAGAAACCAGCCACGAGTTCCCAGCACTTGCAGGAACCTTCATGCTTGTACGTGCATGCTGAGCACACTGAAACCCATTGACATTAATGGCTGAGGTCAACGAGACAGAACAGACAAGCTCCTCTGGATTAGAAGCCAGCTCCTTGGGAATCTGCAGCGATTTCAATGGGAGAAAAAGCTCGTATGTTAGAGTCTACAAAAACTGGTAGCTTGACTCTCAATTAACAGACATAAGCATCAACCCACCTGCAAGTCGCCGACACCAAATGCGAGAATGGAACCACTTTGGACGCCGCTGTGATGCTCCGGTGACGGATGTAAAGAACTGGTCTCCGGTGGCACCACAATGCAAGCCTGGCTGCCAGACGGCAAGCAGAACACTCTCGCCTCCAACTTTTTGTCCACCACTCGAAAGAATAGATCAATGCCAGATGAGTTGTGCTGCACAATGTAAGCACGCCGCTCCGTTGCATGTGTGTACTCTTCTGTGTCCCCTTCCTCATCCTTATCATGCTCGATCTGCAGTACACAAAGGACACAAGGAGAGAAAAATCAAGGTAAGTAAACCTCTCATCAACTAGCAAGACATGTGTCATAAACCTCGAATCTCACCATGTGAATGACCCTTTCTGCATCCTCCTTGGCTTCTAGGAGCTTCAGCCAGTCTGCGTACGCCTCTCCAAAGTGATTCACGTTCATTGACGATAGATTGATGTTCACCTTGCTGTTGGACACCACTCGACAAGTTGACAGTGGTGGCTCAAGGCCATCCTTCCCAGCCAACTCAGCCCTGCACCACATCGGTACGCTCATTAGAAAATAGAATGACGTGTTTCCAGAAAAGAAAATGAGGATAACATCTCAGGCCTTTGAATCACTGACAAAAGCATACCTGACCATCCCATGCCAAGGCTCCAAAAAGGGCTCCCATGCATCTTGCTGATTGTTGAAGGCATCCACACTGCAGCCAGAGGAGACCTGATGGACATCACTGGTGCCATAGTAGAGAGACTTCACGACCAGGTTGTCAAGGCTTATCTTGACAAGTGGACTCATCTGGCAAGCAAGACATGACCACACATTCATTGTAAAATTCCTTCTGGCAAGTAAAGCTGAGTGATAAGGAACAAATGACCAGCATTTCACGCTCACCAGGCTCCCAAAGTCATCGAAGAGGGTGACAGAGAAAACCGGTAATGAGACGTCAACATACACTCGTGAGACTGGCTGCTGCTCATCCAGCACAAAGATGCCCAAGCCAAGGCGCCGAGGTGGCCCTTTTCGACCCTTAGTGGTGACCAAGAAAGACCCAATCTGCAAATACAACACACATCCCAGATATGAGGCTCGACCTTATTGGGACTGAAATCAACCTATTTTACAGAAAATACAGCACACAAGCAGCTGAGAAGAAGTGAATGCAGAGCCATGCCTGATAAGCACTCGTATACCTGATTCTCGACAGGCCAAAGCTTGCACAAGGGCTTTCCCTTGCGTGAGACCAGCTCAAAAACTGGAGCAGAAGCGATTTTGACAGGCACACATGCATCATTCCGCACACAACGGAAACTATCTTCGGACGGAGCTGTTTTCCCCGTAGTCACAACCACTCCCAAGGAGCTGTAGCCGGGTGGTGGAATTGCTGACCAAAAAGCAACACTGTCTTGTGTGCCTTGAGCCGGAATGTACTTCAACAGCTTCCATCTTGATGGTTTCACAAGGAGACTGTCATCAACCTCCTCAATGATAACACTGGAATCTGGTGGAGAGCACCTGAAAGCCCAAAAACAAGATCATAAGCGTGCTTGAAAGTTTGACATCACTTGTGGAGGGATCAAACATTGATACGGGTGAGGAACGATAGAAGCAGTAATGAAAATCAGCATGCTGAGAGAAGAGAGCAAGAGAGAGAGAGAGGCGCTGGCTGCGGATGAGCTGGGCATGCGGGGGCCATTTGCCCCCCTTAGCGAGGGCCAGCTGTACCAGCTGATAGAGCCCCCGTTCGACCTCTAGGGCCGGACGAAAGGGGGCGGGAGATAGGGAGGGTTAGGATCTAGATAGGATGCATATTTTTGCTTGATTGGTATGCTTGTGTTTGCGTCATCTCATGTACCCCCCCTAACTAATACAAGGACCGTTCGAGAGAGAGGAAAAAGATATTTATGAGCAGAGTTATACCCGGAGTGGATGACATCGCCAAGAAACGCAAAACCTTCGGGACAGAGGGGCCTCCACACAGATATGGCAGTGCTAGAAGTCTCTCTGCGTGACTCCCAAGCAAGCTTGAAGAAATGCGCTTGTTGAAATCCTTCTTGCTGCCGTGACGAGATTGCCACAGAGGGAACTTCCAACGACATTGAAGCCTCCACTTGCTGACCTGTAGCCCCAGCAACAGCATCAACATCAAGTGGCGATGATGAAAGATTGCTGGGTGTGTTTGCAGGAAGCTGATAGCGCAAGTCGAATGCAAAGGCACAAGCAGCCTCCTGTTCCTGTCGGGCAGAAAATGTGTTCAATGCATTCTCGATCCTCCAGAGCTTGAACGATTGCAAACCGTCATTCCTGCAAGCAGGAGAACGAATGGGTGAACGTTTTGGAGCCTGTGTTTGAAGCATCAAGGCGTGTGCCACAATTGATGCAGACACTGTACGTACATTTGCACCGTTATGCAGCCACGAAGTGCTGCAGGACACACATGTGACGCCTCTATGCAGTACACAGCAGACGCTGAGGGAGGCTGTGCTCCTGGATGGGCAACACAACCTACAGCCACAAATCCAGGGGAGGAATTGGCTCCCACACAGAGCACTCTGGACTTGATGAGACATCAGATTCCTCCTCGAATGACCATATCTTCGCAAATGAGACTGGCCTTTTCAAATAGTCGCCTGCCAGGCTGACAGCTAACACCCCTCTGGTTGGGGGAGCATCACTGCCATGGGAAGAAAGCACACTGGTCAAAGGCAAGCGCTGCCACCTGATTCGAATACTAAAGAAACATACAGACTGTTAGGGTCGAGCATGCTGGCATCACTTACTCTGTTGTCAAGCAGTCACCCAGCACAACAAACCCTGGCGGCGCAATTGGTCTCCAAAACGAAATCCTCTGCATGTCAGACCTTCCTGCAAAAACAACGAACTATCTGTGAACCTTGGTGCCCTTTCACTGAGTCATTCCGAACCAACAGAAAGGCTTTTTCACTAACCTGCATAGGCCCACACCTTCTTGAACTGCAAGCACAAATGTTGAGGCTTTTCAGCAACACTGTACACGGAGCTCATGTACTTCTCCTGCATCCTCAGGATGATCTCCAGCGTGTTGAGCGTGATGTGGGTACGCAGATTGGAAACTGAAAACTGGATGTCCGTGTAGCCTGTTGAGGATGTGAACCTCATTCTAGAATCAACAGGCTCTATCACGCACAACCCTGAGCCTGTGCTGATTCCGGATGACCTGACTGCGACGTTCACCTCTGACATGCCTCGCACAGTTTGAATGCTGCATCAGGACATAGAAGATAAGATTACAATACTCAAACCACAAACATGGAATCTGGCAAAAAACAGAAAGGGCTGGTGGATGAAGTCAAACCTGACATAAAGAGAAGCCTTGAGCCTCAAAAGGTTTTCTGGAGAGGATAATTTTATTGCTGCCCATCGTGCCTGATCTATGGCAATCAACTCCATCCCAATGACCTGTGTACGCAATTGAACCACAGATAATACATCAGATATGTGTCAACAAAAGACAGGTGCAACATGTCTTTTACCAGAACATGGAACACAGAAGAAACTATTCACCTGGAGATTGAACTTCCAATGCCCAGATGATTGTTCAGGCACAGGCTGGGGAGTTCTGGGCTTGTCAATCTGCTGAGAAGGTCGATCTTTTGGGCGCATCGGCAGCAATCTGACACCATCAACTTCATCAACTGAATAACTACTTCCAGCTCCCAGTTTAATCACAGAGGCAAGCCATTCAGCTCCCTGCATGCCGGGTTATCATCAGTAAACAGTTGCTTGGAAGCAAAAATAAAGACAGAAGAAAATGCAAAACGTTGAGTAACTCTCACATAGATGTGGACGTTCTTGAAGCGGAGGTGTTTTCCCGGGCCAACGATGATCAGAGGCGCTTCAGCAGCAGTAGCTTCGGTACGCTCAGCACACACCAATTCGATGGAACCCTCGTTTCCATCAAAAGTGAAAGCTGACACTTCAGGCACATCAGCAACAAGTGGCCTCTGAGAGGAAATCTCCAAGACACCAGGTGCTTGCTGAAGCGTGTATGGTGTGTGAAGGTGGAACGCATCTCTCCATTGGGGAACAGAGGCAGATACAGCTTCGACATCCTCAGAGCGAGTGAAGAAACTTACAAGGTGGGAGATGAATGGCGGAGCCAGCAGCAGCCGAGGGCGTTGAATCCTAAGTGACAAGCTCTGGACATCGCCTGTGAACTGAGATTCCAGAATCAGCATCGGCAGTGACGGATGGATATGCTCAGCCCCACTTTGTTCACGAGGAAGCAAAGAGAGATGAGTTGGCCAATCAGCAGAAGATGCACTTTCAGATCCCACTGTTGTAATCACTCCTTCCATGTCATCCACAGTCCCCAAAACCCAGCGCTCCTCTGTGGCAACTCCAGGGGTCAGATCTTTGATGAAAACCTGGAAAATAGACAGAAACAGCTGCGAGATGCCCCCGCTGTGCAGGAAGTGGCGAAGAGATAGATTGGAAACCTGCCGAAACATTGTTTAAGGAAATTAGTCAGGCTCACAAGTTAAACCATAACGAAGAATAACCTCTTAAACCGAAGGCTTTACCTGAAGCTTGGAGAATGTGGCTTCACGTGAAGATCCTTCATACAAGAGGAGTGCAAGGGACTGGATATGGACAGATAATTTCATATCCACATGCTTCAATGGTGTTACAGAGGCCACTGGAGTGGAATCACGTGCTGCAGTGGAAACCAAGGTCGACCGTGGCATTTCCGAAAAATTTCCAGAAACACAGTCAAGAACAGTTGCATACTCTGCACTGCACATTCCTCCTTGGAGATGCCCAACCTGCAGGCACAAAGCAAGAAAAAAGAATTTCGTACAACTCCTTCCACATATTCGGGACCAAAAACAAGGCCAGAAACGGGACCAAGCCAGTAGTCACCTTCACTGAGATATGGCAGCCAGGCATGAGGCCAGTCGGATCGCCCAAAGGTCTCTCAATAAACACCTGAAGGCCCACAAGCCTCGCGATCATATTGTCAGTGACATGACCCTTGGCCATCGTATGCAGGCGAATGCCATCAATCTGTTATGGGATGAAGTACAACGTCACAGAGAATCAAAATATTAATTAGAAAAGGTCGAACACAATGGCGTAAAAAACAAGGCCTTACCTCCACTTTCATGACATCCAGACTAATATCGTGAATTGAGTTGCCATCACCAAGCAGCTTCAAGACTTCAATCGAATTTGAAATCTCCAGCCTTCCCACATCAAACTCTAGGTATCTGCTTACATTTAACACAAGAACAAGTCACGGAAAATAGAGCGACTACTCGAAATCGAAATAGCACGGACATACATACTCTTCGCTTGAGGAAGATTTTGGAAGCAGCAGCAGTAACTCGCCAAATAAGATAGCGAGCTTGATTGGTGTTACTGCTGTTGCATCAACAGCACGTGCAGACGGGTCTTCAACAGATTCAGGAGAATGAAGAACCTGCTCTGTGTCTTCTTCGGGTGGTGGTGAAAGCCCGGAAAGGTATGACGTAACCTGAAAAATAGTTTGTCATAGCCATGAGAATGGGTACTCGTCAATCAACAAGTAATAATAGCAGCAGTAACACTAAACAGATGGCAAACAAAGATTATTTTGGAAATCGCCACTCACTTCTTGAATAAAACGGTTGAGGTAGACCATTCGAATTTCAGAAGTCTGCACGCTGAGAGAGTATTCGGAACCACCTCCATTTGAACTAATGCTGGAGCTTGTCAGCGTAATCTGCACTAAGACAGGGACAAGGAGGTCATAACGATGTCGCAACCAGGAGACAAATAAATGGCTCACAGAAGGTATGGTTACCTTCGCAAAAGATTGGCCTTCAGAGCTTCTTGGGGAAAACATCAGGCCATATTGGTGCCCTTCACCCAAGCTGAGGTCACAGATTCGCAGCTGACCAAGCTCAGCATCAAGCAGAAACGAGCTTGCACAGACCTGCAAGTCATGTCTGATTCGTGAGAAGCTAGTTCATCGCAGCTTGAACGTGAGCAGAAAGACTTATGCAAACTTCACCTGTAACTGGAACACAAGCTTCTGTTTTGTGAGCACTGCTAGGGGAAGGCCATCATCTCCATTCAAAGTGACCCGCAAGTCCCCCACACAAAGAGTCAACCCAAAAAGTGTGCTCTCGTTGTCCTCTGCTACCTCTGCCTTCACTGGTAGAGAGCTAGGATCTGCTGCACTTCCAGGTTGTGACTTTGCTGGTTCGGGTACAAAAGTGGGCACAGCGGCCATGTCTAAGGACACTCCAATCAGTGCCAGGATAGTGGGTCGGTTGCAATAAAAGCTCAAGCCACTCAGGTCCAATATTAGCTGCAGAATAATACGAGCACGATTAGGGACTTATTCAAAGTAGTGCGGACAACACGGAGGGGAGTAAAACAAATACCTCAGCATTCACGCCGGAAAATTCTGGAGAATCTGGAACGCGCATGATGTACTGGACTTGGACAAAAGCAGTTGTTCTCTTCCAAGGTCGATCCAGCAAGGCAGGCCTGCTTTCAAGAGAAGGAACTTCATCGGTTGTCAGCGGCTTATCTCCACCATCCACTGGAAAGTCCACAGCATCGTAGTAGTCTGACATGCTCCAAAAGCTCGACCGGTGACCACTCGTTTCTTGCGATGGATGCGTCGGAAATGACGATTCGTCCGCATCATGAAACACCTCACTTGTCTCTTCCTTACTCAATGACCAGTCCTTTGACATGCTGGGGTTTCTCAACATCTCGCTTGATTGAGCAAGAAACCGGCATGCCGGCCCAGCATCGCACGAGACAAGATCTTTGACTTCAAGCGATGTAAGAGCTGCTCCAAGGATAAGGTCAGAGTTTTCAAGGAGAGTGGTTTCAACCTACAGGTGGCAATTAATGAATCGTTAGTATGTTGTCGTGTCAGTTGAAGAAGCACTGTGAAAAGGGGAAAAGAATCAGCTTCACTCACCACAGCACTTGAGGCATCAAGAACCACAAGAGGAGTCTCAGTCACTGAGTGCTCTGGAAGGTGATGACACTGAACAGCAGATAAAAGAAACGAGGTTAATGATAGTGAGAAACAAAAGTATCACCCGAAGTTTTAGTGCACTACCTTACCTTCCCATGCAATGTCATTCGCAAAGTACCCATTTCTCCAACAAAGAACACCGCCGCAGAATCAGCTGGTCGGACATGTGGCTGGTGTTGGGACCCCAGCGACGAGTCTTCACTCAACTGAGACAATGCTGCTTCCTGGACATGTGATAAAAAGGCTCATTAAATATGCACAGTTTCTGCATAAGAGCATGAACAGCACCTGGTTTGAACACCTACAGAGGCTCGGTGAATGGCAGAACGCAAGATGGACTTCCAAGCTTCATAAGCTTCCGCAGAATCTGGCTTGAAAACCAAGGCGGTTGAGGTCCTCACAGCCTGCATATACCAAACCAGAACCTCATCAAAAAAACATTTGCAATGGAAAGCACGAGAGCACAGAAGCTCCTCGTACCTTCTCCTCAGTGCAGCCAGGAGGACCAATCACAAGGGCATTCTCCAGCCCACTGGTGACATTTTGTGTAAGACAGAGAAGAATCTTGTTTCGAAGGCTGCATTGAAGCAAGTCAGACTTAGTCATGGTTGCGGAAAGAAGAAGAAGAAAAATACTGAAAGAATGCATGCTCCCACCTTATCCGCTGCTTGTAGGAACGACTATTTTCCAGGGGTAATATGTACAGAAAGGTCCCAGCCACAGCCCCCACCCTCTTTTGCCAAGCAATTTCAGTACTAGATATGCCCTACAAGCCACACATACACATCAGTCAGCATAATAACCTTGCCAGTGTCAATGCGATTTCTACTCACAATGCACACCTGTCTCATGAGGATATGGATGCAGCCTTTGTAGTCAGCAGACTCCCAGGGCACAACAGATGCAGTTTGGGAGCCACATCCCCGCAGAGCCTCAGCTGATCTCAAAAGGCAATGGAGTATCTCAGGAGAAAAGTGAACTTCCAGAGATGGAGCCCTTGCACTGATCCTCAAAGTTGGAAAATCAGGCTGAGGTACCCAGATCTGCATGGACGATAACGACAAATTAAATTGTCTTTAAACACAACGAACCAAATTGTGAAGGAAAAAAACGCATCCTTACCTTTTCAATTGATGACACAAAACTGCAGTCTTCTAATACAGGAATCGATTTCAGTATTTGTGATTCTCTGGCTGCAGGTTGATGCCTAAGACTGGCAGTGTTGACAATCTGGAAACAGGCTGAAACGTTTTCCAATTTGGCATGGAACTTCATGTACAGGTCCGAGGTCGTGCTTGATGTGGATGCGTGGTTTGGCTGCAATACAAAAAAAAAAACAGAAATCATTGACAGGATAGAGTAGAAGCAACACCTAAAACCGTATATGCCTTGACCCACCTGCGCCCTTGAATTAAGGAAAAGGTGGCCAAGATTTAACACCAATCTGGTGCTTTGGAAGCCTTCAGACAGAGGTGGGACTGTGATTTCAGGAGCAAACACATCAAGGACAACCTCAAATCTGCAAGCCACCAAAAAAGACAGAGATGAAGGCCGTTTCGACATCTTTTGGCAAGAATTAAGAAAGAGCTCAAAGCGGCAGCATATACCGGGAAACTGAGCGCATAAAGTTCGTCAGCTGTGCCTGGGCCTGGCGTTTGATCTCTTCAACAGTTTGCTGGAAAAAGAACAAAACAAACAAACAAACAAATAAACAGCAAACGTCAGAGGCCACAAAATGGTCGCCAACAGAAATGAAGCATACAGGGGAATGCTTGTACCTCAAAAGCGTCAGCAGTGTCCAATGCAAGAGCAGGACTCAAGGCGTCGCTACTCTGAAAGAACTCAATGATGCGGTCCAAGCTTGACTTGATGAACTGCAAACAGTAGTACATGTGGACCGTTTAACAATTGCCATTTTCTATTTACTTTGGCGAGATAAGAATAAATGCTGCATACCAGAACATGAGCCTGCTCAACTGAGCCATGTAATACCCAGTCCAGGTTCTGTCCCTTAGGATGCATCACACATAAAAAATCCAGGGTGTTCTCTGGTCCTTGCCCACTCCAAAAAAGTGCTCCCTCTGGTGACTCCACACAGTACGGTCCAACTTGAACATGGATATCTGTGGTTTCCAAATGCATACTGGATGCAACTTGAATCCTCTTGCAGATGAGGCTCAAAAGGGAAACGCCATGGGGATCCTTGATAACTGATCTGCTTTCCTTCACATGAACAGACCACCGTGTATGCACAATCTCAGAAACTGTGGTCTCGCTGTTTGTAGCCTCGGGTAACAGCGCTTGCAACTGAGTCCAGTCTTCAGCATCAAGGTGGGTCGGGAGGGCAGTGTTTCTGAACAACAACACATGACAAAAGGATTAGACATGGACATGAGCAAAACGAGGAAAAACAACAAATTTCATGCGCACCTAGGAGCTTTCCCCTTCTGTTTTTTCATTTCTTGTGACACGAGCTCGTGAGCGACAAGCCTGCAAAAGGAGAAACACCATGGTAATATGTGTGTCCTTCAAAAGTATGTACACATATATATGTATGTATAAACATAAATTACCTCCACTGTAGCAAAACTTCTGGTTCAACATCCGTCTCCAAGGACAAAAGCTCCTGATTCCTTTCAAAGGGCTTTTGGACAGCTCTTTGGAGAAGGTGCTTGGCATACAATGGGATGTATGCGTTCCTTATTCTGGTGCGGCGAATAAGCTCATTCCAGTCCGTGAAAGATCTGCAATCGTTGCGTTGAATAAGTTAGTTCTGAAACAGACTAATCCGTCATACACAAAAATAAGGGTGCACGAAAAGAACACAGGCTACGGCACCACTTACCGTCCCTTCTTTATTTTCTTCATTGTTGCCTTTATTGCAAATGACCACCATGCTGAAGGACATTCTTGAATGCTGCACGAAGGTCGGATATCAGCCAACTCTTGTCGGCGTTGGGCAGCTGCAAACTTGTCAACAAGCTTCATAATCAGCCGATACTGGTCCTGCAGTCATCAGAATCGAACTGTGAAATGCTGCTCATTGCAAAACACGAATCCATATTTTTTGTTAACGAATGACCACAGAGATACCTCTGAAAGCGCAAACGAAACATTGTCAAGCGTCACTGCAAGATCTTGTTGAGGGGAGCCCGAGGACGCAGTCTGGTTCTTTCCTGCACGACTGTATGATGCTGATCCATTCAAAGGCTCGACCAGATATTCAGAGGTTGAAAACTGCCAGCGATCACTTGATGCAGTCTGTACCACCAAGACACTGTAGATTTAGTATCCAGAAAAACAAAGAGGCAGACAATCTGATGGGACACACGCCATACCGTCATGTCATTCGATGATGGCTGGCAATAAACTGATAGACCATGCAGCTCCAGTGCCTGAAAATCACAGTTTTGTCATGTCAACCTTCTCCCATATGCAAAAAGTACCATGCTAGTTCAACTATCAATCACATACCTTTCGAGTGCAATCAAGCTCTCCACCGGACACGTAAGTCTCCTTAACATCCTTGTCAGCGGAAAAGGCAGCAAGCCTGTCAAGTTGGATTCCCACAGCTGCGGGTCCATGGATTTCACTGAAAGACAAACAAAGAAAATTCAGTAGCAGTTGCACATGATGAAAGGATCACGCTAGCGTTAACCACCTCAATGAGTCTTCGTATCGAACGTGAATGTTGGAGATGCTTAGCTTGAGGTTCCCGATCACACCATCCACAATGGTGCTCAGCCAGGTTCTGGTATCTCCCTGCATGTTATTGAGTAAAACAATAGTAGCTACTATGAACAACGTGCGACCACAATTTCTCCTCAGGAAACGCTGGATTAGCACTTACGGTGTCTTTTCCGACGCTGGCATCGCGTCGAGACAGGATCAGCTCCTCTGCATCCTGAAGAAAAAAAAACGCTTAAGACGAGGGATTTTAAAAGGGAAGTAGCAGGATGATATGCTGATGCTTACTTGAACGCGCTTGCGCTTGGCGTTCAGAGCTGATGCCGGATCAAGAAAGACAGACTCGTTGGGTCCAAGTAAAAGCTCAAGTCCGTTCAGATGGATGACAATGGATGACCTTCCGAGGCTCTTCCATGGAATCTGAGATCATATGACGAGACAAAATGTTACAATTCAGGTACCCGTGACATCTGATGCTATTCCTGCTTGAAACGGGTCGCTGGAATCTCTCGACTAACCTGAACGCGCAAGGCCTTCACGATTCCTGACTTTATTACGACTGGTAACTGCAGGCGTCTAAGCGCTTCAGGTCGCAAGCTAATATTCTTGAGCTCAATGTCACCTGAAAACCCAGGAATCGCTAATAAGATCACTAGTAAGTACTAGCTTTCCACACATTAATAAGATCGCTAAAAGATAGTATCTGCATCGTCTGCGGTAAAACTGAATCCACTCTTATCCCACCTTTCCACACACTAACTTTCAGCGCTTCCTTCGACAAACCAGAGAAGTATTCCCCCAAATACTTCTGCAGTATCGATGTCAGTTTATCTTCCAACATGGCTAGTAAGCAATTTGGCCGAGCACGAACATGCACAAGGGAACATGGGAACGGAGAACTATCAGTGAACAAGGCGGTAGATGTGAATTTGCAGACTAGGGCTGGTCTGAATGGGACCATCAAAGAGCAATCATCCCCGTTCTGGCGTTCCCATGATTGGTTTGGGTGTCTGTGCTGTTACAAACGAAGCCTGACAAACAATTGATCGTGTTTCTAGTAACGAACTTGTCCACAGCATGTCCCAGACTGCCAGGGTTTCGCAAATATTTTCTTCTGCATAAGTTAGAATCCGATGATTGTAGCGGTTTAGCACGGTTTTAAACGCTTGAAATGTTGTTCTCCCACATACCTCCGTGTGAAATGTTTGCCCGAAGCAAAGCCTCTTCTCTTGTCGCTCGTGAAGTTCCGATCGACATAGGTATCGCACATAGGGCAAGTAGTCAGGTCGCAAATATATCGTTCGTCGTACAAGTTATTCCTCGTTGCAATGCGATGGTTCTGCAGAGCAACACGGGAGCTTCTTTTGTGTCTCCATCTTCCTTAGAAAGAAAAAAGTAGTTCTAGCGCCACAACATGGATGGTGAGACGGAACGAAAGATCGCAGCACTCATTCTAGCTGAGGCCCAGCGGCTCAAGGCAAGAGCTGCTGAGGAGGGCGTCTGGGCGTATCTGAAGCCGCATGTTCGGTATCGTCCCAATTCGCAGTTCCTCCGAGCTACCGTGCAGAGTGTTGAGTATGGTGAGCCTTTTTTAATGTCAAACGTCACATCTTTCACTAATCTCAGCGTCAAAGTGCCGTTTCTGAGATCATCTGGGCGGAGTGGCACCTTTTCGTATCATCTGCACGTGCGTTACGCACTTTCCACCACCTGTTGCTCACTCTCCCCGCTATATTACACGCTCGCAGTCTAACCCCGCTATTCGAATTGTATCATTATCCATGCATCCGTTAACATAGACTTATTATTTTTGAATGCTCGCCTTCGTGAACTTTGATGTTAACAGCTTAACGCACGGTCGACGTAAATAATGTGTATGGAGCGAGAACCATTGTACCCGTCGAAGTAAAATTGTCCAATCTTCTGTCTTCTTGAACCCTGATTCAACAGCCAACCGCGTGGCGGACGTGAACGAGATGTGGAAGGAGCGGGAGCTGGAGCTTGCAGAAAGCCGGAGAGAGACACGCGGAGATTCAGCCGAGCGACTGATGACGCCCAGGGATGCGAGGGGAGGAGGCAGCGTGCGGGAAGCGCGGAGAACGCAGAGAAGTGGCGATGGCTGGAGGAGGGAGCGAAGAGAGGGAAGCAGGGACGATTGTCACTGGGAGGAAAACAGGGGGATAAGAGACGACGAAGAGAAGGGCTGGCGAAGAGGGGACGGGGATGGACGAGCTTGGCGAAGAGGGAAAGAGGAGGAAGAGGGGCCTTGGCGGGGAGGAGGAAAGCACGAAATCAGAGGAGAGGACGGGAATAGAGGAGAGGACGAGAGGAGAGGACAGCATGAAACGAGAGGAGAGCATGAGAAGAGAGCCACACAGAGAAGGGAAAACGTGAGGACCAGCAGTGGTAGTTCTAGGCAAGAGAGGCAGATCTCGCCTTTGCGACGAGGACACAGAGGGAGCAGTAGAGAGCATTGCAGCGGTGATGAACTCGAGGCACAGAGAGATCAAGGGTGGAATGCTGTGTATGGGGAAAACCGCAGCAGGAGTCCATATGGAAGTGATTTTACACGGGAGAAAAGACGGTTCGGAAATGAAGGCACGGGTTTCCGAAGGGAGGGGAGGAATGGAGAAAGAGAGGACAGAAGTGGAGGAAGAGGGAACACGACCTTGTGGGAAGACGAAGTTGGTGATGTCAGTAGCGACAAACGGAAAAGATGGGAAGGACAGGCTGGAAGTGTTTATGCAGCGAGGTGGGAAGGAAGGAGGGATGTGGACGGTGAGATAGGCTGGGATGAAAAAATTTGGCGTAGTGACAGGCCAGAGTTTTGGGGAGAGGATGATTACGAGGAAGGTATGAGAGATGAGGGACGGGGAGGAAGGAGGTCTGTTCGAGTAGGATCGGATGGAAAAGGCAGGTTGAGGTTTAAGGAGAACGGTCATGATCGGGGCACATTCCCTGATGATGGCCCAGTCCATCGAAAAGGTGATGATTATTGGGAGAGACGAGGGCGTGAGCCTGTAAAGGATTATAGGAGAAGATATGGGGGAAGACATGACACGGAAGAGAGGCGTGTTGGACAGGAGAAGGAACAGAGGTTGGATGGGACATGCGAATATGACACTGGTATAGGAGATGCTGGGCACAGGGAGACGCTAAGGGGAAAAGAGCACAAGAAGAGGCCGAGGCAGGATGATGGAGAGGGAGTGGGTGTGGGCAGCTGGAGCGATGCCGATGCGGAGCAGAAGGGCATTGACGACTCTGACCTTCTTACTTTCCTCAAGACTAAGTGAGCTCCTCGCCTACACCGAATGACTAATGTTTTTCTTCTCGCTCCTCAATTTCGCCCTCCCCCCCTTTACACCTTCGTTATGGATTCAATTACAGAGGTCAGCAAGTCACTTTGATGCATGCATTCCATGTTAGGTTGTGCAGTACTGATAATGAAAAGCACATTTTCCTTTTCCACTATCAACCATGTCCCCTTTTTAGCCATTTCAGAATCCCTCCTTCTTGCCTCTGGTTCTTTGCTATTCTTTCTTTGCCCTCTCGCTGTGCACTCCAGGGCCAAGAGAGGCAGAGGAGCCATTGGATCCAGGGCTGATGCATGGGGATCGGAGCCACCTTCTGTACTCGCACCTGTGCAGGGAGGCACAGAGGAGGGAAGTGGAGCAGTGAGCATGCTGCTGGCGCGAGTGAGGGAGGAGTGGGTGGACAGCGTGGTTGCTGGGAAAGGTAGAGGGCTATCAGCCTCATGGGCAGCTGCTGGCCCTGCTGCTTTTGCTGGTAGTGCTGATGTTGCTGGTAATGGTCATGCTGCAGGTCGAGTTGGTGGTGCTTCTGCTGGAGGGGCAGATGGCCGTTGGATTCGAGGCGTTGCACTGGATGAGTGGCCTCGTAGAACCGCTGCTGGTGCTGCTGGTAGCAGTGGTAGTAGGGGCAGTAGCAGTAGCAGTAGTGGTGAGAGAGAGAGTGGCAGTGGTGACACTGACACTGGTTCGTCAAGCAGTGCAAACAGCTCGAGTTCAGGTGAGAGGAGGGCGAAGAGGCGGAAGGAGTGCAAGAGGAAGAAGCAGAGCAGCAGCAGGCATAGGGTGAAACGGGAGGAGCACAAGAAACGACGAAAGGCAGAACACTCGACAGAGCGGAAGAAGCGACGCCGGCATAAGAAAGAAAAGCGAAGGAAGCACAAGAAAGGCTCAGAGTAGCGGTAGGAAGAAATCTTCATGTCTTTGTAATAAAATTCTGGGCATTTTGGCCACAAAATTGAGCTGCATACCGGTATCTAGTGGCCCTGCATGAAACTTTCTTGACCTTCACACTTTTGCTAGACATTACCTATACAGGTCATATGTTTGTGCTGTGTGCCATCATCCGGCATTTCAATCAATGACTTGTTCGAATGAATACCGTAATTGGTTGGTTGGCAATCTAATCGTGAAGTTCTTTTGCATGCCCAGGGGGAAAGCACACAGTATGCACAGTGTGTTGGATTGGAAGTACAGTTAATTGTTTCTGTTAAAACTCCTAACTCCTCTAGCGAGTATGGAATGGACAACCTCCAAGATTTATGTGGGAAGTTTTTCACCTTTTCCTTCTCTCTGCCATCCCCTTGTGCGGTAGGCATAGCTCGTATCAGTCACACGCAACACCGATAGCGCCTGAGCCGTTTCCTGGATTCGCACTCCGGCTCACTCATATTGTGCCCTGATTCGTTCCTCTGTTTACCACGCGAATCCTTCAATCAGATCCTTGAATAATTATCTTTGCGAAAAGTCAGCAGCCATGCCGAACGTCGACTGTAGAATGTACGAGGCGAAGTTTCCAGAGGTAGAGCAGGTGGTGATGGTTCAAGTTAAGAACATCGCCGATATGGGCGCGTACGTCTCGCTTCTTGAGTACAACAATATCGAGGGTATGATTCTCTTATCGGAGCTGTCCCGTCGTCGCATTCGCTCTATATCGAGTCTGATCAAGGTCGGCCGGCAAGAGCCCGTCATGGTGGTCCGCGTGGACAAGCAGAAGGGTTATATCGATTTATCGAAGCGGCGTGTATCGGAGGAGGAGGTGGCGGCGTGCGAGGAGAAGTATAACAAGTCCAAGATGGTCCACAGCATCATGCGCCACGTGGCAGAGACGTCCGGCGTCGATGTCGAGGTGCGAACGATCGCACGGTTCAGAAGTCCGTTGTCCGATTCTACTGTTGTCTCGCTCGTTCTTATCTCATCAGACGATCCTTTGCAGTATTTGCTTACAGCGTCCGCGCTGTTAAACCCTTTTCCCTCTATTCACCCATTGCAACTTCCGCTGTTTCTTCCGACTTGTTGGCCCCCCTTCGACCACCCTTCCCCCTCTCCCTTCCCCCTCTCCTCCCTCCTATTCCTCTCCTCTCCCCCCCCCCCCCGATCCCTTCCCCCCTGCCTCCACCCTTCCCGAATATCGTCGTCGCTGTGCAGGAGCTATACACGAACGTGACGTGGCCGCTGTACCGCAAATACGGGCATGCGTTCGAGGTGAGAGCGGAACTACGCCTGCTGCTGGGGGTTCTAAAGAATTGAGCTTCCCGTAATGACCTGTTTGCAACAAGTCGAAATGAACCGGTTAAGAGACATAGGCGTGAATTGCAGAACATTCTTGTTGTCAGAGAGAGCTTTTGCGTGAATCGGAGCAGCTTTATCGAGTGCATTTGAGGAGGTGGGTGGAGTGCATGAGATTTGGGGATCTGGGCCGTACTGCTTTATGTGCCCTTGGATCAGAATTCTACTCAAAGGGCATGCCCTTACCAGTTCCTTATGCTCATGGGTGCTGATACGGTTCTGCATGATTCATCATGCTGGGTGCATGATTGTGTCTGTTGACACATGATCCATGACCCTTGAAGCATGACCAGTGCCTTATGACCTATGACCCATGATGACTGATGACCCATTCACACCCATAATCAACGACCCATGGCAGGCGTTTAAGCTGGTGGTGACGGATCCAGACGCGGTGCTGGGGGGGCTCACCAAGGAGATCACGGAGATAGGCGAAGATGGCAAGGAGGTCAGTTAAGTTATTGCTGGGAGCGGCAAGGGGGTTAGTCCTCAGCCATACAGTTGGGACTTATGAAGCGCCTCGAAAGACGAGGTGCTGGGGGGACTCACCAAGGAGATCACGGAGATTGGCGAAGACTGCAAGGAGGTCAGTTATCGCTTGGGATGCTGCAAGGGGGTTAGTCCTCAGCCATACAGTTGGCAAGGCTGCAAAAGTTGGTGAGGTTCTTTCCAGTGCTGAAAGGAAACCATCTTAGGTTGGTTGGTGTAAAGCTTGTGGGTCATGCTAGACACTGTTGATTCTCACATCCTTTTGGTGTCACGTCTTTGTCTTCCCTTCTCTTCCCTGTTCGCTCCCTCAACCTCTCACCTCTCACTGTTTCACCTCTCGCTCTCTCACTCCCACCCTCCCACTCTAACCTCCCACACTCTCACCCTTCCACCACCCTCCCACCTCCCCACCCGCTGTGTGCGTGTGGCAGGTGAAGAGGGAGGTGCCAGCAATGCCGGAAGACGTGAAGGCGAACCTGATTGCCAACATTCGCCGCAGAATGACCCCGCAGCCCCTCAAGATCCGAGCTGACATCGAGCTCAAGTGCTTCCATTATGATGGCGTGCTGCACATCAAGGTACACCTCTCTGGACACATCTTGTCTCCCCCACCCCCACCTCCCCCCCCCCCCCCCCCCCCGCCCCGCTCTCGCCCCTTCCCCTGCCCTGCCCCTGCTCTCTTACCAGTGTTCTATGCACCGTACCGAACCGAACACAAGTTATTCTGCCGTTTATGCCCCCATTGTCGCCTCTTCCCCTGCCCTCACCATGCCCTCTCTCCAGAATGCCATGCGCTGGGCGGAGCAGGAGAGTGAGGAGGACGTGAAGGCGAACCTGTTGGTGTCATCACCCTGTTGTCCTTACCCTTGCTCCCTGTTTGCCTTCACGTCCCTTTTCCCTGCCCTTCCCCTGCCCTTCCCCTGCCCTTCCCCTGCCCTCACCATGGCCTCCCTCCAGGACGCCATGCGCCGGGCGGAGCAGGAGAGCGAGGAGGACTGTGCAGTGCGCATTGTGCTCGTGGCGCCGCCGCTTTACGTCCTCACCACCTTCACGCTCGCCAAGGTGGGCTTGCTATTAGGCACTCTCCTCATATGTGAGATAACCATCCTTGTTCTACTGTGCTTCAGAGCAGTGTTCACTTGACTTTTCATGCCTTTGTGATTGACAGCGTTTTGATTGTTCACTCACTCAGCCCTTGGTATCCCCCTGCCGCCTCCTTCACCCAATTCTTGCAACAGATGTTCTTCAGGCCAGCACAGCAGCAAGTGACTTGTGACTCAACTCATCTGATTGGCCTTTGCCCTTCTTCCCACTCTTGTCCTCCTGGACACCCAAACCTCCCCCCTCCTTGTTGCTGTCTTTCAAAACGTGTGGTGCGGGCAGGAGAAGGGCATAGCGGTGTTGGAGCGGGCCATCAGAGTAGCTAGTGTCTTGTAATTCGACTAATCCTTTGCGTTCCCCTCTCCCCTTTTCCACCCTTCCCCCCGGCCCCCCACAACGTCTGGTGCGACCAGGACAAGGGCATTGCAGTGTTGGAGCGGGCCATCCGAGCAGCGAGTGAGGAGATCGACAAGCACAAGGGCAAGCTCACAGTCAAAGAGGCTCCGCGCGCGGTGAGTGCATGGCGCGATGAAGGATCAGTGTGGGGATGAGTGCCTAGTGTTAAGGCACGGTGCCTGGTGTTAGTGCCTAGTGTTATGAACAAGCAACGTGGGGATGAATGCGCGGAGTGGGGATGGATTGATAATGTGCTCCAAAAGGATGATGACTACAGGATGCGTGCCTGCTGCAACTGGCGGTGATTAGTGCCAATGAGTTGTGGGTAAGTGAGTAATTGGTGCTTATTCTTGTGTCCTCACTGGCAAAGCGCTGGCAGAATCTGTGCTCCTACTGCATCTCTCAGCACCTGGTTCCCCATTTCTTCTTCGCTCGCAACTCCCTGGTCCTGACCGCTCACTTGGTAGGTACCACACCCACCCTCCCCCCTCCCCCCCCTCTTCTTTGCCGCTCTTCCTACCCAGGTGGGTGACCGTGATGACTGGTTGCTGACAGAGCACATGCAGTAGCTGTTCCCTTCAGGCTTATTCCCATCTTTTCACCATCACTCCATGATTTTCTCACTTCTTTGCTCCTATGTCTTCCCCTCCTCCCCACAGGTGAGCGACCGCGATGACCGGTTGCTGGCAGAGCACATGCAGAAGCTGACAGATGCCAACGCTGAGGTGGATGGTGATGTGGACAGCGAGGATGAGGATGAGGGCATGGGCTCCGTTGACCTTGACAACGCCGGTCTCACTGAATAGATTACTGAGTAAAATCAATCGAAGTATTTTTCAGGTGCTCCTTAGGATTATTTTGTGTCTGGGTGGACTGTACTAGGCGGTTAGGTTAGGTTACATGTTGGATGTTTAGGGTAAAAAAAATGTGTGATGGGAGCTTTTGCTGTTGCAATGCACTATCTTCACTGGCTGATATTTGCTTATATCCTGTGTCGAAAGCTGTACAATGATGCAGATGCACTGCATATGAGGAGAAAAAATATTTCAGAAACTTAATATGATATTTCGTACTTTCTATAACGGGTGCGTCACTGGAACCCCAAGCTCGGTCCTATGACCGACTAAAATCGTGCGTCAGCTGCAATGAGAGCCCTTAACCGAACTGAAGCTCGTTCCGCCCAACTTAATCCCATCATATCCCATTCCTGCTAGCTTCTCCCTGCTTCCTCCCATCTTCCCCATTTCGTGTGTCTGTTTGCTGAATTGCTGTAATTGCCCTTCACTGGCACTCACCACCACGGAATTCTCTTTCTAAACGTTAGGCGGTGGAAGCTAAAGCTGCTCCGTGCTATTCTTCTTGATTACGACCAATTAGCGGGAATAGCTGCTTCTCGCAACTGTGTTCTAGTATACCCTGCCATTCGTGGCCATTCGTTCTTGCCCTACAACCGCACGGGTCGAACAGAGAAACTTGTCAACGCATAAATTTTCTCACACAGCATTATTGGTCCACACATTCGCCCATTTGTAGCGGCTGTGTCTTACACGGCGGATTCTGACCGTTAGTGAGAAACCGGTGGTCGCAGACTTTCTCTTTCTGCTGTTAACTGAAAGGTGCTCGGCCAGACTTTTGAGTCGACTCGAAAGGAGCTCGGCGCCATGGATCTCTTATTCGGAAAGAAGAAAACGCCATCAGGTACCGTAAGTCCAACCTTAGCTGCGGTGTAACCAACCTCGCAGCTGGACATTGAGTCCAACGGGATGTGTTCCCTCTTTGTCTTTGATGTCTTCGTCCGAAATCTGACTTACTCGGTCTTCACAATTCCCTTGGATTGCGATGCACATTCCGGCTTGAAGTCTCTGCCTGTGCGTACCTCTATTCCTGTAACGACTGCGGGCTTACACCTCGCTTTCTACTTGTTTTCCACCAATGCATGCCATCAAATTATATGTCGCGCGTTTCATGGCGAAATTATGGAGAAGTCGCTGTCCTTGCTCCACTGCTTTCTGAGCATCTGATTGAGACGACTTTTGAGGCGCCTCAAAAGTCACCTGATAGAGACGTTCCAGAAGCACAAGCGCATGAGATATTGATTCTTGGTGCTTTCGTTATGCCTGACGGGAGAGAGAACCAGTGGGAGAACAAGCGCATGTGAAATCACATCACTGCACGGGCCTCCCCCCTACTTTCCCTGTGCTTTCATCTTCCAATGCTGTCTTCACACCCTGACCAAAGATTCTGGGCGAGATCAAGTGCATGTCATATCATCGCGCTGCCCTCAATGCTTTTCCAATGCTTTCTCTCGTGAGTCTTGCCTAACCAGAGATCCTGCGGGAGAACAAGCGCACGGTGGACCGGTCGATTCGGGGGCTGGATGGTTTGTGAAATTCCTCAATAACCAACTCATATCATTTCACTGTCATCACTGCTTTCTCGTTGCTTGCTTCACACCTGAGCAGAGATCCTGCGGGAGAACAAGCGCATGCTGGACCGGTCGATACGGGAGCTGGACCGCGAGCGGGCGCAGCTGCAGCAGCAGGAGAAGAAGCTCGTGGCTGACATCAAGAAGTCGGCAAAGCAAGGGCAGATGGTGAGTGCACCCTGTGGTGAATGATGATGGAGATGATGTGTCTGGCGTAGATGCTGTTTGCAGCAGCAGGAGAAGGAACACGTGGCCGATATCAATAAGTCGGCGAAGCAAGGACAGATGGTGAGTGCACCCTGCTGTGAATGGTGATGGGAGATCATGTGTTTTGTGTAGAGATGTTGTTTGCAGCAGCAGGATAAGGAGCTCGTGGCTGACTTAAAAAAGGTCAGCGAAGCAAGAGCAGATGGTGTGTGTGTGCCTGGAAGGAACAGGGTGAACGCATGAAATCCACACATGTGTATGTCATGTGCCACTTTGAAAAGCACTTCACACCTGCACCGACAAGGCGTCCTGCATGTGTGCACATGCAGCACGAGCTCCATTGCCCTTCATCCCTCCATTCCCCTCCATCCCTCCATTCCCCTCCATCCTTCCATTCCCCTCCATCCTTCCATCCCCCCATTCCCTCCATGCCTCATTCCTTATCATCCCTCCATCCCTCCATGCCTCCCTCTATTTCAGTTCCTCTCCCATTCTCAGTCCCAGTCCCATGCCTCCTTCTTCTCCTCATGCATATCCTTCTGTGGAACAGGGTGCGGTGCGGGTGATGGCCAAGGATCTGATTCGCACGCGACATCAGATCACCAAGTTCTACGGGCTCAAATCGCAGCTGCAGGGCGTGTCCCTTCGGATACAGGTGAGAGATTTCCGCCCAACTCCCATCCCATCGGCCAGGCTTTTCCCAAGGTGATTTGTTTGTTTGTTTTTTCTTTTGCTCTTCTCTGTTCATGACAGCTCATTATAAATTCAAATTAGCGCCACCATTTGCACGTTCCTCAATCATCTTTTTGTTCATTCATCTCTCCGCCTCATTGTTTCTACCCAAGCTTCACTTCCCTCCTCACTCCCACTACCCCCATACCCCGTTCCCACGTCCACCCCATCTCACCCGCGTTCTATTCCACTTCACTCCACCCTCCTGACCCCCCTCCCCCTTTGTGCCTGCAGACCCTCAAGTCGACCCAGGCCATGGCGGATGCAATGAAGGGGGTAACCAAGGCCATGCGATCCATGAACAAACAGCTCAACCTGCCAGCTCTGCAAAAGGTGCGCTGGAAGAGAGTCTACTACTCCTGTTGAAGCCTAAACATGATATGGGAGCCCTCTCTTGGACTTGCGAACTTCTTAGCCTTGCATGATCAAAGAACTGGTTCTGTCCTGTCCTGTGTGAGTTGATCTGTTTCTCGTTTCAAGTTTACACCTATGTTCAGCCATTGCCTTATTTCTGATTGCTGGTGGCTGTATCCGGGGTCTTTCACCCTGCCCCCTACACATTCTATGTGAACTTTTGCACATTCGAGGTTATGCAAGGGTGTGAGTGAGATGGCCGATGAGCTTACAAATATGGTACTAGAGGGGCTTTGAATGGCATGGAATCCCTGATATTACACTGCCCAACGTGTCGTGTTGTGTGTGTGGTTGCATGTGTGCGTTGTGCTTGCGCATGCAGGTGATGCGGAAGTTTGAAATGGCGAATGAGCGCATGGAGATGAATCAGAGGCATTGAGCGGCATTAGTTCCTTGCTTCAACACACCCTGAACCGATTTGGTACACTTCCATGTGTGTGTGCATTTTTTGGTGCAGGTGATGCGGGAGTTTGAGATGGCGAATGAGCGCATGGAGATGACGTCAGAGGTGATGGGCGACGCCATAGATGATGCGATGGAGGGCGATGAGGAGGAGGAGGAGACGGAGGAGCTGATCAACGAGGTGCTGGATGAGATCGGCATCGACATCAACCAGCAGGTGAGTGCTCCCTGCAGTGGCACTGCCTGCAGCAGTTGTATGTTCAGGGTTTGGCGAGCAGGTGAGTGCTCTAGTCAGCTCGACGAGGAGGAGGAGATGGAGGTGCTGATAATTTGAACTGCTGGATGAGATCGGCATCGACATCAACCAGCAGGTGCGTGCTCGCTGGATGGTCTAAATCTTTTATAGTCAGCTCAATGATGATGAGGAGAGAGGAGACGGAGGAGCTGATCAATGAAGTGCTGGATGATATCGGCATCGATATCAACCAGCAGGTGCTCGCTGGAGCAGGTGGGTGATCCTTGGAGCTTGCTGCATGGCCAGGAGGCAGGTGCTGCTTGGAGCATGCAGTGAGGGTGCTTCTGCCTTGTGCTGTCCTGCATGCTGCCCTCTCGAATCCCACGGCACTGTCCCGCTGGTTGGCTGATTTGCGCTGGTGTGTTTCATGGTTTGTTGTGGCCTCACACATGCCTGGTTCACATTCCTCCTTTGCAATCCTCGGCCACGGATCGTTTCACACCCTATCTTATCCTCCCATTGTACCCTCCTTCCACCACCCCCTCTTCGATTATCAGCTCATGAATGCGCCAACACCAGCAGCCCCGCAGGCACAGACAACAGGCAAGGTGGCACAGGCAGATGCAGTGGGTGCTGGTGGGGGCGGCGGAGGGGGAGGTGGAGGTGGGATGGGTCGTGGTGGTAGCAGCGGTGGTGATGGCGGCAGCAGTGGTGGTGGTATGCCCAGTGCCCCATCAGCAGCCCCGTCGGTTGGTGGTGCGTCGGATGATTCCGGGATTGACAGTGACTTGCAGGCACGGCTAGACAACTTGAGGCGGTTGTGATGAATGTTTTTAGTGTGCATTGTCTAGATTCAGAATTGGTCAGTGTCTAACGGTATTGTAGATATGCTGCATGCTTGTGCATGCTTCAAAGTAGCAATGTAAATGTTGGACATTGTAAGGTAGTCTGCCTGAATTGGATGAATATTTAGCCACCTATGTATCTAGTTCTGACTACACTAAAGAAATTGGCGCTACATCCCCAAAGTTCACGATGGCTGAGTTTTGAATATTTTGCTTCCTGTTTCTCGCATGTATGGTGGACTTCGTAGGGCACCTAGTCGAGGTCCATATCAGTGAGGATAGTCTTCAGAACGATCATGTCGTCTGGTTGACGCCAGCCCCGAAACCTAGCGGGAACAGACAAGCGGTACCCCGTTCTCCTCCAGTGCGCAGCTGTTGAATGGTGTGCTTGCCTCCAGCTACAAGCTAGCCCACTCATGAGAAGCATCTGTCGAGGCTCACGAAGGCTTCGTGACCTTGTGTCTCTGAAACTTCAGTGTAGGTCGAAGCGTCGAAAGGGATGAGAAGCTTCAATTTTGGTTTTCTTTTAATTAGTCCGAGGATGAAGTGAGGATGAAAATAACTACAGTATGGTCTGGTAGGATGACCTTCTACGTCTTTTAGAAGCTGTCGGAAAAACCGTTCCTGGATTACGTCACTTCGCTTATCATTCTCGTTTTGAAGCCATGCGACCAGCGACGCAGCAGGAAGAGGCGTTTCTCGAAATGGAGGAGGAGATCGAGGCACTCGGGATTATGAATCTCGCGAACGATCCACCGTCGATTGAAGTTACCGAAGAAGTAGAGGTCAGGCTTTCTAGATAATCCGCCATATTGTCATAACCATTTTAACGTGAAGGTGCATTTATCAATGTTTTGCCTTCGCGAGGACGGCAAGCGGAGAAAACACAGTAGGTTACACGGGAGTATAAGAGAGGCGTTTTATTCTGTTAAGCTATGCACATTGTTGCGGGATATTACAACTGTTGGTCAAGTAGCTTGTACGTCCATTTGTTAACGTGATTTTTGTAGTGTGAATCTTTCTGATGGCTGATATGGCTTCTCTACTTTTAGCGTGTCTGCTTGCTTTTTTTTACAACGCTTGTTATCCATCTTGCAGTTGCGCCAACCTAACGGTGTCTTGATCTTCTGATGCTTCGCGCTTTAGACCTTAAGCCGCATCCCAAGTTCCTAGTTTTCTCCTCTTCCCCTTTCTTCCTGTTTACATTTCTGCTTTTTCTTCCTGATAGCTGACTTCAGACATTCAACCAAGAGGAAGAGTTGAGAAAGTGGAACGAAGCTCAGCTTCAGGTAGGTATGGGCCAAAATCCATCATTGGGGCAAGTGTGTTGTCAAATGCAGAACACTGACTTTAACCATCGGTTCGGCTAGAGGTTGGCACTAGAAGCTGCTTGTCTCGTTGATTATTTCTGCAAATTGTCTGCACAGGACCGCCTGTGCATGGAGGCGGAGGAGCACTTCGGGTTTGAGGAGGTGGCAGCAAGGCGGGCTCTGGAGGAGCTGTACCGGCCATATGAGAAGAACCTAGACTTCATGCGCACAGTGCAGAACGGGTGAGAGGGGGACAGGGCAGGGTGGGTGGGAAGAGAATAGTGCAAGACGGGAACATTGTGCTCTTAAATAAAGTCGTTGAAGGATGAGAAGGTGGGGAGAAACTCAAGACGAGGTACGCAAGCCGCATGAGAAGAAAGTCATTATTCGTTAAAGGAGGAAACAAGGAAGCTCTCTTTGTCCTCCTCCGCGCCACCACTGCCGACTTGCTGTTGCAGCGCTTTCCTGCTGGTGGACGAGCAGCGTGCGGAGCGGGCGAGCTACCGGGAGCTGGTGGTGCTGCGGCATGCAACTGAGCGGCTGCTGCGTGTGGTGGACACGTCCATGCACTCCGTCATCCAGAGAGAGCGGTGAGAGGAGAACGTATGTTTGTGGGGGGGAGGGGGGGGTGCGGGTGGAGGGTTGGGGGAGGAGAGTGTACTGCTGCGTGAAAGTATCTGTGTGCTTGTCTGTGAGAGACGCGTGCTGGGGGAGAATAAAGTGCATGTCTGCGAGTGTGTGGTGAGTAAAGTGGGGCGTATGTCGGCACATCAATGAGTGAGGGAGAAGAGGAAGAGACGGAGGAGGTGAGAGGTATGTACACACCGTTGCATGCACGATGCAGTGCCTTTCATTTGAACTGCTGTTGAAGTTCATTGTTATTCATCTCTCATCAAATCCTCCTACACTGTCTCCCTTTCCTCCCTCCCGTCCCTCCCGAGCTTGCCAGGCATGCAGCACGCAGGGAGCTGGCAGCAGCGCAGAGGGCAAGGCGAGAGGCGGAGGTGAGGCAGCAGCAGTGCGGGCGGCTGGAGAGGGAGCTTGGCGAGGAGAGGAGCCAACATGCTGCCGTTGCGGCTCTGCTGGTGGGTGCCATCTCAAGGTGCTTCTGGTCGTTGTTGGTGGATGTTGCCTGCTGCTCTGCTTCCCTGCCTCGTTTTCTTTCTTCTCTCTCTCTCTCTCTCTCTCTCTCTCTCTCTCTCTCTCTCTCTCTCTCTCTCTCTCTCTCTCTCTCTCTCTCTCTCTCTCTCTCTCTCTCTCTCTCTCTCTCTCTCTGTCGTTGGCCCGACCATTCAGACTTTGCTGTCTAATTCGTTCTTCCTTCTTGTGTTGACGCTCCTTCCCCCAAGCACTCATTTCCCCCTTGTTTCTTCTGTGTTTGTGCTATCTCTGGCGCTGGCTTTTCCTTCATCGCTCGCTTGATACTTCTGCTGCTTGCATGGTGGTGTTCCATACACCTTAGTTGTCTAAGCGTCGCATGGAATGGTGCACTGCAGATGATGTACATTTGTTTTCCCATCTGCCTGCCATCGCTGTGACAGGAAGCGGAGAGGGATCGCAGCACGTGCCGCATCTGCTACACCAAGGTAGGTGTTTCTCAGCTGTGGTCTGCTCACCCCCGTTGCTTTATGCCCTACGCCGTTCCTAATATTCCACACTGTACTTCTCTCTGTGCTGTGTGACTAGTTTTCTTTTGTCTCCCTGCACGCACAAGAAATTCATTTCATCAATGCAAGAGCGATGAGCGGGATTTGATTTTGTCTGATCACCATGTAGTTTTTGTTACCCTGCCGCTGATTCAGTTAGTAGCGCCTTCTGGTACTGAGTTTGTGACCACCTAGAGCACATTACCCCACCTATTGTTTTCTTTCTTTGGCGCGCCTTGCCTGCAGGAGCGAAATGTGCTGCTTCTTCCCTGCAGTAAGTGCCTGGCACTCACCACCACGTTTTGCATACTCCTCACAGGTTCTTCTGCACATTGCCACATGCCGCGCTGCAAGTATTCCACTGTCCTTTCCCCGCACTTCCTCCCTCACCTCCCCGCCTCTATCCCCCTTGGCTCTATGTCTGTGTCGTGCCAATCCCCTGATTCTCCAGTGCACTTCCAGTTTTGCGGTGACTGCATGGCACAGCATCGCCAGCAGAATAACAGCTGCCCTCTCTGCCGCTCCCCTCTCAGTGGCCTGCTGCACTGCCAGCTCCAGCGATAAGGACTATGCCAGGCTTGATTTCGGCTGCATTGGTCAAATAAAGCCTTCTCAGCTACTGACTTACTGACCTACAATACGCTCAGATCTAATGCACCCATTCATGCGTACTCCCATGTTCCTAAGGATGATCCTTTGTCAGCTGGTGTAACGTTTTCTGGTAGACCTTGACTTGTCAGATTCAGAATGCTGGAGCAGTGTTGTGACTGGCTACAGCAGTGAGCCCAACTTTGCAGATGTCAGCAATATAATAAACCCCAGCTACATTATATCCAAAACCCAACATTCAAACTCATCCACCCAAGCATCCCACAAACACCCTAGAAAGACACCACAAAAGGAGCACACCCATGCAGAAGAACCAAGGAACCAGCATCAGCATATCGCCCATTTAATTTTTATCCACCCTAGCAGGTACTGTGGCTCCCCCCCCTCCCAGCCTTCACAGAAGCCCTGCCCCTTGTTGCTTGGTGCTACTCTTGCTGGTTCTGCAGGGAAGGCGCGAGCTGGCAAGAGTCAGTCCCACAGCACGTGCACACGGCGGCGAGTTGGGCAAAGCAGGTGCGGGAATGAAGGCACTAGGCAACAAAACGCTTGTGAATGTGCAAGTGGCTAACCCGTACCTGTCTATCCAGCTGCACAGGCTGCGGTGTTGCCCCTTTACCATAACGCCGTTTCTTCCATGAGATCCCCTATGCGCTCCTTCTTATCCTTAGAGGGAGGCTTCGGGGGAGACTTCGGGGGAGACTTCTGGGGAGGGGGGGACCTCGGAGGGGACTTGGCGGGGGACTTCACGGGCGCCGATCCCGCATTTGTGGTCGCACTCGTCGACTTGTCATCCTTTTTCTTCCCAATGCCAAACAACTGCAGCTTGCGGTGGCTTTGGTCGTACCCCGCCGCACTACTAGGCTGGGAGGAAGTCGCCGCGCTGCCTGCCGTGATGACGCCTGCTGTGCTCTCCGCAGTGGCTTCCGCCCCTGAGGTGCGGATTGAGGGGATTGAAAGCAGCCACATGCCACGGTTACAAATGCCGCAAAGTGCCACGCTCGTGCTGAGAAATTGCTTACAAGTGCCGAGCAAGTGTTATGTCACAGGAGTGTCGATAATTTGTCGAGCAGCGGACGAGACAGAGCAAAAAAGGGTGCTTTCAGACAATTGTTGAAGCTGCTGCTGAGCTGCTGCAGCCGAGGCGATGAAACCGAGCGACTGCATGCTCTCAGGCGACTGTTGTGGGCGCCAGGGATGGAACCTCACGGCCTTGGTTTGGGTTTCGCGGTGGAACGAGATTAACACGGGCGGACCTACCTTGTGCGTAAGAGACGCATGAGAGCGCCAGGGCTGCAGCGAGGAAGAGCGCGAGACCGAAGGAGAGAATGGAGCGAGCCATAATGATGCGCTAGACGTGATAAAAAGTTGGGGGAGATTGAGAACTGAGCGCTAAAGGACGAATAAAACGCTGGTGCTTACAGTATGTTTATCTGCGGACTTTATAGGCGAGGTCGGTCGGTTTGCGTCCCGGAAAAGAAGCTGGTCATGCGATCGGGAAAGCGTCATATGCGCTGCATGCTTGTCGCCGCCAAGCGCGCGATGTTCATTCGCAACAAATTTGGTTTCGCTGTTGCAGAAAACGAAGTACAGCGGCACAGTGGTAGGAGAACGCGAGGTATGGGATTTCGGTACGGCGAAATGTGGTTTGTTACATATACGCAAAATCATGGCAATTATTCGTTGTTCGAACAATTTCGGAGCCCCATTGGCTGCCGCAAAGGCCGGCGGAAACTGATAAAATTGTTGAAATTCATTGTGATATGCACTCCAAGAACGGTTTATGTAATGAATATACATTCATTACTGTAGAGGCTGCTCCTAGCGAGGACAGCCCGAACAGTTCGCGTCAGTTTGGGTTCGGCCTACACTTCCGCACCGAACCAGTTCCGAGTCGCCCCGCACCAATCGCGACATTTCCAACCTTGCACGTCACGAGGTTCTCGCCTAGCACGTAGTTTCCGCCCTATATTTGCTCGCTTTCTTCATTGTTTCGTCATTCTGTAATCACTTCTGCTTTATAGTATTCTTCCACGCACTCTGATAGTACAACTCATAAGACTTGGTATCAGAGCTACTTTCCTAGCTCACCCCGCTTCTTAGAGTGTATTACCCCTCCGGTGGGGACAAGGAAGGATGCAGTGGTGACAGAAGCAGCGCAGTAGCCGACCAGGAGAACGGGTAGTTGTTCCTAGCGGCCATGAATTTTAACAGTCTTCGTTTTCGTCAGCTTCGGAGTTAATTCAGTGTAGCGGCTGACGTCGGCAAGATCGTCGTCGGCGCACGTCCGAAGTTGTCAGAAGCAACCGTGGTGCGAGTTGACGTTTTTCACGTGGTCGTCAATTGCGCGCAAAGAAATCGGAACCGCTGCGTGCAGCAAGTGGCGTTGGGCGTCTTCGTCACGTTGCGCACGAGCTGGTGGACGTCTTACGCAAGTGACATGCGGCATCACTGTGCGCGAAGATTTCGGGTAGCAGCACGTGGAAAACGACTGCTGGTCAAGCAGCCAGGCGCAAGGTGATTTGCGTCAGAAAAACCGACGGCGACGAGAGACGGCGTGGCGACTGCCATAAGAAAGCGTGGGTCTACCGTCGTCCCGCCCTGGTGCAGCGGCGTTTCCGTAGGAGGGTGCGTCGTGGGCGTTTTTTGGCGGGTGCGGCACAGTGTGAGATGGAAGTTGTTCTTCAAACCACCGAAAAGTTCGAAAAAAAACCGCCTACGATCAGACTGTTCCGGCTTGGGTGACTACTGTTTCTGGCACAATGATAATCGGCGAAAATTTCGGAGCAACAGTGGCAGCCGATTCTGCACTTCATGCGGCACAGTCCCCTCCGGCCAGGTGCACCTGTGTTTGCAGACAGCCCAGTACACCACGGAACAACGATTTGGTGCAATGTCTAGACCCGCGATTTTTGGGGGTTCTACCAGCTACAATTTACGGAGTTGCGACAGATATGGGTCCGACGAGGGAAACGGGTTTCGGCTCCAGGAGGCGAGAAAAACGACCTAGGGGAAGTCTTTTTGCTGAGGCCGCGTTTTGTGGCTAAGCGGCGGTAGCAGATTGAGCTCCCTACCGGCCAAAGTTTTACGACGTTTCACATACCTCACACCAGGTGCCTCGAAGACATTTATAAGACCTGTTGGCCCTGGACGAATAAAGTGGGGCCCTGTGTTTAGCCCTGTGCTGGTTAGAAAGGCACGGGTATTGCGCTGGTTCGACAGCTGGGCGTATAAGAAAATTTCAAGGATGCGATACTGTTCGGCCCCGACAAAACCGGACCATCGGCAACGTTTACCCTTCCGAAAAAGTCGAAGCTGAAGAAATTGTGGCAGTTTGCGGTGGTTCTCCTAATTCAACGGTCTACCCAGGGACGGTGTAGCGGCGAAGACGGAGTCCCCGAAGCTGTGAAGTTTTTAAACGCGATAGGCACGGTGGGCAGCGAAGCGGCCGGGCGGGAGTTTGATACGATAAACTCACCCCGACTACGATTGCGTTCGCGCCTTCATCGAACGCCAGAAAAATCGCGGGCAACATAGAGTTATACCTCATCTGACAAACGCGGCTGTTGGGTGAACGGTGGCTCGTCGATATTGTCGGGGGGTGAAACGAAAAAATTGACGGTGGGAGACGGGTGAACGTCTGCTCGCTAGTAGAGTTGCGGTGTACTTCGAAGCCATATGGGGAAGTTCTACGGCGAGATTTGCAGCGTTGATGCGGGCTAGATTCCGTGAATTTCGGTCCCGAGAGACCCATAGTTCTGGGTTTCGCACGAAAGAGCGCCTCCTTTTGGTGGGTTGCTAGTGTGGTTAACCACAGGCGATGAAAATGGTGACGGGTGGGCACGCTAGATACACCGGTTCTTTCGGAGGACAACCTGTGGGCGACCAAGATTTACGTGGTGTGTTAACTTCCGACATTTGCGGGTACCACAAGCCGTTCGGAGGATGAGTTTTAACGGAGTCGGCGGGGTCGTCGACAATATACGTGCCAACGACGGAGTTGCAGTGGTGCTTGATTAAGCGCGTGAAAGAACTCGTCGTTGAAAGGGGAGCAGTACAACTTGGAAGTTGTTCGGTTGTACCAGCGACAATACCGGGAGAAATTTTGCTACAGAAGGGGGGAGAGGCGACAGCTGTTTGTTTGGAGAGTTCGGCGAGTCAGGACAACGCCGACAATGAAGCTGACGCCATCTGCAGTGAAGTTCAACTTTGGAAAAAATGTTTGCGAGGTCAGGGGGAGGAGCAGCAGCTGTTTTTCGCCTCTGCCCTGGAGTTTTCGGAGAATCACGACAAATGCCTCGGCGAGCCACAACAAGATCGCCGGAGGTGCTGACGTCATCGACACCTGAGTTCGTGTTTTTTTATGTAGTTTTCGATGGAGTTTTCACGACGACACTCGGTTAGTTACGCGACCCGCTTTCCTCGCCGAAAGTCGCCACCGTGCTAGAACGACTTCGCTTTGTACGGGACGGTCTTCGGCGATGAACTACAACGATCCGGAGTCGTAACAGAAGAGATTTTTGGGACGGGTTCGAGATTCCGCTACTAACAACAGGGTCGACAGGTTTGCGGCAACGACAAGACGGGTAGCAGCTGCTGCCAGCTGGGGATGCTGCAACAGTCAGGAGTTTTTAATGCAGCCACGACAACAAGACAACCAAAGATACTGCAGCAACAAGGCGATTTGATGCTGTCACGCAGTGATTCTGGGTGGTAGTCGATGGAAAAGCTGCAGCAGCAGTCGCGACAAAAAATACAACATGAAGGTTCATCGCTGGAAATTCTACGACAGGCTTCGACATAGTTTACCCCGGGTATTCTTCAGAGTTTTCGACAGTGGAGATTTCACCACCGACTGCAAATTTCGACAGCGCATCTGCTAAAAGCCAGGCGGGGGTCATAACACTTGGTATTCTGACACACCCTTGGCGTCAACCCTTGGTGCTCGGGGTTTACCCGCTTCAATAAATTTTGGCCCAAGATGAAATGTAGACCCTTGACGTTTGTGTTTGGTAGCGCTGGCTTCCACCTCAGTGCCCCTATCTGCAACTGTAGAGTTGACTTGCCGTGGATTGGAAGTTTGCTGCCGTCCACCATCGTTGCCATGAACTGGGTCTCCTTCAAGTACTTCCCAATCTTCTCCAGCATCCTGTGGTCGCACACTGAGTGGGACGCTCCACTATCCACCATTGCCTGGAGGCGTCGCTCTTTGCAGAGCACCTCGAGGAGTAGTGGTTGCTGCCACTCCAAATAGCCGAAGATAGTCTCATGGATAAGATCATAGGACACATCAAAATAATCATGATCCCTATGTAGTATACTTGAAGCTGCATATTTTACTTCAAACTTCACCTTGGAGTGGGTAGAAGGATTTTTCTGAGACCGATTCACCTTATCTTGGGCCTGGAAGGAACCTTCCCATAAGCCTTTGCAGCTTCGTCAACAGAATAACAGCCGCTCTCTCTGCCGCTCCCCTCTTAGCGGCCTGTTGCACTGCCAGCCTTGATTTGCAGCTGAAGTCATCAAACCTTCTCTCTTTTACTGACCCACTGACAGTGAATACAGGGCTATACACCCCCGTTCATACTGCCCTCCTGGCATCCGCCTACGATATATAGTTGTTGGCACAGCATCGCTGCAACCACTCCCCGCTTCAAGGCTGGTATTCCAGCAAGGTCTTGAAGCCAGTACCCCATGGCATTTTCCACCTGTAGGGTTTGATTTCTTTTCCACCTGTAGTAATGTTGACCGTCGCTGATGTCCTTGATTGAGTCTTCACTGGCTAGCTATCAACCCAACCAATTTGCAGTTGTGTGGGAGAATATGGTAATTAATGATTCCGAAACAGAACATTCACATCATCCTAATTTCAACTTCACCCACCCAACATCACAAACACCCATAGAAAGACTCTCCCCGAAACACTTCAACTTCACCCACCCGGCCTTGACTGCGAGTCTCAGTCCCAACCAATGCCTCTCATCTGTATCCTTATACCTTTACTTTCGGGTGCAACCTCTTTGATCAAAGTTCAACCCCTTCACTAACTTTCTTCCCTTCCTCCATCACAAACAACCCTCGTTTTTGCTTCGGTGTTTTGTGATTCGGGGGGGTTTTGGCCGAACTTGTGCCGGATTCGTCAAATTTTGGCGCCATCAACCAAAGCGTGTCGAATTGGGCTCACATTTTGCCGCGAATCTTCGGAATTCGGCCTGCTGTTTCGGTTTAATTTCTGGACATCATTTGGACCAATAACACTCCACGTTGTAATGAGCCCGTGTTTGGCCTGCACAGGCTCTAATTTTGGTCCAACATAAAACTACAACTTGCCCATGTTATAGTAATTAGGTCAGGTACATGGTTTCATAGCTCTGAATCTTCATTTGACTCATAGGTTAATCACCGTACATGGAAAACTGTTGTTGTTTTATACCAGTCATATTATATGCTTCCAAAACCACTATTTAAGTTTATGCCCTGCTGCCCTATTCCCTTGCCAAATGGGTTATGACCTAGACATTTATTTAAAACAAAACTACTCTACCCAGTTATGGAATGCATGCACAGCGTATCCCTCCTGGCAATGTGTTACTAAAGTAGACGTAGTACCGTTATGTAAGAGAGTCTCCCATCCTCATGTTCATGTGCAATGCAAATATCGACGCTACTACTAGGAGACAGAAAATTCATCCCCTCAGTTGGTACTGTCAAACATATATGCTGCTTATTGTGTAGGCTGTAGTGGGGTAGCCCATATGGGGTACAACCCAAATTAGGGTTTCATACTTGTACCCATCCTGCTGCTAGTTCATCCATTCCTGCCTAGTAATTCTAACTTGGTATTCAGAGCAGGAGGTCCCTAGGACCTCAGGATCGATTTTTTTTAGGGCCCACCACCTACTGCCTGCGGTTACCGTGCTACCCCACGCCCTGCCTGAGCCTGCCTTACGTGCCCGTCGCCCTGCCCTGCGGCCCCGCGCGCGCCCTGCCCTTGCCCGTCGCGCTGCCCCGTAGCCCCGTGCGCCGCCCGTCCTGCTGACCCGCAGCCCCGCGAGCGCCTTGCCCGCCCGTCGCGCTGCCCTGCAGCCCCGCGCGCGCCCTGCCGCTGCCCGTCGCGCTGCCCCGTAGCCACGCGAGCCACCCGTCCCGCTGACCCGCAGCCCCGCGCGCGCCCTGTCAGCCTGTCGCGCGGCCCCGCAACTTCGCGCGCTGCCCGTCCCGCCGCCCTGCCGCTGTCGCGGCCCCGCACTACCGTCGACGCGGCCCTGCCATGCCACTGTCGCGGCCCCGACCTGCCGCCGACGCGACCCTGCCCTGCCACCGCCGCGACCCCGCCCTGCCGCCGACGCCGCCTCACCCTGCCGCTGTTGCGGCCCCGACCTGCCGCCGACGCGGCCCCGCCTGGCCCTGCCCTGCTGCTGACGCAGCACCGCCCTGCAGCTGCCGCGGCCCTACTCTGCAGCCGCTGTTGCGGCCCCGCTGCCCGCCACTGGTGAGCACTTGCCTGCCTGCCTGCCTGCCTGCCTGCCTGCCTGCCTGCCTACCTGCCTGCCTGCCTGCCTGCCTGCCTGCCTGCCGGCCTGCCTGCCTGCCTGCCTGCGCGACTGCCTGCCTGCCTGCCTGCCTGCCGGCCTGCCTGCCTGCCGGCCTGCCTGCCTACCTGCCGGCCTGCCTGCCTGCCTGCCTGCCTGCCTGCCGGCCTGCCTGCCTGCCTGCCTGCCTACCTGCCTACCGCGCCTACCCTGCCCGCGCTGCTACTGCTGCTCCTCCTACTAGTCCTGCTGCTGCCGGTGGCCCGATGCAGCTCCAGTGACTTTCGCGCGAGTCTCTCACACCCCAGCAGCTTCGTGAGTGGTACACTAGTTGGGGTTGTGGTGGTCGCCGTCGTAGCTGTCCCCCTGGGACTGGTCAGTTGGGAGCATCTGGGTGTGGCCAGCTGCAGCTGCAGCGGCGCCCACGCGAGACACTTACGTCCCGGCAGCTCCATGAGTGGTACGCTCAGAGTAGAGGGTCTCGGAGTACCGCTCGCTGCCAGTACGTCATTCGCACAGGTGCTCGGACTGGTCAGGCTTGCGGGACACTTGGTCACACACAGTCCCGCTGTTTCGCCCGTCTGAGCGACGCCTGGCGTACCGAGTTTGGCGACGGGGCTGAGCTCCCCACCTGGCTGGAGCTGCTTAGGCAGAGGGTAGATATCTTTGCTCTTGACTATGATGCTATTCTCACTGCCATGTATGCGTTGCCTACTAGTGCTGACGGTGCCTGTTACCTGTGCGTACCGCCTGACCCAGGTATAGAGCCTGCTGCTCTAGGTGCTGGTGAGGCTGCTGCTCTCGGTGCTTGTGCGTCTCCTGCTCTTGGTGCTGGTGAGGCTGCTGCTCCAGGTGCTGGTGAGTCTGCTGCTCCAGGTGCTGGTGCGTCTGCTCTCTCTGGTACTGCGCCTGCTGCGGCCTTGCACACCTTCATGCTTGACTCAGGTGCTTCCCGCTCCTTCTTTCGCGACTGCACCACACTCACGCCGCTTAGTCGGCCCGTTGCAGTCTCCCTGGCAGACCCCTCTGGGGGTCCAGTCCTTGCCCACTACTCCACGGTTCTGCCGTGTCCGGCCGCCCCGTCTGGCTCGCTGTCAGGTCTCTACCTCCCCTCGTTCTCTACGAACTTGGTGAGTGGAGCTGACCTCCAGGATGGCGGGGTTGACCAGTTCACTCCTGCGAGTCAGCAAGTGACTCACTGTACGTGTGCTCGGACGGGCCGACACCTGGCCACGTTTACCCGTGCGCCTGGCTCGAGTCTGTACACCCTGACCACTGAGTCCCCTCAGGTAGCTGCGTCTGCGTCTGCGTCAGTTTAGCTAGCGGCCCCCTGCTCGTGTCGCGCTTTGTCGCACCAGACCCTCCTTTGGCACCACCGCCTTGGTCACCCCTCAGGTCCTGCTGAGGGTGGTCCTGCTCGGGGTGCTACTTCTGGGGGTGGTGGGCCTGTGGGTGCTGAGCCTGGGGGTGCGGAGCCTGGGGGTGCTGAGCCTGGGGGTGCGGAGCCTGAGGGTGCGGAGCCTGGAGGTGCTGAGCCTGAGTGTGAGGAGTCTGGGGGTGCTGAGCTTGGGGGTACTGAGTCTAGGGGTGCTGCACCTGGGGGCACTAAGACGTCTGGTGAGCAGTCTCCCTGCAGCGGCCGTCTCCGTAGTCGCTCCGCTGGTGTCTCGCCGCTGCACTCTCGTCGTCTACTCCCTCTCTCCCCACAGCAGCTGCGTGAGTGGTACGTTGGCCGTCAGGGTCGCGCTGCTGGAGCTAGGGGCCCTGCTGCTGGAGGCGCTGGAGCTTGTGACTCTGCTACTGGAGTTGTTTCTGCTGGAGGTTCTGGAGCTGCTGAGGGTGCTGAGCCTGAGCGTGAGGAGCCTGGAGGTACTACGTCTGGGGGTGCTGAGCCTGTGCGTGAGGAGTCTGGGGGTGCTGAGTCTGGGGATGCGGTGCCTGAGGGTACTGCGACTGCTGGTGCGCGGTCTCCTTGGAGTGGCCGCCTTCGTCCGCGTGTGCCTCTCACCTCACAGCAGCTGCACGACTGGTACGGTCGCCGTCTGCGTCGTTCGCGCTGCTGGAGCTCGCAGCTCTGCCGCTGGAGGTGCTTCTGCTGACGCCACTGGAGCTGGGAGTGGTGCTGGTACTTTGTCTACTGGAGGTGCTGGAGTTGCTGGTCCCGGAGGTGCTCGTACTGGCAGTACTGGAGCTGCTGGGACTGGAGGTGCTGTGTCTGGGGGTGCTGCTGCTGGAGACACTGAGGCTGGAGACCCTGGGGCTGGAGGTGCCGGTTCTAGGGGTGCTGCTGCTGGAGACACTGCGGCTGGAGACCCTGGGACTGGAGGTGCCGGTTCTGGGGGTGCTGCTGCTGGAGACGCTGCGGCTGGAGACCCTGGGACTGGAGGTGCCGGTTCTGGGGGTGCTGCGGCTGGTGGAGCTGGTGCTGGAGGCGCTGGAGCTGTTGGTACTGGTGGCACGGCGCAGCCGAGACTGTTCTTCGCTCCGCCGTCTCCGTCGTCTTCGCCACCGCCTGACTCTGTGCTTCGCCAGGTTCTTAGCCTCCCGTCTTCTACTGGTCTTCCGTTACAGCCTGGCTCACCGCTGCCTGCTCCTTCTCCTTGCACACTGCAGTGGCAGGATGAACCTCGTCACAACTCGGATACGTCATGGTCCCTTCAAACTAATTTAGAGCCTTGCTCCATAGCCAGAGGGTGTGAATTATGGAATTCCGGTGATAATTCAAAAGTAATAATGCACTGTGCGAGCTGCCGGTCTGGAAAAAAAGCTTGTGACGCGTTGAAAGTCGAATACATGGACGATCGAGAGCCGAGAATCAATCCGCCACCGTCGATTGAGATTCACACGATATTTTCCTGGACCTCTATCGCGTCCCGAAAATGCCTATTGGCTGCCGCAGTCGGCGGTAGAAATAATATCAAAAGGACAACTATTGTAATACAGTAAATGAGTAGGTATTTTTTACTTAATCTTAGGCACTTACAAGTGCAGTGTTTGTTTTGCAACATGCAAAAATGACAGGTGGGTGTAATTTCTGAGACCACTTTGAGCCCTACAATCATCCAAGATACTGCAATAAACATGATAAAAAAAAAATAACGCCAAGCCAATCAACGCGGAAGTGTAGCCCAAGCTCTAGTACCGTAATCACCCGGATATACCACCCTAGTGTTAGAATCGAAAGTGTTGCATTCAAAATGTTGGTTGGTGTATATAAACCTAACCCTAAGAGTTGTACCCCCTATGACACACATCACTAAGACTACAACATTTGACAGACCCCCATAGCCTAAGTGAGGGGGGTCAGCCTAATTTCTTTCGAAATTACCATGTAGTTTCATCGAGGAAGTGATTTCCGCGATGTTCTGTAGTACTCGCTAACAGCTATGATTAGAAACTTTGTAAGAAAGGGGGGTGTTGTAGAAAATCACCCCAAAATGGGGGTATAATAGAAATGAGGTCCGCAGGGCCTCAGATGTCAGAGAAAAAAGGCTGATTTAGGCTTTGGAGGCTGATTTTTCAGACATGTGGCTGATGTGCTGGCTGATTTTTCTGGTTTTTTTAAATGTATTGGCTGATTTTTCATGTTTTTTTTTTTTATGTATTGGCTCATTTTTCATCTTTTTTTTTTACAAGTGTTCGCTGATTGATCGGAGTTGTAACGAGACTGTAGGCTGAATTAACGCTATTACAGATTCGTGCAGGAGCCGTGAGTTTCTGCTGTCCAGGTACATCAACCGTCAATCACACAAAAGTTGCCATGTACAGCGCCGTCGCGTGGAAAAACGAATATTCGCGACGCGACTGCTACTTCGTTGTCACCGACAGAATGCGTAAAGTGATGTGATTGGTTGTTTAACAAATCACATCCCTTATGGGCCAATCACCCACGACCAGTGCAGCACAGCAACGCACCGCACGCACTCATGACAAGAACACCCACCTCACCCCATCTCACCCACCCCAAACCTGCATCCAAGTGCGTGCATGGTGCCCCCACGTCGCGCCGCGTTGCAGCTTTGTGGTGAGAACGAGAGGCCCTTCTTTTATGGCTCTCTCTTGATGACCCCACCGTATCCACCCAACAGGGGAGCTGCACTGTCAATCCCCCCCTCTCGCGCTGGTTTCATCAAACACTAGCTAGCGACGTTAGAGCTCTGCACGCTCTCCCCTTTCAGCCATGGCCGGCCATGTATAAGGTTTGGCTTGCGATGATGATGCAGACATGGATAGTTGTGGTGATGAAATAGACGGCTTAGAGGAAGCCAGGACGGGGCTTGAGATGCTCCTGCGCTCGCTTGGCACTGGTGTCCTCGCTCCCAGGCCTCTTACTGCAAAGCCTGCTCTAGTCGAGGTGGTGAACCGCGACCACCCACCCGTTTGTTCAAGCCCGGATTCCATCCGGTGTGAGCCTCCTGCGCCGGCTGCCGTCTCCGACACCATGGTTGTCGAGCAGCCAACAACGAAGTCCTCTGCCCCGCGTACCTTCAAGCTGAAGCAGTCGACGCTGTGCTGGGCAAAGCCATCTTCCAGCGCCGCCGTCGAGCAACCTGTCGTGACCAACAATACATCCCCTCGTCCATCATTGGTCATAGACATTTCCGATGCCATTGAAGTCGTCTATGCAGATGCTCTTGTGAAGTACAAAACGAAGTGGTCAGAGAGGTTCCCGTGGCTTGTGCTAACGAAATCTAAATCCGGTTTCCCCGTTTAAGTGTAGTGTCTGCACCAAGCATGCCGGAGTCAGGGGACGTTGTGGCCGGACAGGGCGAGGGGTGACCGACGTGCAGACGCAGGCGTTTCGCAAGCACGTTGGTACGACGAAACACAAGCTGTTGATGGAGAAGCAGGAGGCTCTGCTGAACACAACTTCAAAGCAGCCACGGATCGACCAACATCGTGCCGCCGTCGATGCTGAGAAGGTCCGAGTCATGGCGTTGTTCGACTCCATGCTGTTCGTCAGTTCCTGCGATGCGCCCATGGGAACATGGGTGAAGCTGGTGCAGTACCTCGCGCCAAGGGTGTTCAAGGCTTCCCTAAGAAGGGATATGGCACCTACTACACAACGTGAGTAGTAGTCAGCCTTGTATTGGGTTGGTGTTTTGATGGTTTTTTACCTTCATTTAATATCCGGTTGTTTTCCCTGCTTGCAGGTACGCCTTCGGTGAGCTCACGCAGGCCCTTGCTACCTGGCTACAGACAACTCAATTGGAGCACATCCTGACAAGCCCTTTCATCGGCATCAGCATCGATGAAAGCACGGATCGACTCAGGGGGAAGCACATGATCTTGTACGCCACTTTCGTCCGTGACAACGTCGTCGTGACCGAGTTCATGAAGCTGATCACGGTGGAAAAGGCGGACGCGTCTTCACTTCTCAGCATCATCCTTTCCCAGTTGCAGGCAGTCGGTGTCGACCTGCAGCGGATTTCCGGCATTAGCACAGACGGCGCAAGAGTGATGATGGGGTCGAAGGCCGGCCTGGTTGTCCGACTGCGTCAGAAAATCCCGCACCTTGTTTCCGTTCACTGCATCGCTCACAGGTTAGTGTGCACGATTGCTTCATTTATAGCCAGTTACGCTATATCATATTAACTCGTTGCTAATGTTCCGAGTTTGATGTGTTCCACATGCAGGGAGGCCCTTGCAGCGAAGGATGCGGCAGAGGAGCTCCCTGTCTTCGACATGGTCGACGATCTCATCCGGGATGTGGCCGATTTGCTGGGTCGGTCGGGTCCGCGCCACGCACGGTTCATGAATCTGCAAGAGCTGTTCACCGAAACGAGCCTTGAAGTGCAAGGCATCCACTCGGTTCAGTGGCTCTCAAGGGGGGATGCCGTCCCTCGCCTCGTCGCTGTTTTGCCGGCAGTGATTGTGTTGCTGAAGGAGCTTAACAGCAAGATGTATGCTCTGGCAAGCTCTTACCATTTTCACTTCTTCCTTTACTTCCTGGCTGACGTGCTTGAGCAGCTCAACATCTTGAACAAGACCTTCCAGCAGAGACAGGTGAGGTGGTACGAGTATATCTACACATGTTGACCTAATAACCATTCTAACTATGTCTTTGTGTGCCTGTGTCTGTCCAGCTCGATCTGGTGTCATTGCATGCGCAGATCAAGCGGACAACCAACCACATCGAGAGCCGATACGTGGACTGCGGCGATGACTTCGGCGGTGGCATGAGCCAGTGGCTGTCACCTTTCCTGGAGCGACATGGCCCAGGGTGTAACCGCGAAGTGAAGGTTGAAGGTGTCGACAGCGACGGCTGACTATCTTCCTTCACGTTCAGTCTTCACGACGAGCCCGTGGATTCGTACAGCGGCCCAGAGGACCACGACGGCTGCATCCAGTTGTGCACTGAGTTTGCAGAGAAGATCGTGGCGAACTTGGAGGGAAGGCTCGGTGACCTCGACTCACTCTCTGGAGTCCGCCTGTTCACGCCTGATGCATGGCCACAAAGCAAGTCGGAGCGGAATGCTCGATGCCAGGAGTGGCTTCACTCACTGGTGACGATGCTCAAGGCTCAGGACCGTGAGGAGATCTTGCCAGGTCTGTAATGTGGCATTTGTTATGTCATGATTTCATCCCAATGCTTGAAAATCCTTTGTGCTGTTTGCACATTTTCTTATTCTTCTCCCTCCCTCCCTCCCTCCCTCCCTCCCTCCCTCCCTCCATCCAGGCATCAACAAGAGGCTGGCAGGCAAGGAGCTTCGCCTCTTTTGTTCAGTCCTTGCACATGCCCCTAAGGAAGAGAGGAGCTTCCACAGCCGACTAACGACGATGCTCAAGACGCCTGACTGGCGGGAGAGCTACCCCAATCTGGTGCAGCTCTGATTGGCGGTGGCTGTGATTCCCCTCAGCATAGTGGAGTGTGAAAGGGGATTCATCCGGCAAAACGTGATCAAGACATGGCGGCGATGTGGGATCAAGGATGCGAGGCTGGGGGACCTCATGTGTATGTCCCTCATGCAGTACGAGCCCAACTACGATGAGGTAGTTGAGATCTGGCGGGGTTATAAGAAGCGGAAGCCTTTCAGCAATGCTCCCATCTGCACCCCAACCCCAGGCGACAACAACAAGAAGGGCAAGCATGACAACGACATAGATGTAGATGATGAGGAGCCAGAAGGAGATGCAGTAGATAGTTCTACGGATGAAGATGATGAGATGTGCAGCTAAAATCATGTAGTGTTTCCTTGTTTATTAGGCCTGCTAAATTTAATGGACTTATAGATCAGCCTTTGTTTTTTAGTGAGGCTAATTAGTCAGCGATTTTTTTGAGGACTAGTCTGAAATTTCAGCTTTTTTAATGGAAACAACTCTGATTGATCAGCCTAGCGTAGCCTGGTAAGGCTGACGTATCAGCCTAGGAAAAAACGAATCTGAGGCCCTGGAGGTCCGCTATAGCACCCACCCCGCACAAGCCACCCAAGGGGTCTTCAATTTCGGCGGGTGGTATGTCCGGGTGATTACGGTAGTACCCTTTCTAGAAAATGCTGAACCTTTAGATAATGATGTTACTGCTATATATGGAAAATACTATTCTATGTTACTGCCATATTGTTCTGGTATCAGACTATCATGTTATTATTATCTGATTGTTCTTTCACTCACCAATCTCAAGCCTAGCATACTGCCCATAGGACTAGCAAATGGCGAAGGAGAATAAAAGGGATGTAATATCAGTGATTCAAAATAGCAGATTGTCACCCAACTAGAGAGGTAGGTTCACATCCAAGCACATAGCTGTCAGAGGTCCACTGGAGATCCCCGATGATCCTAGGGAAGGGTTACAGGCCCGTTGGCCTGGGGGGTTATGGGCGCACTCACCCGCTATATAAACAAGCCCTTTTATCCCAGTGGTTAGTGGCTGGGATTCTGACATGGTATCAGAGCGAAGGTCTCGGGTTCGATTCCCGGTGTGTGCACTTCGGGCATCCCAGTGCGGGGGGGTGTCAGAGGTCCACTGGAGATCCCCGATGATCCTAGGGAAGGGTTACAGGCCCGTTGGCCTGGGGGGTTATGGGCGCACTCACCCGCTATATAAACAAGCCCTTTTATCCCAGTGGTTAGTGGCTGGGATTCTGACAATAGCTCCCTCCCGTAAGCACATAGCTCCGAGGTGTTCCCTCCCCTAACCAGTCGACCCTCCCTATAGGGTAAACATCATCCGATACCAACTCCCATACAACAGCACTAGCTCGAAACCAAATTAACATTGAGACAACCACATCACGAGAAGCTAGAGCCCTCCTTTAAGAGTTATCTCGTCAATTTTCTGGGAAGGGGCAACGGAAGTGAGAAAGGGGAATGCCACAGCAATTGCAAACATGGGTGATGTGGTCTACCCTGCACAGGACGGGATGTGGCATGCGACGAGCTTTCATGTGAGAATAAGAAACCAAATCGCATGGCATGTGAGAGTGACGGAACGAAGCAAAGGAAGGGAGCACGGGAAATCCCACAGAATATGCACACAGGGTGAGCCGGTCTACTCTGCACTGGAAGGATGTGGCATGCGACGAGCCTTCATGTAAGAGTGACACTCCATATCACGTGACATGCTGAGAGCGACAGAACGAAGCACGCGAATGGATCAGGTGACAACCACGTCAGCCATATTTGTGCCGTACCACATTAAGCGGCGTGCTACATTCGAGACGCTGCGTTTTAAGTCTGTCAAGGCACGGCTTGTACCTGTCGCAAAAATTGTCATTCCGCCCGGCCACTGTAAGACAGCTAGTGCCTGGGTATCAGAGGCACCGCCAATAGAGAAAGAAGGCAGGATAAGGGATTCGATGAGCATGGGTAGTGAACCTTTTTGGCCGAAAAGCGTGGCAAGGCAGTGACTCTCATTGCTGCAAGAAATTTGGAATTCGACGCTTCTAGTGTTTTCTCATCACAATTCCAAAACTGTGATGAGACAATTCTAGAAGCTACTGCATGAAGTGAAACATCATGCGATGAGGGTTTAAGAGCAGTGTAAGTGCAAGAGCACAAGAGAACAAAGAGCTCTCTGGATTGTTAGATAGAATGCCAAGGGAGGGAACAAGGGTAGGCCTGGCATTCATTCAACGTTCAGGATTGTCCGTACTAGAAGGATGAGTCTGTTTGTACCGCCGGATGTATATGGCCTCGCAATTGTCGTGAGCTTGCGATGGCTCTGCTCATGCGCTGCGTTGGGCTGGACGAAACACGCGGCACTTTCTGTTGTGACGAAGCCTCTCACCGCGTTAGTTGCTGGTAGCGGCGGGTTAAGGGGAGTGAGAAGATTGAGGGGCAGATAGAACGTCACGTGGAGGGGCATGGTAAGATGGGATGTGGGCAAATCGAGGGGAGTGAGAGGCAGGAGGGGAGTAAGGGGAGGATATAGGGAATTTAGAGAAGGATTGAGAGAGGGGATTGAGAGAAGGATTGAGGAGGGAATTGAAGGAACCGCGGAGAGGCATGAGACGAGTTGGATGGCTTGGTCGATCCAGGGGAGTGACGAGTCAGAGCGAGGTTCACCTTTGTTACAATCCTAAACAAGACTTAGCCAGGGAAGTGTTGACCTCAGGTCAAAGTGAATGTAAAATGACTGAGATGATAATGACATGCATACATCGAGTTTATATAGGAAATACAGGGAATACGAAAAGACCTAGACTAGCCATGTACTCTAAGGGGTACATTCTCTTATTGCAGTGAAATTCAAATTATGCGGCGCGGGAACCCGTTTCAAACTTGTTCTCGCTCTTTCCACTTCAAATGTGTTAACTGCCTGCATCGGTCTTGATCTGACGGTTGCTGGTGTCGCTTCGACTCTTCTGACGCCTCGACTTCGTACTCGGTAGAGTCGGCTCCTGCAGCATACAGGAATGCCTTCTTCATTGAACTTCATATCGTAACACTCCCCTTCATTCCTGGGCGCGTAGGGGGCTGACTCGCTTGACTACCCCGGTAAGGTTAGAGCAGTGTTTGTACTGCTGACGTGGCAGTCGCTTGGTGAGGAAGTCGGCTGCCATCTCGGTGGTAGGGCAGTACGCGAAGTCCACCTTGCCTTGGTCAATTTCGTCCTTGACGAAAAAGTATCGGAGCGCAATGTGCTTCGTACGATTCACGAACCCCGGCTTGTTCGCGATCTTGATGGCGCTCTGGTTGTCGCAGTGAAGGCGGAAGGTGGGCGAAGTTGGAATTTTTTCTTCTTGCAACAGCTCCTGCAGATATAGACCTTCGCGAACTACTGCTCTCGCGGTGATGTACTCTGCTTCGGCCGATGACAGGGGAACCAACTCCTGCTTGTGTGAGATTTAGTATATTGGTCCGTTGGCTCCAAGCGGAAGACGAAGTTGGTCCGTGACCGTCGATTTGCGGGGTCAGCGGCATGATCTGCATCCACGTAGCCGTTGAGGTTGAAGGAGGTTGTCGTCAGCGTGGAGTAGGAGAGCCCGATGTCAGGTGTGGAGATGAAGTACTGCAGGGCGCGCTCCAGGTCCAGCTGGTTCTCGGCTACTGGCTTGCGGGAGTACTGTGCCAGTTGGCTGGCGATGTACGAGAGGTCGGGTCGGCATGTGACAGAGGCGAACAGCAGGCACCCCAGTTGCTGCTGGTACAGTTGGAGTCCTGCGGACGACAGAGGTTTGTTATCCGGTTTGTAGCTGGAGCTGGGGTTGCGGTAAGGAGTGGAGAGCGGTACGGGTGAAATGTTGAAGTGTTCCCCCAACTGCTCAGCGTACTTGGAGGCTGACAGATGAATTGCTTCTGGCGCGTAGGTGATGTTCAGGCCCAAAAATTGTGTGACGTTGTGTTTGATGGTGATGTCAACGCGCTGCGCCAGGTTCTCCTCGAACTGGTTAAGGAGTTTGATGCAGGTGCCAGTGTAAAGTAGGTCGTCGACGTAGACGATCAGGAGGATGTAATCGCCGTTGAAGTGGAGGCGGTACATTCCCGGGTCGTGTGGCAGCTGCCTGAAGCCGATTTCCAGTAGAATTTTGTGCAGGTGCTGCTGCCAGAGACGCGGCGCCTGTTTTGTCCCGTAGAAGGATTTCTTCAGCTGACAAACCCTGGGGTCTCCTTCCCCGTAGGTGTGTGGCTGTTCCACGAAGATGGTTGCATCCACCAGCGCGTACAAAAATGCGTTCTTGATGTCGATCTGCCGTAGTGGTAGGTGTTTGGCGGCGGCAATGGCGAGTAGAATCCTGACAGAGGTGTGACGTCTGACGGGAGCGAAGGTTTGGTTGAAATCAATGCTGTGGCGCTGGTCGTACCCGCTTACGACCCAACGTGCTGTGAAGCGCTCGATGGTACCGTCAACGTTGGTTTTCAGGCGAAAAAAAACCCACTTTCCTCTTAGTACCCTCCTCCCCTTCACTGCTGCACGATCGACTAGGACCCAGGTATCACGTGATTCCAGCGCCTTCAGCTCTGCGTCCATAGCAGCGCGCCACTCCTTGGCGTGAGGACCAGTTAGAGCTTAGCATGGATTCTTGGGCTCGACGGCGCGCGTGAGAGTAGTGACAGACGTGTGTAGGCCAAGAAGTTGTAGGCCGGACTTATTGGTGGTGTCTGTGGTGTCTGTGATGGGGACCTCCACCACGTCATCATTTTCACTCTCGTGGCCAGGTGAGGAAATCCTAGGCTCAGGTTGGCGCCTTGATGGTTCTGCCGCGGGAGTGTCGTCGCTGTCGTCATCGTCGTCGTCGTTGCGCGGGCGAGGTGGTACGTCGGGATGCTCGTCAGCGGGGTCGGGGTCAAGTGCTGCTGCTGCTGCCTCGTCTTCTGGGGATGCAAAGTTGCGTCCGCTTTTGGCGTAGGCTCGTGCGACGTTACAGCGTTCATCCTCGATCCAGTGCTGCAATGTGAGACGTTCGTAGAAGAGGATGTCGCGGGCATGGACGATCTGGTTGGTGTTGATGTCGAGAACTAGCCAGCCCTGATACTCGTGACTGAGTCGCGGGTGGACTCCCCAGCGTGCGCGGTGAGTGAATTTGCCAATGGTAGCCGAAGTCGGCCGGTACTGCACCACACACCCCCAGACCCTCAGCATCAAAGTATCTCCCCTTGAGCCGGTCCACTTCATGTGCGGGGAGAGGTTGCCCCTGTTGGCCGTGGTGGAGAGGAGGTTGTGCAGGCGTACGGTGTGGTTCATGGCGTACGACCAATACTTCTTGGGTAAGCCGGACTGGTTCATGAAGGTGCGCACTTTTGTTATGAGAGTGCGATTGACCCTCTCAGCGACGCCTTGCTGCTGATGAGCGTAGGGGAGAGAAATCTAATGCTTGATCCCCTTTTCTACGACAACACTTTCCGGTTCGTTGCTACGAAACTCCGTTTCGCCCTCAGTCTGCCAGAATTTCATCTTCTTCCCCGATTCTCGTTGCGCGTGTGCAAGCCAGATGTGGAAGATCTCAGGAGCTTTGGAGCGAATGTCGACGTTGGCGATCCAGACGTAGTGTGAGTACGCATCCATAAAGGTGAGTGTGTATCGCTCGCCGTTTATGCCGTCGAAGGTGAGCACGATGAAATCGCTGTAGACTTTCCGCAGCTTCTTGTAACGGTTGGTACTTGGTTCCAGGGAAGGATAAGCTTGGTGCGTGAGAGCAGCAGTGGGGCAGACGATGCAAGTGGTCGGATGTGTCGTGCTGAGGGGTTCCGTGCCATCAGGGCGCAGTAGTGCCCCTGGCAGGAAGACTTTGGCGCGGTGACAGCTGTTGAATGTGTGGCGCGAGGGATGACCGAGTCGCTGGTGACAAAGGTCTTCGTCGGCACGAATTCCCGAGGTGCGCAGGTATCGTGCGTGATGTTCCGCCGCTTCAACTTCTGTCTCGTCAGGAATTAGGGGCACTGGTCCTTCTTCTTCACCTGGTTCTACTTCGTTGTCTTGTTCCTCTATTTTCGGTGCTGCTGCTGCTGTCTCCCCTTCTGCAAGCGCTGTTGTAAGGTAGAGCGCGAGGAAGTTGCGGTCGGGGATGATGTTGAGCGGGGTCCTCGTGCCCTCAATAATGCGGGCGAACAGATCTGGGCGGGAGATTGATCCAAGCGAGTCACGGGGCGGAGTTGTTGGCACGTTCCTCCCCTCAATCTCCGACCAAGGATCGTCCCAGCGAGAAGGTGAGCGGGGTTGAGACGGAAGTAGGCGGGGGCGTCGGCCAAGTGGGACGGCGACTCTTGGGGCAGGTTGCTCAACGGTCATTTTGTGCTCAACTGCCTCTATTTCTTCTTGGGTTAGGTCGCCTTCGGTAAGCTGTCGTTGCTCTGGCTCTTCCCATCCGCCAGTTCCCCATCCCGGGGCGGTGCCAAATGCCCTAGTGGCGGATGCCCCCGTGTTCTCGTCATCTCCCCAGCCGCCACGTCGTGCGGACTCCTCGTCCCAACCTGCCGCGATGCATTCCTGATACAGCTTTTCCCTTCTCTCGGCTGCTGCTTTTTCCTCTTCCTCCTTGACGCTGAGTTCTTCACGCTTATCAGAGTCTTTCCACTCCGTGTCGATGTGACGGTAAACCTCACGAGGATTAGGGCAAGGTCGAATTTCTTCGTCGAAGGTGCCTGTGTTTGCTTCCAGGACCCAGCGGAGAGTGTCCGAGGTGGGTGCAGGCCGCGGTTCTTGTTGTATGCCGAGGTGCTTATCTCCTGTGCCGAAGATGCGGTGAGTGGTGACAGCCAGCTCCATCTCTGTCATGCCTTCGGGTTCAGCCTCATCGATTTTGGCTTCTTGGATTGCCGCGAGATCTCTCTCAACTTCTTATGTGCGGCTTGCCGTGGGTGTGAAGCAGGTGGTGCAGAGTCCGTTGGGGCCGAGTTGGTGCAGATTTATCTCATGAGGATGAGGACTGCGGCGGATCCACGGTCGTCCGTCCGGGTGCTGCCATGACTCCTCATTCATGTATGGGAAGTCCAGGGGGATGAGGTCAACGGGCTCGTCTAATGAGACCTGACAAGTGGGTATGTCGAAGTCCAGCACATAAACGTCGTCCATCGATCGAGCTCTTCCGAGGTATTTGTGCAACTCGGGGGGGGTATCCGGAGGAGCGTAGGTCAGGATGAGGTCGCGAGTGTACAGGTCCATGGCGAGCATGACTCCGCAATCTCTGAGCTGTCCTGCCGACAATAGGTTGAAGCGGAGATCTGGTACGTAGAGCACGTCGTTGAACGAGATGTGCATGTTGTTGTCTCAGGCTTGTAGTACCACGATGCCTTGCGTGCTTGCTCGCAGTTGCTCGTTGTTGGCGACAGTAACGTAAGTGGCAGGAGCGCGGCTGATGTTCAAGATATACCTGACGGATCCCAACATTTGTTGGCCACAGCAACTGTCCAGGTACAAGGTATTGTGATTGTTTTGGTCGTTGCGCAGAAGTAGCGCAGCCGCGGCGTTGCCAGTGTTGCCTTGAATCTTCTGTGGAATGACGGATCTTCATACTCCTTCCACCCCACAGGAACAAAGCGCTGATTGTCATGGGGCAGACATTCCCGCAGTTGTATTGGCTGGTGCCAATCTTGTTCGTCCTCGTCGTACTGGTAGTAGTGATTCTCTGTGAAGGGGTTGTTCCATCCTCCTTCAGGTTGAATGAGCTTGCCGCGAAGTTCTTCCTCTTCGTCTGGTTCACGGTGCGTGGGCAACGCCTTGTCGCCATGTTTGCGATGACGTTTCTAGGAGCCCCTGCTTGAGGTGCTTGAGTCTGTTGTTGCTCTGCGGGAGGGCGAGAAGTTTTTTGTTGAAGCTGAGACTGACGAGCGTCTTGTCGGCCGACCCAATTGTTGTGGTGAGTGGAATTCGGGTGGCGATTGTCAGAATGAACGGACTGGAATGACTGAACTAACAAGGAAGGCAGTACAAATAGTAAACCCTAGAGATCTGTACCCCATATGGTCTAACCCACTGTAGCCTAACAGCAACCAACACATATAATGTTTGACACACCCCCATAGGCAAAGTGGGGGAGACCTAGGGGTCACAAGACCAGTCAAGGCAAAGCAGGGCAAACAAGCTCAGGGTGGATCTGCTTCGTTCTGTGCTCCAGTCTGTGCTCCTCACACAAGGCAATGGCAGCCTTGTTGTCGACGTACAGTACTGGAGGAGAACGAGGCGGCTCTCCGAGGTCGGTCAGTAGGTAGGTCAGCCAGCGTAGCTCCTGGGCAGCCATGGCTGTAGCGTAGATCTCAGCCTCGCAACTGGAGCCGAGAACAGAAGACGAGCGTGTAGAGCGCCAAGAAACTGAGCCAGAGCCAAGGCTGAAGGTGTAACCCTGAGACGACCGCTGAGTGGCCTGGTCGTCTGCCCAAGAAGCGTCTGAGTGCCCTGTGAGAACAACTCGGTCTCGCCCTCCAAGCACAAGCCCCATGCCCGACGTACTGCACAAGTAGCGCAACACCCTCTTAGCGGCATCCATGTGCTCCTTCCTGTGACGGCCAGGAGCGACATAGCGTGCAAGGATGCTAAGAGGGTATGCAAGGTCAGGTCGAGTGCAGGTCATCAGGTACATGAGGCAGCCCACAAGCTCTGGATACGGGCCACTCGGCTCTACGGACTCATCCGAAGGCAGAGCTGAGAGCGAGTGACCGGTAGGCAGAGGAGTGGACTGAGGCGAGGAGTACGTGAAGCCGAAGCGCTGGAGAACCTGCTGCACCATGTGTGACTGAGTCAAGGTGATGGTGCGCCGTGCTCTGTCCCGGGTGATCCGCAAGCCAAGATAGCTTGTCAGCTCACCCAGGTCTGTGCATGTGTGTCTCCTCTGCAGCTCCGACTTCACGTAGGCGAGTCCTGCAGTGTCAGCAGTGGCAAAGACCAAGTCGTCGACGTAGACGAGGATGTAGAACGGCGGCAGCGAAGTGTCGGTGCGCAGGAACAGCGACGGGTCAGCTGTAGAAGGCGCGAACCCAAGAGCCGCAAGTGTAGTCCTCAGTGTGTCGTGCCACTCACGCGGAGCCTGGCGGAGACCGTAGACCGGCCGCTGAAGCCTCCACTGGGTACCAGGAGGAAACGACCCAGTGAAGCCAGGTGGGCGGCGCAGCCAGATCTCCTCGTGCAGGCTGCCCTGCAAGAAAGCAGTGCTGAAGTCAAGTGAGTGAAGCTCGTAGTCGCGCTGAGCAGCTATGTGCAGCAGCACCCGAAGAGTGGTCATCTTCGGGGTGGGGGAGAAGGTCTGGAAGAAGTCAACTCCCTCTCGCTGACTGAAGCCTCGAGCCACGTAACGCGCCTTGAAGACAGGCGGAGAACCCGGCGGCCGCTTCACCCTGAAAATCCACATGCCACTGACGATGTTCGCCCCAGGAGGGGGAACCTCGTCGACGTAGGTGCGTGTGGACTTCCAGGAAGCCATCTCGGCGTCCATGGCTGTCTGCCACTGAGAGGAGTAGGGACCCGCCATCGCCTCAGCGTAAGTGCGCGGGGTCGGGATGTCTGGTGCATCCGGGTCTCCCTCAGGGGCAACTAGCAAGGACACGAGACGGGGCAAAGCAGCAGCAAGACACTGGAACTCCTCCTGTCTGTCCTCAAGGACGTCCGTGCCAAGAGCACACTCACCCCCGACGGACGGAGGACAAACAGACTCAGACTCAGACTCAGCAACAAGGCTAGCAGCGTAGTCTAGACGACAGGCAGCAGCAAAGTCAACCAACTCAGCGACCAGAGCAGACGCAGCCGAGGACTCAAAGGTAGGGTCAGTGACAACAGTAGCAAGGAGACGCGTGACAGTAGGGTGCTCAGCACGATACCGGTCAGACTCAGGGTCCGGAACGTCAGGCAAAGAGGACGTAGGAGGAGACGGTAGAGGGACACGCTGAGGAGCAGTAGAGGGACGCAGAGTCATGTAGTGAGTGCCTGGGACAGGAGGAGGACGCTCACGACGGACACGACTACCAGTGCGAGCAGGACGAACAGGCGACGCAGGACGAGACTCAGGCTCACGACGCTCTGTAAGACCTCCTGTGGGACCAGTGTAAGGAGAGGGAGCAGGGAGAGGCGAGGTAGGCTGTAACTGTGACTGCGGCAGGACAGGCGGGGGACACTCTACGGAGGGAGGAGGACAAGGAGGAGGAGCCTGCCCAAGAACCTGCTGAAGGAGCGGTACGAAGTACGGTCGCGGCCGCACAGCGTCTCCAGAAGCAGAGGAGACTCCAGCGGCCGGGTCCTCAGTACCAGTAGGAGCGCCAGCGTCCGGGTCCACAGCACCAGCAGCAGCGCCACCGCTCGGGTCCTCAGCTCCAGTAGCAGCTCCACCGTCCGAGTCCTCAGCACCAGCAGCAGCTCCACCGTCCGGGTCCTCAGCTCCAGCAGCAGCTCCACCGTCCGAGTCCTCAGCACCAGCAGTAGCTCCACCGCCCGGGTCCTCAGCTCCAGCAGCAGCTCCAACGTCCGAGTCCTCAGCACCAGCAGCAGCTCCACCAGGCGGGTCCGCAGCACCAGCAGCAGCTCCAACGTCCGGGTCCTCAGCACCAGCAGCAGCACCACCCCCAGGGTCCGCAGCACCAGGAGCACCACTCCGAAGACTGCAGCGGCGTGTGTACCACTCGCGGATCTGCTGAATGGGGGGGAGCTCCTGGGTAGGAGGGGAAGTACCGGGACGAGCTCCAGCAGCACCTCTCCGGAGGCGGCAGTACTCGAGGTACCTCTCCTGCAGCTGCTGGGAGGAGAGGGCTCCTCCAGGTGTAGCACGCGCAGGCTCAGCACCCCCAGACGCAGCACCCCCAGACTCAGCACCCCCAGGCTCAGCACCTCCAGGCTCAGCACCCCCAGGCTCCGCACCCCCAGACTCAGCACTCCCAGGCTCAGCACCCCCAGACGCAGCACCCCCAGGCTCAGCACCCCCAGACGCAGCACCCCCAGGCTCAGCACCCCTAGCAGGACGAGAGTCAACAGCTACCTCGACAGGCTCACCCGGGTCTACCTGGGACACACCTGAGGGAGCGGCACCCTGAGGGGGGAGGGGGTCTGGTACCTCAGCACCTGGAGCGAGGAAGAGAGGCGGGGGGGGGAGCGGGGCAGTGCGGTAGGGGAAGAGGCGGTAGTAGGGGACGGACTCGTCAAAAGTGACGTCCTGAGAGGCCAGGACACGACGCGAGGTGGATGGTAGAACTGCCAGCCAGGGGCGTCCGGGACAAAGCCAAGGAAGACGCAGGGGACAGCGCGACGAGAGAGCTTGTCCGCGGACGTGTCGCGGACAAAAGCTCGGGATCCCCAAACCCGAAAACGCGACGCATCGCCAGCCTCTCCCGTCCAACACAGTGTCGGAGAAGTCTCGGGCAAGGAGACACGGGGCCAGAGGTTGAGCTGATGCGCAGCGTATCGGACTGCAAACGGCCACAGAAAATGGGGGGCAGCCGCATGGCTCAAGGAGGTACGAGCGACCTCCATGACCAGACCAATGCGGCGCTCAGCAACCCCATTCTGCTGTGGAGAGGCCGGAAGCGTGTACGACTGCTCAATGCCCTCCTGCTGACAGAAGGCCTCCAATAGGCCAGAGGAAAACTCCCCACCTCTGTCAGAGTGCAGACGCAGGACAGGGAAGTCGGAGCGGAAACGCTCACTGAGCTGGAGACGAGATCTGCGGATCCAAGGGATCAAGACATCAGGGACGTCACCCTTGGTGCGCAAGGGGAAGACCGTGGTGTAGCGCGAGAAGTCGTCAACAACAATCAGGAAGTACCTCTCCTGACCCTGACCACGGACGCGGGCTGGGCCCCACACGTCCATGTGGAGCGTCTGCAAGGGAGCAGTCGTCGGGGGAAAGGAGGAGGAGTGAGGAGCGGCGCGCTGCCGTCCCTCGACACAGGGAATACAGGGAGGAGCAGGCGAGTCGGGAAGGGGAGGGAGCACCCTGGGAAGACCAGCAACAAGGTCCCGTTTGTGCATGGCCCAAAGGCGCTGCACAGACGGGTGACCAAGGCGGTGGTGCCAAAGGACAGTCTCATGCGTCAGAGAGCGACACGAGCAGGGGGCGGACAGCTGACCTGACGCAGACGCAGACGCGGACGCAGCTACCTGAGGGGACTCAGTGGTCAGTGTGTAAAGGTCCGACCCCGGCTCCCGAGTGAAGGTAGCCAGGTGGCGACCCGTCCGAGCACACGTGCAGTGTGTCACGCGCTCGTAGGCAGGGGTGAACTGGTGAACACCCCCGTCCTGGAGCGCACTACCTACCACCAAGTTCGTAGAGAACGAGGGGAGGTAGAGACCTGACAGCGTGCCGGACGGGACCGCCGGACAAGGAAGGACAGTGGAGGAGGTCGCAATGACCGGACCCCCAGAGGGGTCAGCAAGGGAGACAGCAACTGGCCGAGCTAGTGGCTCAAGGACAGTGCGGTCACGAAAGAAGTTAGGTATTGTTGCAGCGGAAGTGTTGACCTCAGGTCAGAGTGAATGTAAAATGACTGAGATGAAAATGACATGCATACATCGAGTTTATAAATGAAATACAGGGAATACGAAGAGACCTAGACTAGCCATGTACTCTAAGGGGTACATTCCCTTATTACAGCGAAATTCAAACCGTGCGGCGCGGGAACCCGTTTCAAACCTGTTCCCACTCTTTCCACTTCAAATGTGTTAACTGCCTGCATCGGTCTTGGTCTGACGGTTGCTGGTGTCGCTTCGTTTCTTCTGACGCCTCAACTTCGTACTCGGTAGAGTCGGCTCTTGCAGCATACATGAATGCCTTTCTCATTGAACTTCATATCATAACAACTTTTTACGATACCTTCGGTGAAAGAGAGCGCCAGGATTGTAGCGAGGAAGAGCGCGAGGCCAATGGAGAGAATGGCGCGAGCCATGGCGTTGTAACGTGATGGGCTAGCTGGGAGAGATTGAGAACTGAGCGTGAAAATAGGAACTGGGGCTGAAGAATGTGAATTATGTAATTTCGATTATAATTCAAGGGCAATAATGCGATTCGCATCTGCACGGTCTAGGAAATAAAATATGTGGCGCTTTCAAAAGTAGAAAATATGATGGATCGAGGGCCAAGAAACAATCTGCAAGGAATATTAGAGTTTTCTCCTGATTTCAAGTGTACTGCAAGGGCAATACTTCAATGTGCGAGCTGCCCAGTGTCAACTTGTTGACTTGTGACCACACTCAAAGCTGGACGCATCTCTTGGGGAGGATCAACCCTACGTAGGGTCGATTCTGACATCATCAGCACCATGCATAGTCGAAGTTTACAGGGTAACCTACCATGTATTCTAACGAGTAAACAGTGAGCCTCATGTAGAATGCGAAAGAGTTTCTCAAAATTGACGAACGAACAGTAGTGCTGACGACTCCAAAAACTGAGCCTACGAAGGCGCGATCGTCTCCAAGGGACGCGTATGCCACGTTGCGGTCATAGCAGTCCTGTTGGATGCCGCAAATTGCGGTGGGAAGCACTGCAGTAAAATAATATTCATTACAGGCAAGAATGAAAACGGAAGTTGCATACTGTTATGAGCTGTAAAACATAGTTGCGCAGAAAAGTAGACGAACACTCGTAACAGGAATAATGAAAGCGGAAGTTCGAAATCTGTGCCGAAATTTAGTTTAGGATACAAAATTATGGTTGAGTTTGTCATTTTCCTAATGATCATTTCACAAAGCAACGATAAGTGTGTGTAATACTTCCGGCAGGAGCGGCGTGAGAGAGGTGGCACGCATGAGATGCGCCAAGGCGTGGAGTAATATGGGCGGGCAATGGGGCTTTGCCTTCGGAGTGCATGCATGCGTGACGCCTGAGATGCGCCAGGGAGTGGAGCCACATGGCTTGGCAATGGGAGGGTGACCTTCAAATTACTCACAGGCGTGACGCCTAAGAGGCACCAGGGCGCAGAGCCATATGGCCTAGAAGTTGGTTTTTGACCTTCTGAGTACTGTTCAGAGCCATATTGCAGACATGACGCTGACTGTGAACTTCAGATAACTTGCAAGCGTGACACCTTAGAGGCGCTAGGGCGTGGAATCGCGTGGCGTAGCAGTGGGACTGCTTTGTACGTTACTAGGCTTGAGTGATGTTTTTGGTTTCTAGTGATTTTGTTCTTCTCTCTCCAATCCCAAAGCTCGTGTATTGGCAATGGAATACTAGGTGGTAATAGAAGAGATCTATACTCAGAATACAACAAAGCAGTAGATATGCATACAACAACCATAAATGCGCATTCAGATCAAACACACAAACCCCAGGCGTTCCCTATTCTAAGCACCAACCCATGCCGTAAGATATAACATCATGTGACATGGAAACAAACAAGAAAACACTAGAGAGATACCAAAGAAACATCATCACTAACTAAAAGCACCATCTTGAGTAGCTTCCATAGACCTTTGAATCACAGGTGGGGGCCTGGATTTGTTGGTCTTCAAGGCACATATTTATGGCTGAGAGGGGCAAGGGAACGGAGCAAGGCAGACCAACAAAATGTGAACACAGAGGTGAGGTGGTCTATCCTGAATTGGAAGGAAATATCGCATATGATGAGCCATGTCAGAAAGACAATCCAGGGACATCTGGCATCTGAGAGTGTCACACAAGATCACATGGCATGTGAGAGCAACGGAACTAAACAAGGAAAGGGATGCGCAAGAGAACCACAGTGCTGTCATGGCTGTGCTGTGCTGTGTTGTGCTGACAACCACAGTGCTGCCATGGCCAATCCACCATGTTTGTGATGTACCCCTGGCGACTGGCCAGAGCAACCGGGACCCCACGCGTTGTTGGCGTCCACGCAACGCCTATAATTGTCCACGTCACCCGCGTTGAAGTATGAGTTGCAGATTTGCATTCTCCGTGCGATCGCGGCTTGGCATGAGGAGCCTAGTATAATAGGGACCACCCGGTGAGGCAGCAGGCAAGATAGGAGATTCGGGAAAGGCATCAGCAATGAGACATCTGGAGAGATAAAAGAGCACTCTGAAAAGCCAGCTAGAATGCACAGAGTGGGGACGGCAGAGGACCTGATCCATTCATCCTACGTTTGGTTTGTCCGTACACGTAGACTGACTCCCATCAGATAAGTCATCGTAAACTGACTCCCATGATCATCGTCGATACCGCCGGAATGAGCTTGCGGTGGCGCTGAATTTGATTTTTTTTTGTCGACTCAAACTTCAACTACGTTTGGTTTGTCCGAGCAAGAAGACTGTCTCCCATCCGATGAGTCATCTTACCATCCGAAGGGAGCTTGCGGTGACGCGGCACTTCGTCAGGCTGGACGGCACTCGCCGCGTTTTCTTCTGTCACGATGCCGCGTTCCGCCGCGCTCGTTGCTGGTAGGGGGGCAGAGAGAGAGGGGAAGTAGTTACGAGTCAGGCAGCGCGAGGTTCATAATTTTGCAAGTGCCAAGATGGGTTTTTTGCAGGAACCAAATCCAATCTTGAACGCCTTGCATGTGGAAAAAACGAGTGATGTGGAAATCGCATTGAACTACGGGTGGTGTGTGGGATCGCGTGGGCTTCAGCGTAGGTGATAGTGAGGAGACATAAACGCAACACGGGGTGGGGGCGCTATTCATAAGCGCGGCCATTCACAGGGACTCGGCTTAGATTTCGCCATGGAGTATGGGCCGTACCTTGGGCGAAAGAGAGCGCCAGAATTGCAGCGAGGAAAAGCGCGATGCAGACGGAAAGAATGGCACGAGCCATGGCGTTTTAGCGTGATGGGCTAGCTGGGAGAGATTGAGAACTGAATATGAGAACGGAAGTGGGACTGATGATTCGTGCATGTTCAGCGGCGGAATTTATAGGCAAAATCTGTTCGTTAGGGCGTGTTGCAAGTTAGAAAATCGAAGGATAGTGGCTGTAAACTGATCCTTTGTTGGAGATCCTCGGTTCACAACAATATCGATCTTCCGAATAGACTGTACCACGACCGTCCAAGCGTGGTACCACTTGGAGGATTGCGACTGTGTTATTTCGCTTGACTAACGCGGAAACATCGAACACACGAGTCGTCAATGTCTCTTCGAATCTTGCGGCCCGTATAACACTTGTATGCGAGATAGTATGCGAATGATGAAATTGTTTCGCGACTGTAGGTTTTTTAATCGTCAATCTCACGATCGATTTTCAGTGCCGAGGGGATCGAGCCAGCTTTCACCAGTTTCCTAGGTCGTGCACAGTGGTGACGATGTAGTATGGTAACCATTTACTACAATGCTCAACAACAGTTGGGATCGGTTCAGAGAGACGATCGATCCCTTAGGACGATCGATCCTACAACACGTCCTTAGCAGCGGGCCAAGAAGGACGAGTGTGCGACGCGGGGATATCCGCCGAAAATGGAGGAAATGACGGACCACCCTGTTTGCGCGTTTTCAATTCGTTTCGGCAGTGGCTTTGACAGCGACTCTCTCCGCGCTCGCGCCCAATTCCTGCGGGCATATTATTATGGTATTTCCCATTATTTGTGACCAAAAGACAAGAAGGGCAAATACGAATTTTAGCTGGTTTCAGTATAGTGGCCAATGGCAAAACTAAAACCCACTCGGATGACAAGCCATTTGGGAGGCATCAACCCTAAACACCTTGCCTCATGGTGTTTAGGGTTGATGCTGTCAGAATATTATGCTCTAGCCTGTAGTGGGGTGCTCTGTAGCGAGTACAACCCTTCTAGGGTTTGCTATTTGTATCCCATCCTTGCTAGTGCAAACCCTCTTCTTTTGCCTAAACTGTCTCTTGCCTAGCTAGGACTCTCCTAGCTATGGCTCCTAAGACTACCGCTTATCTCAACATGGTATCAGAGCTTAACGTTCCTGGCCTGTGGGCCCACTTCACTGCTTCCGCTGCTACTGCTACTCCCTGTCCGCCGCGCGCCCCGTGGTGCGCGGCGTCGAAATTAGGGTTTTCAGCCCGCCGTGCGCCCCGAGGCGCGCGGCGGTTTTCTGCCCGCCGTGCGCCCCGAGGCGTGCGGCGGTTCTCTGCCCGCCGTGTGCCCCGAGGCGCGCGGCGGGTTTCTGCCCCGTCACTCGGCGCGTCGCCCCCGGGAGGCGCTGCGACGGGCGACGGGGACCCGCGCGTCGCCCCCCGTCGCCCGTCGTGGCCTGCGCGCGGCCCGTACAGCCGGCGCGCGGCCCGTACGGGCTGCGCCAGGCCCGCGCGCGGCCCGTACGGGCTGCGCCAGGCCCGCGCGCGGCCCGTACGGGCTGCGCCAGGCCCGCGCGCGGCTCGTACGAGCTGCGCCAGGCCCACGCGCGGCTCGGACCGCCTGCGCGCGGTTCGGGAGGCTGTGCCAGGCCCGTGGGCGGCCCGTTCTTCGCTGCCCCTGTCCTCCCCGCTGTCCCCCGTGCTTCTGAAGGCGCCCCACCCCTCCTTCTGCCCGTTCTCCTGGATTAGGGTTTGGGGGTGGGGGGTATGGGGGTGCAGCTTCTGAATGCCGTTCCCTGCTCCTCCTCCTCCTCCGTCTCCCTGTGCTGCAGCTGCCGCTGAGGGGGGGTGGACCTGTTGGAGCCGACGGAGTGGTACTAAGGGGGGGGGTGAAAGGGGAGTGAAGCTAGCGGTGTAGCAGCGGGTGTGTGTTAGGGGGAGTGGGATAGTTTGGGGAGGTTGAAGGGGGTGGCCGCCGTCAAGCCAGCAGCTCCAGTCGCCCGTGAGACCGTTGCGCCAGTCGCCCGTGAGCCCGTTGCGCCAGTCGCCCGTGAGCCCGTTGCTCCAGTCGCCCGTGAGTCCGTTGCTCGTCTGCCGCTACTTTTAGCCGCGGAGCCAGTTACTCCAGTAGCCCGTGTGCCAGTTGCTCCAGTTGCGCCGTGTGCCAGCAGCTTCAGCTGCCGCCCACTACCTCCTCTCCTCTCATAGTCTCTTTCCTCCTCCTCACTTGCCCGTTGTGACTACCACTAGCTTTGCTCATAATTGTGAACTTTAAACTATTGCTTCTTGAACTTGTGCTCAGAATGTGTGGTGACATTGTGATCCACCCTGAGCTTGTACTGCTTTGCTTGCTCTGCTGATTACACCCCACTTTGGCTATGGGGGTGTGTCAGAATATTATGCTCTAGCCTGTAGTGGGGTGCTCTGTAGCGAGTACAACCCTTCTAGGGTTTGCTATTTGTATCCCCATTCTTGCTAGTGCAACCCCTCTTTCGCCTTTTGCCTAAACTGTCTCTTGCCTAGCTAGGACTCTCCTAGCTATGGCTCCTAAGACTACCGCTTATCTCAACAGATGCCCTCTAGGTGGCATACCATTCATTAGGAGTCCCAAGCTGCGCGTTTGCCTGGACTCGACAAATATTTAGAATAACTCGTATCGTAAAAACAATCTGTGTTTGTGGACTCAAAAGGGGAAATGGAGAAAAAATATGCTCCAAGGTATTGGACGTGAGCGCGGAGCGATGCGCTGTCAAAACCACTGCCCATTGGAATTGAAAACTAGAAAACACGGCGCTCCGTCATTTCCTCGCCGAAAATGACTCGGGTTCAGGCTTCTGCAGAATTTGTGAATAATGCAATTTTGTTGATATAATTCAAGGGCAATAATGGGATTCACGATCTGCCCGATCTGAGAAAAAAAATTGACGCTTTGATAATGTCGAGGATCGAGGGCCCAGAATCAATCTGCAGCAAAATGGAAAATTTTCCTGCTGCAAGTGCAATATTTCAATATTCGAGCTGCCCGGCGCGATCAATTCGCCACCACAATCGAACATGGACGCGTTCTTGTTAAGTTGTAATGTGTTATTTATATGTAGGTAGGCTGTAGTGGGGTAGCCAATACAGGGTACAAACCCAACTAGGGTTAGCTACTTGTACCCAACTGTTTCTTTCAATGCACCCATTCTTGCCTAGTTCTGTTAACATGGTATTCAGAGCAGGAGGTCCCTAGGACCTACCGACCGTTTTTTTTAAGGGCCCACCACCGCTCGCATGCGGTTACCACGCTACCCCGTGCCCTAGCCTCGTAGCGCCCTCGTGCGCCCTCGTTAGCGCCCTCGTGCGCCCTCGTTAGCGCCCTCGCGCGCCCTCGTTAGCGCCCTCGCGCGCCCGCCCGCCGAGCCCTTGTTAGCGCCCTCGTGCGCCTTAGCGCCCTCGTGCGCCTCTCGTTAGCGCCCTCGCGCGCCCCTCGCAGCGTCGCCCGCCCGCCGAGCCGCCCGCTCGCAGCGTCGCCCGCCTACCGCGCTGCCCGTTTCGCAGCCCGCCCGCCGCGCTGCCCGCTCGCAGCGTCGCCCGCCCGCCCGCTGCCCGCTTGCAGCGTCGCCCGCCCGCCCGCTGCCCGCTTCGCAGCGTCGCCCGCCCGCCGCGCTGCCCGCTCGCAGCGTCGCCCGCCCGCCTCGCTGCCCGCTTGCAGCGTCGCCCGCCCGCCCGCTGCCCGCTTCGCAGCCCGCCCGCCGCGCTGCCCGCTCGCAGCGTCGCCCGCCCGCCTCGCTGCCCGCTTGCAGCGTCGCCCGCCCGCCCGCTGCCCGCTTGCAGCGTCGCCCGCCCGCCCGCTGCCCGCTTCGCAGCCCGCCCGCCGCGCTGCCCGCTCGCCGCGTCGCCCGCCCGCCCCGCTGCCCGCTTCGCAGCCCGCCCGCCGCACTTCCCGCCTGCAGCGCTGCCCGCCTCGCAGCCCGCCCCCCGCACTGCCCGCTCGCCGCGTCGCCCGCCCGCCGCGCTTCCCGCCGAGCTACCTACCTGCAGCGCTGCGGCAGCTTCCTTTGCTCAGTCGCACTGTCGCTATGGCTTCCATCCGCGTGCTGTCGTTCGATGCTGAGGGCCGCCCTGTGAAGTTCGCCACTTGGCTGGATGACCTGCAGCTGTTCCTTCTGAGCGATAGCAAGGAGCATGTGTCGCTCTATGATTACGCGTCTGGTGCTGCACCTGCCCCTCCTGCCACAGCTGAGCTTAGTGTTCGTTCCCACTGGCAGACTCGTGACGCAGCTGCTCGCCTAGCCATTCGCAGTCACCTGCCGCTAGCTGAGCTCGAGCATTTTGGCGACTGCAAATCCGCTAAGGCCCTGTACGATGCTGTCATTGCTCGCTACTCCTCGCCTGCCACAGCCGAGCTTAGCCGCCTCATGCTGCCGTACCTGTTCCCTGAGCTGTCCACCTTTGCTACAGTCGCCGATCTTATCACTCACCTTCGCACTAGTGATGCTCGCCTGCGTGCCGCCCTTCCCACCGAGTTCTGCGCTAAGAATCCCCCTCCACTGTACTGGACACTCCACTTCATAGTCACCCGTCTCCCTGACACCCTCAGCTCAGTTCGAGACCACTTCCTTGCTCGCTGTCCCACTGAGCTCACAGTCGCCCTCCTAGAGGAGCAGCTGCTAGCGGCCGAAAAGAGCATTGTCGCTGTCGGTGCTGCTCGTGGCGCTCCTCGCACCCCCATCTTTGAGGGGTGTTCTCCCTCTCCCCTCGCTCCCTCCTACGCTACTGCTGCTGCTGTTGACTTCCTTGGTGCTGAGTCTGCTGGCGCTGCTTCTGCTCCTGGTGGGAGGCGCCGCACCGGCAAGGGCAAGGGGGGCAAGGGTGGCGGGGGTGGCGCTGGGGGGGGAGGAGGTGGGGGAGGTGGGGGGGGAGGCGGTGCTGGAGGGAGCGGTGGCGGGAGCGCTGGTGGGAGTGGGGTCGGCGGTGGAGGCGGGGGCGGCGGAGGAAGCAGTGGCAGTAGTGGCGGCGGCGGCGGTGGCGGCGGTGGCGGTGGTGGCGGTGGTGGCGGTGGCGGTCGGAGCGGTGGTAGTGGTGGCGGCGGAGGTCGGAGTGGAGGCACTGGCTCGGGCCAGAGCTCCCAGCAGCAGCAGCGTCCCCAGACGACCCAACAGCTTCGTGAGTGGCTTGCTCAGCGTGGGACGTCGGGGGGCAGTGGCCGCTGTTCCTATGTCATTCGCACAGGTGACCGCAAGGGACAGACGTGTGGGAGGTTCCACACCCCGTACCGCTGCTTCTCCCGCCTTGACGACGCTTGGCGTGAGGAGATGGGCGAGGATGTTGAGCGCCCCCGCTGGGCTGAGCTCATGAGGGCTGGTGTTGATATCTTTGCTCTTGACTATGATGCTATTATTGCTGCCATGTATGCATTGACTGTTAGTGCCGAGGGAGACTGTTACTTGTGTGTGCCGCCTGACCCAGGTATAGGGCCCGCTGCCCTGGGTACTAGTGAGTCTGCTCTCTCTGGTATGGTGCCCCCTGTACTTGCTCCCTCCAGTGCTGTCCCGGCTGTTTGCGAGTCTGCTCTCTCAGGTACAGCACCCACAGAGACTGCTCTCTCAGGTACCGCACCGGCTGAGGCCTGTCACACCTTCACCCTTGACTCAGGTGCTTCCCGCTGTTTCTTTCGTGACAGTACTGAGCTCACACCGCTTCCTGCACCGGTCCCAGTCTCCTTGGCTGACCCCTCTGGGGGCCCAGTCCTTGCCCAGTCCACCACTGTGCTCCCTTGTCCGGCGGTTCCGTCTGGCTCGTTGTCGGGTTTCCACCTCCCCTCGTTCTCGACGAACCTGGTGAGCAACGCTGTCATCCAGGATCAGTGGGTTGACACCTTTACCCCTGGAGGACAGCGTGTGGCGATCTGCACGTGCTCCAGGACCGGCCGTCACCTGGCTACGTTTACCCGTCGGCCGGGGTCGAGTCTCTACACACTGACCACTGCGTCTCCTCAGGTTGCTGCTGTCGGTCAGGTGTCCGCGTCAGGTCTGGTGGCCCACGCCTGTGAGTGTCGTTCCTTGTCGCACCAGACTCTTCTCTGGCACCACCGCCTGGGTCACCCCTCCTTGCCACGCCTCCGTGGCATGCACCGTCGCTGCCTTGTGTCTGGTCTTCCCAGGTCCCTCCCTCCCCTCCCTGCCTCGCCTGCGCCGCCTTGCCTTCCTTGCGTCGAGGGGCGGCAGCGCGCCGCTCCTCACTCCTCCTCGTTCCCCCCGACAGAGGCTCCTCTGCAGACCCTCCACCTGGACGTGTGGGGCCCAGCCCGCGTTCGTGGCCAGGGCGGTGAGCGGTACTTTTTGCTGGTTGTCGACGACTACTCGCGTTACACCACGGTCTTCCCCTTGCGCACCAAGGGTGAGGTCCCTGCTGTTCTGATCCCTTGGATCCGCACAGTTCGTCTCCAGCTCCGCCGCCGTTTCCGGACGGATCTTCCTGTCCTGCGTCTGCACTCTGACAGAGGTGGTGAGTTTTCCTCCGATCTCTTGAGGACCTTCTGTCAGGCGGAGGGCATCGAGCAGACCTTCACGCTTCCGGACTCCCCACAGCAGAATGGGGTTGCTGAGCGCCGCATTGGCCTGGTCATGGAGGTCGCTCGTACCTCCTTGGTCCACGCGGCGGCTCCCCATTTTCTGTGGCCGTTTGCTGTCCGGTACGCCGCGCATCAGCTCAACCTCTGGCCCCGTGTCTCCTTGCCGGAGACCTCGCCCACACTGCGTTGGACGGGGGAGGTTGGCGATGCGTCGCGCTTCCGGGTGTGGGGTGCTCGTGCCCTTGTCCGCGATACGTCCGCGGACAAGCTCTCCTCCCGCACGCTTCCCTGTGTCTTCCTTGGCTTTGTCCCTGACGCGCCGGGCTGGCAGTTTTACCACCCCACCTCGCGCCGGGTCTTCGCCTCTCAGGACGTCACCTTTGACGAGTCGGTCCCTTTTTACCGTCTCTTCCCCTACCGCACTGCCCCCCTCCCTCCCCCGCCGCTTTTCCTTGCTCCTGGTCCCCCTCCGGTAGACCCCCTTCCCCCTCAGGGTCCTGCTCCTTCAGGTGTCTCTCAGGTAGACCCTCCTCCCGTCGCTGAGCCTGTCGAGGTCACAGGTGACTCAGGTGCTGCTGCAGGTGGTGCTGCTGGGAGTGCTGAGCCTGGGGGTGCTGAGCCTGCGGGTGCTGGGCCTGGGAGTGCTGGGACTGCGGGTGCTGGAGCTGAGGGTACTGTGCCTGGGAGTTCGGCGCCTGGGGGTGCTGAGCCTGGGGGTGCTACGACTGGGGGTGCTGAGCCTGCGTGTACGGAGTCTGGGGGTGCCGAGCCTGGGGGTACTGCGCCTGAGGGTACTGAGCCTGGGGGTGCTGCTACTGAGCCTACGGAGCCTGGGGTTGCTGCGTCTGGGGGTGCTCTTCCTGGCGGTACTGGAGCTGCTGGAGCTGACGACGCTGGAGCTGACGGTTCTGGACACGGTGGTCCTGCTGGTTCTGGAGGTGCTGGCGAGGGGAGGTCTGACGCTGCTGGGGCCTCTGGTGCTGACGTCGCCGACTCGGGGGGTGCTGCGGCGGAGGGTGCTGGTCCAGGTGCTTCTGGTGCTCCGGGTGCTGGAGGTGCTGGCGGAGCTCCGCCGTCGCGCCTGTTCTTCGCTCCTCCGTCGCCGTCGGCTTTGCCGCCGCCTGACACGGTGCTTCGCCAGGTTCTTTCCCTCCCGTCTTCCACTGGCCTTCCCCTTCAGCCTGGCTCCCCCCTCCCTGCTCCTGTGCCTTATAAGGCGCAGCCGGACTCGCTTACGGAGCGTCGTGAGCCTGCGTCTCGTCCTGCCTCGCCGGTTCGCGCTGCTCGCACTGCTCGCACTGGTCCCACTAGCCGTCGTGTCGCGCGTCCGCGTCCTCCTCCTGTTCCTGGCACGCACATTATGGCACTTCGTCCTTCCACTGGTCCACAGCGTGTCCCCCTACCGTCTCCTCCTGCGTCTTCTCTTCCTGACGTTCCCGACCCTGAGTCTGACAGTGTTCGTGCTGCCCACCCTACTGTCACGCGTCTTCTCGCCACTGTTGTCACTGACCCGTCGTTTGAGTCTTCTGCTGCGTCTGCCCTGGTCGCTGAGCTTGTCGACTTTGCTGCTGCCTGTCGCCTCGACTACGCCGCCAGTCTTGTTGCTGAGTCTGAGTCTGTCTGTCCTCCGTCCGTCGGGGGTGAGTGTGCTCTTGGCACGGACGTCCTTGAGGACAGGCAGGAGGACTTTGACTCTCTCGCGGCTGCTGTACCTCATCTCGTGGCCTGGTTGCTTGCCCCTGAGGGAGACCCGGATGCACTAGACATCCCCACTCCGCGCACTTACGCAGAGGCGATCTCGGGTCCCTACTCCTCTCAGTGGCAGACAGCCATGGACGCAGAGATGGCATCCTGGAAGTCCATAGGCACCTACGTCGACGAGGTTCCCCCTCCTGGGGCGAACATCGTCGATGGCATGTGGATTTTCAGGGTGAAGCGGCCGCCAGGTTCTCCGCCTGTCTTCAAGGCTCGTTACGTTGCTAGAGGCTTCAGTCAGCGTCAGGGGGTCGACTTCTTCCAGACCTTCTCCCCCACCCCGAAGATGACTACTCTTCGGGTTCTGCTGCACGTTGCTGCTCAGCGTGACTACGAGCTTCACTCTCTTGACTTCAGCACAGCGTTCCTGCAGGGCAGCCTGCACGAGGAGATCTGGCTGCGCCGCCCACCTGGCTTTACTGGGTCGTTTCCTCCTGGTACCCAGTGGAGCCTCCGCCGGCCAGTCTACGGTCTCCGCCAGGCGCCACGTGAGTGGCACGACACACTGAGGGCTACACTTGCGGCTCTTGGGTTCGCGCCGTCTACTGCTGACCCGTCGCTGTTTCTGCGCACAGACACGTCGCTGCCGCCGTTCTACATTCTCGTGTACGTCGACGACTTGGTCTTTGCTACTGCTGACACTGAGGCACTCGCTCGTGTGAAGTCGGAGCTGCAAAAGAGACACACCTGCACTGACCTGGGTGAACTGCGTAGCTACCTTGGCTTGCAGATCACCCGGGACAGAGCTCGCCGCACCATCACCCTGACTCAGTCACACATGGTGCAGCAGGTCCTTCAGCGCTTTGGCTTCCAGTTCTCCTCACCACAGGCCACACCTCTGGCTACCAGCCACTCGCTCTCAGCTCCACCTTCGGACGAGTCCGTAGAGCCGAGTGGCCCGTACCCAGAGCTTGTAGGCTGCCTCATGTACCTGATGACTTGCACGCGACCTGACCTCGCGTACCCACTTAGCATCCTTGCTCGCTACGTTGCGCCTGGGAGACACAGGCGAGAGCACTGGGAGGCTGCTAAGAGGGTGCTGCGTTACTTGTGCAGTACATCAGGCATGGGGCTGGTGCTTGGAGGACGCGACAGAGTTGTCCTCACTGGTCACTCGGACGCTTCTTGGGTGGACGACCTGGCTACGCAGCGGTCGTCACAGGGTTACACCTTCAGCCTTGGCTCTGGTTCTGTCTCGTGGCGGTCCACCCGCTCTTCTTCTGTTCTCGGCTCTAGTTGTGAGGCTGAGATCTACGCCACAGCCATGGCTGCACAGGAGTTACGCTGGCTCACCTACCTGCTGACTGACTTGGGAGAGCGGCCTAGTTCTCCTCCAGTTCTGTACGGTGACAACAAGGCGGCTCTTGCCTTGTGTCAGGAGCACAGACTGGAGCACAGGACGAAGCACATTGCTCTTCGCTACTTTCTTGCTCGAGAGCTTCAGCAGCGCGGTCAGCTTCGGCTTGTGTACATGGACTCGAAGGCCAACACTGCTGATATCTTCACCAAGGCGCTCCCGCCTAGTGATCATCAGCGGCACTGTACTTCTTTAGGCCTTGTGTCCACGTTTCCTCACTTGCTCACTGCTTGACATTCTTTGTACTGTACTTTATATTTGTCTTGCTGCTTGTCCTGTTCTATATCTAGCACTACATGTGAACTGGCCTTGTGGCCTTTGTTTGTGCTCGGAGTGTGGTGACGTTGTGATCCACCCTGGGCTTGTTTTTGCTTTGCTGGACTGGTCTTGTGACCCTTTGCTCTCCCCCACTTTGCCTATGGGGGTGTGTTAAGTTGTAATGTGTTATTTATATGTAGGTAGGCTGTAGTGGGGTAGCCAATACAGGGTACAAACCCAACTAGGGTTAGCTACTTGTACCCAACTGTTTCTTTCAATGCACCCATTCTTGCCTAGTTCTGTTAACAGTTCTGTCAGAATCCCAACCACTAACCACTGGGATAAAAGGGCTTGTTTGTGTAGCGGTGGGTGCGCCCATAACCCCCCAGGTCGACATGCCTGTAACCCTTCCCTAGGATCAATCGGGGATCTCCAGTGGACCTCTGACACCCCCCCGCACTGGGATGCCCGAGGTGCATACACCGGGATTCGAACCCGAGACCTTCGTTCTGATACCATGTCAGAATCCCAGCCACTAACCACTGGGATAAAAGGGCTTGTTTGTGTAGCGGGTGAGTGCGCCCATAACCCCCCACGCCGACGTGCCTGTAACCCTTCCCTATGATCAATCGGGGATCTCCAGTGGACCTCTGACACGTTCCCTGGGGAAGATCGATCCAACGCGCCATAGGAGTCCGATTGGATGCCGCAATTGGCGGTGGAAAGCACAAGTTGGAATGCAGTAAACGAATATTCGTTACAGCGATAAATGAAAGCGGAAGTTGCATTCTGTGCTTACATATGGTCGAACTTTCCAGCGGAGTTCGTGAGACAAATTGAATTGCTGAAGGACCTCTCACAACTATCCAAAAACAAAGATGGCAGCGTGAATGAAGTTGGTGTTTGCTTCCAAAGCCCATCCGCCAATGTTGTGAAGGTGATAAACGGCGCCGCAATAAACGGTGGAAGCAGAGTGCACGTGGAGGTGTCTGAGAGAGTGGGATGAGTTGACCTGCTGGGGAGTACAAGTACTTGAAAGCGTGACACGTGAAAGGCTCCAAGGCGTGGAGTCATGTGGTCTGGCAGTGGGACAGTGACCTTTTATGTACTCGCAGGCGCGAGGCGTGAGGGTGGCCTGACTCAGGCGAAGTGCCAAGGCGTTGATTCACTGGCTCGGGCATACCGTAGGACAGGAAATTTTAATTTCTCACCTTGTGCGAATACTTGGACCGTACATTACTGTGCTCGAGTAACGTTTCTTTAGCTTGCGATCTTACTTTTTTTCTCAACAATTTCAAGCTTGTGTGTCGGCCCAAGTCAATACTACCGTAGGTGGCAAAAGTAGGGATGTATCATCAGAATATAAAAAGCAGCAGATACACGCTCCAAATGCTTTGTCAGATGCTTTTCGTATCACCCTACAACAGTAGACACATTCAGATCAAGCACACAAGCTCCAGGTGCTCCCTCTTCTAAGCACACATCTACCCCATAAAGTAAACATCATGTCATGTGGCACACATAACACACAACAAAATACTAACTCGAGACCAAAATAGCATCATCACTAGCTAAAACCACCATCAAAAGAAGAAATATCACTTCTGGAGTACGGTAGGTTCCATAGAACTTCTGAATCACAGGTGAGGCCCTGGTGCACCATTTTTAAGGCTAAGAAGGGGCAAGGGAAGGGAGCAGGTCAGACAAACAGATGTGCACACAGAGGTGAGGTGGTCTACCCTGAACTGGAAGGAGATATGGCATGTGATGAGCTATGTAAGAGCGGGAAACCAGGGACGCCGGATGCATCTGGTATGTGAGAGCGGCACATCGGATCATTTGGCATGTGAGAGCGACAGAACGAAACAAGGGAAGGGATATACACATGACAACCACAGTGCTCATGGCCCATACCCCATGTGTGTGACGTACCGATTGCGACGTGTCAGGGCAGGGAAACATCTGCAAAACGTTGCGAGCGCAATTCGCGGCTACGCTCGGATTATTCCGGTACATTGAGTAGCACGTTTGAACTTTCCGCGCGCGCTCCGTCTGGCATGAGGAAGCTGGTGGTAAGGGGGACCACCCAGTGAGGGCAGAAGGAAGGATAGGAAAATTGAGGAGCTTGGGTAGGGAATGATCTCGGCCTTTGCCGGACGAAACGCGCCATCAAGGCGGGAAAAGTCTCGTTGCTGCTGGAAAGTGAAAAGGCTGCTGCCTCGCAATCATCCCATGCCACGGCACGGACATTTGGAAAAGGCAAGGACATTTGGAGAAAAGGAAAGAGCACACTGGAAAGGCGGTTAGAATGCAGGGAGGACCGGCAGATAACCTGTGATCGTTCTGTCTACGTTTGGTTTGTCCATACAAGTAGACCGGCTCCCATCATCATACCATCGGCGAATGACTCAATGAGCTTGCGATGGAGCTGCGCCTTGCGCGGCACTTCGTTGAGCAGGGCAGTACTCGCCGCGTTTTCTGCTGTCAAGACGCCTGCCGCCTCGGCGTTCGTTCCTGGAAGGGGCAGGGGAGTGAGAGGAAGGGCGGAGAGAATGTGAAGCGGAGAAGCCCTGGGAAGAGTGAGGTGGAGATGAATGGGCAGACTGAGGGGAGTGAGACTGAGGGTAGTGTGCCTCGGGCTAAAGGGAGTGAGTGGCGGATAGGGGATTGGCGGAGGATTAAGGGGATTAAGGGGAGCCGTGCCACAAGATGAATTGCGCGGTCGATGCAGGGGGGAAGGACATCTACACGAAGTCACGAGTCAGGCAGAGGGAACTAAGTGCCGCGGGCAACTAAACACACAAGCGCCAGACGGGTATTTTTAGTCGAGGTGTCAGACCCGCTCTTCAGCTGCCACAGGCTGTACGTGGAAAAAACGAGTGATGTGGAAATCGCGTTGAACTACGTGTGATGCTGCAGTGGAGGCGAAAGCGACTCGCTTTGAATAAGCGCGGCGCCAGGAAACAATCACAGGCCTTCTGAAAGAGTATATGGCCGTACCTTGGGCGAAAGAGAGCGCCAGAATTGCAGCGAGGAAGATTGCGATGCCGACGGAGAGAATGGCGCGAGCCATTGGCGTTGTAGCGTGGTGGGCTAGCTGGGAGCGATTGAGAACTGAGATAGGAAATATGAATTGAGTTTGATGGTTAGAGCATGCTTTGTGGCAGGATTTTATAGACGGGATGAGTCCATTCGCATGGGCCAAGAAACGAGAGCGCGACGTTGAGGGACATCAGTTCCTGCCTACTGCCGCGAAATGGGCGAGGGCACTCGCAAACCTGCTCTGGTTCGGCTGCTGAATGTGAATTTCGGTGCGATGATAATTCAAGGGCAATAATGCAGTTTTCGAGATGCCCGGGATAGAGACTTGTGACGCGGAAAGAAAGCAGTTTGCGATTCTCGGTCTGAAAAAAAAAAAAAACAAACAAACAAACAAACAAACTCATCACGCTGTCGAAGTCCCAAGAACCCAATTTTGATCCGCCGCCGTACTGCAATCCACAGAGCCAGCCCGAACCCAATCAAAAGACGGCTGCGAGGGAGATGGAATCTCAATTTTCTTCGATCCGCGTACTCAGGAGATTCATTGGCTGCCGCAGGAGGCGGTGGAATTGGAAGAACAAGCGAGTTAATAGATCATTCATTACTCGTAAAAATGAAAAGAGAAGTGCATTCGTGGTTTATGAACCTTGATACAGAAGTTTGCACTTTAAATAATCTCCTCAGTGTGATGTGTTTATGAAAGTGTGCAATTCTGCAACCAACTTGAACCCCAAACCTGCTATGAAGATCCAACATTCCCAAAGCATTTCTCCTCCTAAGCAACAAGCCAACCTTGATACGAACACCCAACAGAGGATAATACGGTATTTAACAAGAAGCATCTTCCGCAACAATTTTTATTCTCCCCCATCTTGTAGAAATCACTTCTTGGTGCTTACTGACTTACTAGGCCTTGTTGACTTACTAAGCCTGCTTGCTCCTCCTGCCAAAGGATACTCGGTCTGGACAAAAGGACGAGAAAGGAGCAAGTCAATTCCATAAATGTGCACAATGTTAAGTTGTAATGTGTTATTTATATGTAGGTAGGCTGTAGTGGGGTAGCCAATACAGGGTACAAACCCAACTAGGGTTAGCTACTTGTACCCAACTGTTTCTTTCAATGCACCATTCTTGCCTAGTTCTGTTAACATGGTATTCAGAGCAGGAGGTCCCTAGGACCTACCGACCGTTTTTTTTAAGGGCCCACCACCGCTCGCATGCGGTTACCACGCTACCCCGTGCCCTAGCCTCGTAGCGCCCTCGTGCGCCCTCGTTAGCGCCCTCGTGCGCCCTCGTTAGCGCCCTCGCGCGCCCTCGTTAGCGCCCTCGCGCGCCCTCGTTAGCGCCCTCGCGCGCCTCTCGTTAGCGCCCTCGCGCGCCCTCGCTAGCGCCCTCGCGCCCCCTTGTTAGCGCCCTCGTGCGCCTCTCGTTAGCGCCCTCGCGCGCCCCTCGCAGCGTCGCCCGCCCGCCGAGCCGCCCGCTCGCAGCGTCGCCCGCCTACCGCGCTGCCCGTTTCGCAGCCCGCCCGCCGCGCTGCCCGCTCGCAGCGTCGCCCGCCCGCCCGCTGCCCGCTTGCAGCGTCGCCCGCCCGCCCGCTGCCCGCTTCGCAGCGTCGCCCGCCCGCCGCGCTGCCCGCTCGCAGCGTCGCCCGCCCGCCTCGCTGCCCGCTTGCAGCGTCGCCCGCCCGCCCGCTGCCCGCTTCGCAGCCCGCCCGCCGCGCTGCCCGCTCGCAGCGTCGCCCGCCCGCCTCGCTGCCCGCTTGCAGCGTCGCCCGCCCGCCCGCTGCCCGCTTGCAGCGTCGCCCGCCCGCCCGCTGCCCGCTTCGCAGCCCGCCCGCCGCGCTGCCCGCTCGCCGCGTCGCCCGCCCGCCCCGCTGCCCGCTTCGCAGCCCGCCCGCCGCACTTCCCGCCTGCAGCACCGCGCTGCCCGCTTCGCAGCCCGCCCCCCGCACTGCCCGCTCGCCGCGTCGCCCGCCCGCCGCGCTTCCCGCCGAGCTACCTACCTGCAGCGCTGCGGCAGCTTCCTTTGCTCAGTCGCACTGTCGCTATGGCTTCCATCCGCGTGCTGTCGTTCGATGCTGAGGGCCGCCCTGTGAAGTTCGCCACTTGGCTGGATGACCTGCAGCTGTTCCTTCTGAGCGATAGCAAGGAGCATGTGTCGCTCTATGATTACGCGTCTGGTGCTGCACCTGCCCCTCCTGCCACAGCTGAGCTTAGTGTTCGTTCCCACTGGCAGACTCGTGACGCAGCTGCTCGCCTAGCCATTCGCAGTCACCTGCCGCTAGCTGAGCTCGAGCATTTTGGCGACTGCAAATCCGCTAAGGCCCTGTACGATGCTGTCATTGCTCGCTACTCCTCGCCTGCCACAGCCGAGCTTAGCCGCCTCATGCTGCCTTACCTGTTCCCTGAGCTGTCCACCTTTGCTACAGTCGCCGATCTTATCACTCACCTTCGCACTAGTGATGCTCGCCTGCGTGCCGCCCTTCCCACCGAGTTCTGCGCTAAGAATCCCCCTCCACTGTACTGGACACTCCACTTCATAGTCACCCGTCTCCCTGACACCCTCAGCTCAGTTCGAGACCACTTCCTTGCTCGCTGTCCCACTGAGCTCACAGTCGCCCTCCTAGAGGAGCAGCTGCTAGCGGCCGAAAAGAGCATTGTCGCTGTCGGTGCTGCTCGTGGCGCTCCTCGCACCCCCATCTTTGAGGGGTGTTCTCCCTCTCCCCTCGCTCCCTCCTACGCTACTGCTGCTGCTGTTGACTTCCTTGGTGCTGAGTCTGCTGGCGCTGCTTCTGCTCCTGGTGGGAGGCGCCGCACCGGCAAGGGCAAGGGGGGCAAGGGTGGCGGGGGTGGCGCTGGGGGGGGAGGAGGTGGGGGAGGTGGGGGGGGAGGCGGTGCTGGAGGGAGCGGTGGCGGGAGCGCTGGTGGGAGTGGGGTCGGCGGTGGAGGCGGGGGCGGCGGAGGAAGCAGTGGCAGTAGTGGCGGCGGCGGCGGTGGCGGCGGTGGCGGTGGTGGCGGTGGTGGCGGTGGCGGTCGGAGCGGTGGTAGTGGTGGCGGTGGAGGTCGGAGTGGAGGCACTGGCTCGGGCCAGAGCTCCCAGCAGCAGCAGCGTCCCCAGACGACCCAACAGCTTCGTGAGTGGCTTGCTCAGCGTGGGACGTCGGGGGGCAGTGGCCGCTGTTCCTATGTCATTCGCACAGGTGACCGCAAGGGGCAGACGTGTGGGAGGTTCCACACCCCGTACCGCTGCTTCTCCCGCCTTGACGACGCTTGGCGTGAGGAGATGGGCGAGGATGTTGAGCGCCCCCGCTGGGCTGAGCTCATGAGGGCTGGTGTTGATATCTTTGCTCTTGACTATGATGCTATTATTGCTGCCATGTATGCATTGACTGTTAGTGCCGAGGGAGACTGTTACTTGTGTGTGCCGCCTGACCCAGGTATAGAGCCCGCTGCCCTGGGTACTAGTGAGTCTGCTCTCTCTGGTATGGTGCCCCCTGTACTTGCTCCCTCCAGTGCTGTCCCGGCTGTTTGCGAGTCTGCTCTCTCAGGTACAGCACCCACAGAGACTGCTCTCTCAGGTACCGCACCGGCTGAGGCCTGTCACACCTTCACCCTTGACTCAGGTGCTTCCCGCTGTTTCTTTCGTGACAGTACTGAGCTCACACCGCTTCCTGCACCGGTCCCAGTCTCCTTGGCTGACCCCTCTGGGGGCCCAGTCCTTGCCCAGTCCACCACTGTGCTCCCTTGTCCGGCGGTTCCGTCTGGCTCGTTGTCGGGTTTCCACCTCCCCTTGTTCTCGACGAACCTGGTGAGCAACGCTGTCATCCAGGATCAGTGGGTTGACACCTTTACCCCTGGAGGACAGCGTGTGGCGATCTGCACGTGCTCCAGGACCGGCCGTCACCTGGCTACGTTTACCCGTCGGCCGGGGTCGAGTCTCTACACACTGACCACTGCGTCTCCTCAGGTTGCTGCTGTCGGTCAGGTGTCCGCGTCAGGTCTGGTGGCCCACGCCTGTGAGTGTCGTTCCCTGTCGCACCAGACTCTTCTCTGGCACCACCGCCTGGGTCACCCCTCCTTGCCACGCCTCCGTGGCATGCACCGTCGCTGCCTTGTGTCTGGTCTTCCCAGGTCCCTCCCTCCCCTCCCTGCCTCGCCTGCGCCGCCTTGCCTTCCTTGCGTCGAGGGGCGGCAGCGCGCCGCTCCTCACTCCTCCTCGTTCCCCCCGACAGAGGCTCCTCTGCAGACCCTCCACCTGGACGTGTGGGGCCCAGCCCGCGTTCGTGGCCAGGGCGGTGAGCGGTACTTTTTGCTGGTTGTCGACGACTACTCGCGTTACACCACGGTCTTCCCCTTGCGCACCAAGGGTGAGGTCCCTGCTGTTCTGATCCCTTGGATCCGCACAGTTCGTCTCCAGCTCCGCCGCCGTTTCCGGACGGATCTTCCTGTCCTGCGTCTGCACTCTGACAGAGGTGGTGAGTTTTCCTCCGATCTCTTGAGGACCTTCTGTCAGGCGGAGGGCATCGAGCAGACCTTCACGCTTCCGGACTCCCCACAGCAGAATGGGGTTGCTGAGCGCCGCATTGGCCTGGTCATGGAGGTCGCTCGTACCTCCTTGGTCCACGCGGCGGCTCCCCATTTTCTGTGGCCGTTTGCTGTCCGGTACGCCGCGCATCAGCTCAACCTCTGGCCCCGTGTCTCCTTGCCGGAGACCTCGCCCACACTGCGTTGGACGGGGGAGGTTGGCGATGCGTCGCGCTTCCGGGTGTGGGGTGCTCGTGCCCTTGTCCGCGATACGTCCGCGGACAAGCTCTCCTCCCGCACGCTTCCCTGTGTCTTCCTTGGCTTTGTCCCTGACGCGCCGGGCTGGCAGTTTTACCACCCCACCTCGCGCCGGGTCTTCGCCTCTCAGGACGTCACCTTTGACGAGTCGGTCCCTTTTTACCGTCTCTTCCCCTACCGCACTGCCCCCCTCCCTCCCCCGCCGCTTTTCCTTGCTCCTGGTCCCCCTCCGGTAGACCCCCTTCCCCCTCAGGGTCCTGCTCCTTCAGGTGTCTCTCAGGTAGACCCTCCTCCCGTCGCTGAGCCTGTCGAGGTCACAGGTGACTCAGGTGCTGCTGCAGGTGGTGCTGCTGGGAGTGCTGAGCCTGGGGGTGCTGAGCCTGCGGGTGCTGGGCCTGGGAGTGCTGGGACTGCGGGTGCTGGAGCTGAGGGTACTGTGCCTGGGAGTTCGGCGCCTGGGGGTGCTGAGCCTGGGGGTGCTACGACTGGGGGTGCTGAGCCTGCGTGTACGGAGTCTGGGGGTGCCGAGCCTGGGGGTACTGCGCCTGAGGGTACTGAGCCTGGGGGTGCTGCTACTGAGCCTACGGAGCCTGGGGTTGCTGCGTCTGGGGGTGCTCTTCCTGGCGGTACTGGAGCTGCTGGAGCTGACGACGCTGGAGCTGACGGTTCTGGACACGGTGGTCCTGCTGGTTCTGGAGGTGCTGGCGAGGGGAGGTCTGACGCTGCTGGGGCCTCTGGTGCTGACGTCGCCGACTCGGGGGGTGCTGCGGCGGAGGGTGCTGGTCCAGGTGCTTCTGGTGCTCCGGGTGCTGGAGGTGCTGGCGGAGCTCCGCCGTCGCGCCTGTTCTTCGCTCCTCCGTCGCCGTCGGCTTTGCCGCCGCCTGACACGGTGCTTCGCCAGGTTCTTTCCCTCCCGTCTTCCACTGGCCTTCCCCTTCAGCCTGGCTCCCCCCTCCCTGCTCCTGTGCCTTATAAGGCGCAGCCGGACTCGCTTACGGAGCGTCGTGAGCCTGCGTCTCGTCCTGCCTCGCCGGTTCGCGCTGCTCGCACTGCTCGCACTGGTCCCACTAGCCGTCGTGTCGCGCGTCCGCGTCCTCCTCCTGTTCCTGGCACGCACATTATGGCACTTCGTCCTTCCACTGGTCCACAGCGTGTCCCCCTACCGTCTCCTCCTGCGTCTTCTCTTCCTGACGTTCCCGACCCTGAGTCTGACAGTGTTCGTGCTGCCCACCCTACTGTCACGCGTCTTCTCGCCACTGTTGTCACTGACCCGTCGTTTGAGTCTTCTGCTGCGTCTGCCCTGGTCGCTGAGCTTGTCGACTTTGCTGCTGCCTGTCGCCTCGACTACGCCGCCAGTCTTGTTGCTGAGTCTGAGTCTGTCTGTCCTCCGTCCGTCGGGGGTGAGTGTGCTCTTGGCACGGACGTCCTTGAGGACAGGCAGGAGGACTTTGACTCTCTCGCGGCTGCTGTACCTCATCTCGTGGCCTGGTTGCTTGCCCCTGAGGGAGACCCGGATGCACTAGACATCCCCACTCCGCGCACTTACGCAGAGGCGATCTCGGGTCCCTACTCCTCTCAGTGGCAGACAGCCATGGATGCAGAGATGGCATCCTGGAAGTCCACAGGCACCTACGTCGACGAGGTTCCCCCTCCTGGGGCGAACATCGTCGATGGCATGTGGATTTTCAGGGTGAAGCGGCCGCCAGGTTCTCCGCCTGTCTTCAAGGCTCGTTACGTTGCTAGAGGCTTCAGTCAGCGTCAGGGGGTCGACTTCTTCCAGACCTTCTCCCCCACCCCGAAGATGACCACTCTTCGGGTTCTGCTGCACGTTGCTGCTCAGCGTGACTACGAGCTTCACTCTCTTGACTTCAGCACAGCGTTCCTGCAGGGCAGCCTGCACGAGGAGATCTGGCTGCGCCGCCCACCTGGCTTTACTGGGTCGTTTCCTCCTGGTACCCAGTGGAGCCTCCACCGGCCAGTCTACGGTCTCCGCCAGGCGCCACGTGAGTGGCACGACACACTGAGGACTACACTTGCGGCTCTTGGGTTCGCGCCGTCTACTGCTGACCCGTCGCTGTTTCTGCGCACAGACACGTCGCTGCCGCCGTTCTACATTCTCGTGTACGTCGACGACTTGGTCTTTGCTACTGCTGACACTGAGGCACTCGCTCGTGTGAAGTCGGAGCTGCAGAAGAGACACACCTGCACTGACCTGGGTGAACTGCGTAGCTACCTTGGCTTGCAGATCACCCGGGACAGAGCTCGCCGCACCATCACCCTGACTCAGTCACACATGGTGCAGCAGGTCCTTCAGCGCTTCGGCTTCCAGTTCTCCTCACCACAGGCCACACCTCTGGCTACCAGCCACTCGCTCTCAGCTCCACCTTCGGACGAGTCCATAGAGCCGAGTGGCCCGTACCCAGAGCTTGTAGGCTGCCTCATGTACCTGATGACTTGCACGCGACCTGACCTCGCGTACCCACTTAGCATCCTTGCTCGCTACGTTGCGCCTGGGAGACACAGGCGAGAGCACTGGGAGGCTGCTAAGAGGGTGCTGCGTTACTTGTGCAGTACATCAGGCATGGGGCTGGTGCTTGGAGGACGCGACAGAGTTGTCCTCACTGGTCACTCGGACGCTTCTTGGGTGGACGACCTGGCTACGCAGCGGTCGTCACAGGGTTACACCTTCAGCCTTGGCTCTGGTTCTGTCTCGTGGCGGTCCACCCGCTCTTCTTCTGTTCTCGGCTCTAGTTGTGAGGCTGAGATCTACGCCACAGCCATGGCTGCACAGGAGTTACGCTGGCTCACCTACCTGCTGACTGACTTGGGAGAGCGGCCTAGTTCTCCTCCAGTTCTGTACGGTGACAACAAGGCGGCTCTTGCCTTGTGTCAGGAGCACAGACTGGAGCACAGGACGAAGCACATTGCTCTTCGCTACTTTCTTGCTCGAGAGCTTCAGCAGCGCGGTCAGCTTCGGCTTGTGTACGTGGACTCGAAGGCCAACACTGCTGATATCTTCACCAAGGCGCTCCCGCCTAGTGATCATCAGCGGCACTGTACTTCTTTAGGCCTTGTGTCCACGTTTCCTCACTTGCTCACTGCTTGACATTCTTTCCCTGGGCTTGTTTTTGCTTTGCTGGACTGGTCTTGTGACCCTTTGCTCTCCCCCACTTTGCCTATGGGGGTGTGTTAAGTTGTAATGTGTTATTTATATGTAGGTAGGCTGTAGTGGGGTAGCCAATACAGGGTACAAACCCAACTAGGGTTAGCTACTTGTACCCAACTGTTTCTTTCAATGCACCATTCTTGCCTAGTTCTGTTAACACACAAAGGGTGAGGTAGATATCTGGCTTGTGACGCGCCTTCAGAGTGGCAAACCAGACCACATGGCACTTGCAAATGAGAATAGAAGCAAGTAAAAATGAAAATACGAAGCGAACACCTGTTACAACCAGCTGGCCTCCGCAATGCTTTATATATCCTGCTTACAGGCCGCCCCCCCACTTGTCTATGATGCATTTTCAAGGCGGCTCAGAAGTGTCTTACCCGCACTGGCTTGCCTCCTCACTGCTGAATCTGCGCCAGCAGGTCTTCCTTGCACTTGTCCATGCTCTTCTGTGTTCTCACGAGGGAGAGCGAGTTGCAGTCCTCCACTTTGCGCTTGAACACCAGACTGCATGGCGTGCCTGTTCATGTGACGGCACCGCGGGAGGCAACGGACAGGTGAGCGGATCTGAATGCACATATGGTACCACCGTAGTAGTATGCCTGAGGCGAATCCGCATGAAAAGGCTCAGATTTTCTTGAAAACGTGCCTCGCAATTGCCAGATATACCAAGAACGAGAACGGGAGAGGGGCGCTCTGGTCATTCGTGGAATCTCTGGAACCGTGCATATCGATACTACAAAATCAAATCGGTCATCGTACCGTCATCTGCCTTGCGCATTCCAGCCAGGAGTTTGTTCTCATCATTTGCAATCACTCTGACGCCATGGGCGCACGAGATGCAGGAGAGAGCCAGAACTGCAGCGAGGAAGAGCGCGAGGCCGACGGGGAGAATGGTGCGAGCCATGGCGATGCTATATATGCTGGAAGCGCTTGAAGACTGGGATATAGCGGCGGCTGCTCAAGTGCTAGTACATCGCGGAAAAGGAAAATGTCGAAATCGGGGGTCCGAAGGTTTTTCTGCGAAAAACCTGCGACTTAGTTGCGGGTAGTGTCCAAAAAGCAACACACACAAAACGAAACTTTCTGCACACCAATTGCCGACGCGAACACCAAAGCAAAACCGTCACCCCAACGTTGCTTTTGCGTCAACATTGTCGCGTCACTCGGTGGCTCGTGGTCAAGAGAGATTACAAGCGGTTGCGGAGTGGAAAATTTTCAGCGACATGTAACTTCAAAATTAACGAAACAAAACGAACTCGGGAACGTCTCACGAACACCAGCGAGGTTGAAGATTGGTTACATGGTTTTCGCTTAGTGATGAAATGTGAACCCCAACCACCCAACCCAAGTGACACACGCTAGCTGGCTGCTTCAGAGGTGTGTTGTGTGAGGCATAAAATCTTTTTTGAGCCAATCAGTGTTGATCCTGTAAATATTGATCAATCCTCTCCTGCCGTGACGTACACGTCAGCATTCAACCAATTTAACCAAACATCCCGATTCACTTCTTACCTGATTCCCTTGTATCACTCGCATGCTGGTATCCACAACCGACCTCATATTCCCCCTATCCCCTTCATTTTTTTCCTTCAATGTCACCAGATTTGCACTTCCCATTCCTTAGGCCTGCAAGGGAGTTTCTTTTCCGAACATCCAGACTAATATGCAACGTATGTACCGTCTACTTCTCCCCTTCCTCCCGCGTTGGATGTGCGCGCAGATTTTTCTAGACGCTGACATCATTTTCTCAGAAAGCGACGCGGCGCCAGCTGTCAGACAGCCTCCGTAAATGCTTACATCTGGGGAAAGGAAGTGATAGCTTCGATGATTCTCTGCCGTGTCGCTTAGTCGGAATGTGTAAGTATGTAAATGGATTGTCAGAGGTCCACTGGTGATCCCCGATTGATCCTAGGGAAGGGTTACAGGCACGGCGGCCTGGGGGTTATGGGCGCACTCACCCGCTACACAAACAAGCCCTTTTATCCCAGTGGTTAGTGACTGGGATTCTGACATGGTATCAGAGCGAAGGTCTCGGGTTCGAATCCCGGTGTGTGCACCTCGGGCATCCCAGTGCGGGGGGGTGTCAGAGGTCCACTGGTGATCCCCGATTGATCCTAGGGAAGGGTTACAGGCACGGCGGCCTGGGGGGTTATGGGCGCACTCACCCGCTACACAAACAAGCCCTTTTATCCCAGTGGTTAGTGACTGGGATTCTGACATGGATTTGCTGCAGTTCTGTCTTCGTGATTTCTTTTCCTCTTATTGTCATTGAACAGTTTCATCGTTCTTACTCATTTGAAGGGCATGTTGCAGGTCATCGAGCTGCTTTCCTGGACATTTGCGCAGCTAGCGTGATGTGTATGTATGCACAATGTTTCTTTGCTTTGATTTCATTGTTAGTTCAAGAAGTCTAATATTCTTTGATGTCGTGCCAAAAATTCCAAGCACACCTCCCGTTCCTTACATTCCGCGCAAATCTCACCTTCCTCACATTCCCTAGTTTCCGTATTGTGCTCGCCCCCTCTCACTCGGCCGCTTCCTAAATTTTTGCCAAGTCATGTTCATTTCAGGCTTCCTACAAGTGCAACCCTTTCTTACGATTGCAGCTAAGTCTGTTGCAATCGCATCACAGTCGTCGTTTTTAGTCCCGCCGCGATTGACCGTGGTAAGGGTTAGTATTACTGGTGTCAAGCGGTAACCCATCTAGATCTGCCATCCCTAACCCATCCCTAACCCATCTAGATTCGTAACTGCAAGTTGTGTTTGCATGTTTTGCAGGGTGTAACTGTTGATGCAGGCTTATCTTCACCCAGAATTGCACGCTGTATTTTTTTTGCCACTACTGCGTACTTCTAACCCCAATGACAGTATACGGTGAGTAAAAATGCATACGGTACTTGATTTGCATGCTTCACAAGCTTTAACTTGCTACGTTTTCTTGCAGGCAATATCAAGATGGCAGCACCAAATGTTACATCCTGGTTTTTTGCAGTGCTGATGGAATAGTAACTGTGCTTGTATGGGGCGTATTGGTATTTTGTATGCAGACATGTTATATTTATGGGAGAAATCATATGCATTTCATTATGAATTTCAACAAAAATGAAGCTTGAATCTAAACCGTGGCCAATAATAATGATCTAATCGTCAGCCAATACGAGGTCGTTACCGCACACCAAAAGTGCGCTCTGATTGGTCCATAAGACGCGCTCACGCCCGTCGATTTTAATCTAATCCGGCGGCTGCCGTCGGAGTACGATGACAGCCACGTCAGCATGTTTCAGTTTCATCTAAAGTAGGTCGTATGCCACGTGGCGCTGTCGTGACACTTTCGCGTAGGTTGCTCAAGGGTGACGTTTTCCACCCCCCTAGTTGCTTTACTGTATACCACACAATTGCATCGAAGTGTACAGTTTGTGTTGGGAAACTGACGGGAAATTCACTTCGCAAGTTACTGACGCTACCACTGTTTACGAGTCAAACTTTTTTTTTTGCGCGGCAAATGCAACTGGAAAGTTACGAAAAAGCCAGTTTGTAGTTGTTTTTCGCACTTCCCTTTTCCGCGATGTAGCGGCGAAGCACGATCCGATGTGCTCTTATTTTACGTCGGTGAAGAAAGATTCTGATGGCTCCACCGGCGCAGCGACAGATTTTATATGTGCGAAGGATCTGAAAAACATCGGCTGTCACACAACAGAGCAGGTTTCTGCGCAGCGCTCCTACTGCCGGCGAATGCGGAAGGTTAGAATGAGCTTTTGTGCTGGAATTGTGGTTTGGCGAGGTGACTGGTCAATGGGATGGGGAGATTAGAGGTTCTGGTGCGGTGACACGTGGTTTGCAGCGATTTAGCCTGATTGTGGTGATAATTGATTTTGTGAAGCGCTGGGTTGAAATAATTTCGAAGTTTTTCGCTGCCGGACAACGCGGTCGCTCTGGTACGCAATGTCCCGCTCTATGATTTAGTTATCTACATTACTTAGGTGATTTGTACATTGTTAAAAAAGCTGGTCAAATTCAAATAGTACTGGTAAGAATAGTGTCTACTATCTGGATAAATATCTACCATTAAAACATGTCCAGATTCGGTGGTGCTTAATCAAATAACCCATAAATAAGATTGTGTTCCCAACAATGCTAAGCTCAAAGGTAAAAAAAGCAGCGAACATATCTTATTCTTCCTAGCCTACCGCGCCTAGATTCAACAGAACACCACATCAGATTCAGCTCTGTACAGCTACCAACTGTGACCATTACACAATTGCCTTGTCACATGTAACACATGCAAACTAACCTACTAAGTTTGGGCACTCAACCCATGAGTACTGCAACTACTCCCAGTGTAAGCTTACTCTCTTGCTGGATAGGACAGCCTTATCCTGTATTAGCTCCACCTCTACTATCACAGCAGCAGCCCATCAGCACAACACCATCCCTGCATCTCTCTATCTCCCATCACCACCCTCCATCTCTCCTCTGCCTCACCAGCCGTTCCCTCATCTCCCACCGCCCACGCACCACCCCTATCCTCTGCTCCTTTTGCCTCCCCTCCTTGACTCGACTGGCATGTTCATACATGGTATGCGGCCTTCCACTTGAATGGTCTGTCCTGCTGTGGCCTGGTCAGCAAGCACAGTAATGGTGAGTCAACCCATCCTCAAGCAATCACTTTGTATAATTCTGGTTTTGCACAATGTTTTTTTCCTTCGACCAGTCCCAAGCCAAGTGTATCAACCATTGAATACTAGGTGTCATAGCAGGGATGTGTTACGGTAACAGCGTTTTTAAAACAGCAAATACACATACAAGTACAGAACCCACAGGTATCCCGTTTCCTAAGCACTCATCCACCCCATGGAACAAACCTCAAAGAAACTATCACATAACCCAAGTCCGACAACCACCCATCACACGAAGCAATATCTGTCCTTGAGAGTATATCCCCACACTGGCTTCAGAATCACAATCGGGGGTCCGACCTTGCTAGCCTTCAATATCCCTGAGAGGGGAAAGGGAAGAGAGCGAGGCAGTCCCAACAGATTATGCATACTGCAGTGGTCTACACTGCGCTGAAAGGAACATCTGGTATGTGACGAGAGAGTGACAGGCCGGATCACATGGCATGTGCGAGTGACAAACTAAAGGACATGGCATGTGAGAGCGATGGAGCAAAGCAAGGAAAGGATCCACATGATAGCCCGGCCACCATGCCTGTCCATCGTGTTGACGTACCAATAGCTGGAGGCCACACGCCGCGCGCTGTGTGTTAAGTTCGTTAGTGCACTTGGCTATGGCCAGCATATTTCCCCTCCAGCGGTTGGGGCAGTAGGTCGCGCCCTTCGCGTACACAATCCTGCATGCGGTGCCTGTGGGTCAAGGCGATGTGAGGCACGGGTAAAAAGAGCAGCAGGCGGCAGGATAGGAAAGTTGAGAAGCGTGGTAGTGAATCTCTAGGCATAATTAGCTAATACGCGGCAGCAAGGTAGGCTGCCGCCTCACCATTCTTGATCCCGCGGCACAAAGTGATTTCCCATGGAGAAGCAAAAACATTCCGAAAAAAGAGCTATCTGAAAATCCGGATAGAGTGAACTGAGGGAGAACGAAAGAGGAACCAATTGCTTGTTTGAAGTTTGGATCGTGTTATGTTAGATTGGATTGGTCCCATGATACGTACTATCAGAAGTCGTCTGGAGCTTGCGGTGGCGCTGCTCGCGGGATTCGCTGGGCTGGGTGATACTCGCCACGTTTTCTGCTGCATCGGCGCCTCTCCCCGCGGTCGTTGCTGGTAGGGTAGGGGCAGGTTAAGGGGAGTGAGACGAGTGAGGGGCAGAGAGGACGTTAGTAAGCGGAGGAGGCATAGGCAGAGTGAGATGGGATGCCACGCGGCGTGGTCAGATGGGATGTGAGTTAGAGGCAGGAGGGAGGGGAGGATAGAGGGGATTCACGGGAGTAAGACGGGATGAATGGCGTTGTCGATGCATGGGGGGAAGGACGAGTGCCGCGTACAACTATATTTATAACGAACAGAATCTGCTCCAAGCGAAAGCTAATATGGGTTTTTTTTTTTCGGAAAGTACAAAGCTGCTCGAGATGTCAACGCTTGATTGGCAATGAAACCGATATTGCGTGTCTAAACCCCATTGAACCAAGTGTGGCGCGTCGGAGCGGTTGGCCTGCAGCGGAAGCGAAAGTGAAGGCGAAAGTGAAAGCGCAATGCGTGAACGCGGCGCCAGGGATATGGCTTGGGTTTTGCGGTGGTTCGGTCCGTACCTTGGGCATACGATGCGCATGAGAGCACCACGAATGCAGCGATGAAGAGCGCGAGGCCGACGGAGAGAGCGGAGCGAGCCATGGCGATGTGAGGTGACTGACAAGTTTTGAATGGGAGAGACTGAGAACTGAGCGGTAAAAGTAGAATCGGAATTCGAGACCCTGATGGTTACAGCATGTTTAGCTGCGGGATAAAAAGCTCTCGGAAGAGCTCGATTGCATGGAGGGAGGCGTACCGCTGAGAGTGGTTGACTTTTTGCGTCACTCACGCTGCACTCGTGCCGCCGCGAAATGCGCGAGACTTATTTTTTTTTGCCCCACACAAGCTCTGGTATGACCGCTGAGGAAAACCAAGCAAGACGGTGTGATTTCTGGGGTTTCGGTACGATATAATGTGGTCTATTACGATAAAGTCAATAATTCCATATCAATAAAACGCGGTAAAGTGAAGATGACCAATGAAGGAGGGCCAGATGTAAATATGCCACCGCACTGTAACTACGTCTATACTCTCTGCAACCCACAGAGCCATCTCGAAATCCTTAAAATTAATCTTCAAAGTGAGACCAATCGTGGTTCCCAACGTTCAACGCGTCCTCTGGGGCCCTATTGGTTGCTGAAGAGGGGCAGCGAAATTTGAGAAAACTTCACAACAAGAAAGTCAAAGTGGATCCCAATTGTAACGCGTCAGCTGGATCCCTATTGGTTGCCGCAGAAGGCGGCATGAGTAGTGAAAACTTCACTACAAGAAACCTTGCTAAGTTTTCACGCAACAATGAATGCTTCTCACAAGCAAATATATGCCCTTGAGGTACAACACCTTCAGGTTATACGCAGTAATCATAGAATGTGCTAATTACATTTCCATATATGATAATGTTCATTGTACTCAATAGCATCTCGCTAGGTATCAGCATGCAATATACAATACTTGTTTCAATCTAAATCATTACAAAAGCACACTTGTATCCAGACAATTAATAGCAACACTGTACTTCAGCTATACACAAGACACTTCACTGCGGCAAAACCAACTTCGCAGATGTGTTGGCAGAGCTGCATATAACAACCCACTCTACTCCCTGCACTTGAGCTATCAAGCAACAACTACTCATCCAACAGGCCAAATTAATCCAAGTCAGGAAGGCACACCCACCTAACCTAAGTTTCGAAGGTTGAACCAGTTAATGCTTTCTTGGCCCACAGGTTTACAATGACGAGCAGACACTTCCACTGTTCCAGACCCTGTGTAATCCCTCCATCAATTTTCCCCATCTGTCCTCTTCACCCGCCGCTCCCTCATCTTCCCCACCACCCAACGATGCCCCTCTCCTCTCCCCCTCTCTCCTCCCCTCTTTCACCTACTCATACATCCCCTGTCGCTGTCTCGCCACCCGTCTGTCCGCCCGATGTGCCCGCACGAACAGCTCATGCGCTGCTGCTGCATTCCCCAGCGCCGCCTCCACCTCTGCTGCCTGCTGGATCAGAGCACTGACTAGCACCATCCCTGCATCACCTCCCTCCATTGCTCCGCCTCACCCGCCGCTCCCTCATCTTCCCCACCACCCACCGCGGCACCACCCCTCTCTCCTGCTCCTCTCTCCTCCCCTCCTTAGCCGACTCATACATTCCTCGTCGTTGTCTCGCCACCCTTCTATCCACCCGGTGTGCCCGCACAAAGAGCTCATGCGCTGGTGCTGCATTCCCCAGTGCCTCCTCCACCTCTGCTGCCTGCTGCAGCGCTGCTGCATTCCCCGGCAGGGCTGAGAGGGCTACTGATAGGAGGGTGCGGGCCTTGGGTAGGTCGCCCTGCTGCCGCTCCAAGCATGCGTATGCCTGAGACACAAGAAAGTGAAGCGGGAGAGAGGGGAAAAAGGGAGCATGAGAGTTGTGAGGGAGTGAGACGGTGATGCATGAAAGTGGAGGGAGATGTGGAGGGAGATGGAGCATGGGACAACTCAATGCCACACTACCCTCACACCACACTCACACGACCATGCAACAGGGTAGGCCTGCAAAATTCCAACAAAAGAGAAATAGGAAGGCTCTTCACATGGGGTCAGGTGAGAGTGGAGAGGGAGCATACCTGTAGAGTGGGGACTGAATGAGGAACGGCAGTGGTCAAACATGTCAAAGGTCCACTGGAGATCCCCGATTGATCCTAGGGAAGGGTTACAGGCACGTCGGCCTGGGGGGTTATGGGCGCACTCACCCGCTACACAAACAAGCCCTTTTATCCCAGTGGTTAGTGACTGGGATTCTGACATGGTATCAGAGCGAAGGTCTCGAGTTCGAATCCCGGTGTGTGCACCTCGGGCATCCCAGTGCGGGGGGGTGTCAAAGGTCCACTGGAGATCCCCGATTGATCCTAGGGAAGGGTTACAGGCACGTCGGCCTGGGGGGTTATGGGCGCACTCACCCGCTACACAAACAAGTCATTTTATCCCAGTGGTTAGTGGCTGGGATTCTGACAAAACAACCTCCTTGCCGCCTCAACATCCCCTTCTGCATGCTCCATCACACCCCACGCATGACTTTTGAGTTGACTCATAAGGGAACGTACTTGGAGAGTAGGGACTGAGTGAGGAGCAGCCTCAAGGCAGCGGCCAAACAGCCGCCTCGCGGCCTCAACGTCCCCTGATGCATGCTCCATCACACCCCACGCCTGCAGCGCCCGCACACACCCAGGCTACACCTCTAAACACTTCCGAAACAGCCCTCTGGCTGCCTCCCTGCTCTCGGGTGTGGCTAGGCGGGCCTCCTGGCACGCCCATGCGTGCAGAGTGGGCATGGACTTGGGGTTGGCTGATAGTGCCGAGCGAAAGAGGGCTCTCATGCGGCCGACTCGGCCGGATTTTGCTTCGAGAAGCGCCCATGCCTGAGTGGGGATGCGGGCAAATGCATGGAGCGGAGAACAGGGTGAGGTGAGCAAGTGCTGGGTTGTTTGAAAGGCAGACGCCACTTAGAAAGGCAGAGCGACAGGGAGCAGCCTGAAAATTTCCTTCACGTTTCTCAGCCATGGCCCAGGCGTGCAGGCCAATCACAAGGCTTCCAGTATCCTTCAGAGATTGCCCTGACTGTTTTGTTCGGCCCTGCTGCTCCTGCAGTTGCTGGTAGCCTGGTTCTCCCCGCGTTAGTATCACTATTGACCGTTGGAACAGCTGTCTGCTGGTAACCATGTCGCCCTCCTCCGCCTCCATCCCGGCCCACGCCTGCAGGCACCGCCCCAGGTGATTCCTCAAGTGCCCGGCCTCCTCTGCTGCTCCTCCACTCATTAGCTCCGCAGGCCCTCTCTCTGCCGAGTTCCTGGCGTCTGAATGCCTTGCGTCGCTGAAGTGGTTGGCAAAAGCATCCCGTGAATGCAAGGAGGCACTGCCAACCGCCAGAGCCGCCTCATAGCCCTGCACACTGCGGCGGTACCACGCCCTGGCGGCTGCTGTGTTGCCGGCTTTAATCTCTGCCAGAGCTATGTGCTCCTGGATTTGGGGATTTGTAGGGTGCTGAGACAACAGCTGCGGGAGACAAGGGGAAGAGAAGAAGGGAAGGGGAGACAAAGGGAGAGTGGAGAGCGTGAGAGGGCAGCAGAGGGGTTGCCTGCTTTCCTCTCTGCCAGCGCCATGTGCTCCTGGACCTGGGGGTTCTTCAATGAGACAGCAGCAGCGGGAGACAGGGAAGACAAGGGGAGACAGGGGATGGAACAAGGGGGACGAGCGGGGCAGGGAGAGTGTGAGTGGACACAGAGAAAACGGGGTTGCCTGCCTTTCACCACCAAAAAGCAGAAAAAGAGCCACAGATGGCTGCATGCTCTGCGCAGCTTCCCTCGTCTGCTTTAACAACTCCTCACCTACTCCGTCCTCCTCCTCTCTCCCAACGACCACTCACCTCGTCCAACACGGCAATGCCGTTGCCATTCCGCTCTGCGTCCCCCCATTCAGGTGCCGCCTCACAGACTTCAGCGCGCCCGCCACCTCCGCTCCACCGCCCCTCCCCTCCGCTTCCGCACCCCTTTCTGCTCCCTCCGCCCTTTGTTGGATTGGAGCTTCTGTGTCGAATGTTGCTGCTCGTCTGATTGCCGACGGCGGACGCGCTAAGCTCAGTCTCACTACTCGCATTTGGGGCGTTCCCCGCCACATCGCCCCCGTTTGCTCCCCCTCCCCCCCCCTTCCGCCTCTTGAACCGCGTCGGCGGTTCGCGACGGCGCGAATTCGGGCAACGGGGTGCGCGGAGCGGCGGAAGCGGGCGCTGGCGCGGGCGTGGGAGCGAGAGCGGGAGGGGAAGCGGAAGGCAAGTCGGGAACCAGCAGCGCGATCTGGGATAAGGGATGGCAGAGCGGAGAGGACGAGAAGGAGGAGGAAGAAGGGGAGGAGGGTGTGGAGGGGGCGGAGAAGAAAACGTCTTCCGTTTCAATCACATCAGTTGCAGTCACATCGCTCGACACTTTGGCGTGGCTGTGGGAATCTAGGTGGTACGGGAGTGCTCCGCATCGTACTTTCAGGTGTAGGCATGAATACAGGCCAAACCATACGGATAAACGGCATGAATACATACATATCAGATACAAATATAACCACTGTGGCATACATCCAAGTACTGAATATCGAGGTGTTCCGTCTCCTAAGCACACACCCACCACATGGGCTAAACACAAGCACCCACAAGAAAACACTGGCAAAGAACCGAAGAATCATCTGGAAGTCGCGGGGAGCTACTACGGAATCACCATCCTCCCCGAGCCAATCTGCCCCAAGCTACGACCCTGAGAGGGGCAAGGGAAGGGAGCAAAAGAAATCCCACAGGATGTGCACACACGTTGAGGTGGTCTACCTCTACCCTGCACTGGAGTAAACATCTGGCATACGACGGGCCTTCATGTGAGAGCGATAAACCAGATCCCAGGTATGTGAGAGTGGCGGGAAGCAAGGGAAGAGATGCACGTGACGGCCCATCAACCATGCCTGTGACATACCAATGTTGTCGGGCGAAGGCAGGTCCGACGCAGCGGCGCCAGGGAGTCAAGGCATTTCCTGACGGCGGCCGTATTGCCCTGGGAGTTGCAAATTTTCGTTTTTCGAAGGAGCACCAACCGGCATGACGTAGAAGTACCTGGTGTGGTCGTAGGGGTCGACAAGTGAGGAAGCAGGCAGAATAGGAGGTTTGAGGAGCACGGGTTGTGAGTATTTATCGGCCAGAAGAAAAGCGGCTTCAAAGCGCGTAGTGTCTTCATTGCTGCGGAATGAAGCCCGCCGCTTCGCAATCTCAGACGGCACGGCATGGAGCGATCCGCAAGGAAAAGCAAAGGCATTTGGAGAACTCTGGAAATGCACATAGGGGGACCAGCAGAGAACCTGATCGTTCATAGAATGGCATTCTATGTTTGGCTTGTCCGTACAAGTAGACCGGCTCCCCGATCGTTTATTCTATGATGATGGCATCATCGTACCATCGTCGATTGCCCTCCAAAGGAGCCTGCGGTGGTGCTGCGGCTCGAGATCTCCGTTGGGCTGGCCGGCACTCGCCGAGGTTTCTGCTGTGACGCCGCCTGCCGCCGCGGCGCTCGTTGCTGGTGGGGGCAGGTTAAGGGGAGTGAGAGGAGTGAGGGGCAGAGAGAAGGCATGGGAAGAGTGAGATGGGGATGTGTGGGCAGATTGGAGGTCGTGTGCCCCGGCAGGAGGGAGTGAGCGGCGGATAGGGGATTGGCGGGGGATTAAGGGATCAAGGGGAGCCGTGAAAAGAAAACAATGGCGCGGTCGGTGCAGGGGGGAAGAGCGGAGTCAGGCAGAGCAAAGCAAGTGCCGCGAGTCAGGCAGAGTGAAGCAAGTGCCGCGATTCAGGCAGAGTGAAGCAAGTGCCGCGATTCAGGCAGAGTGAAGCAAGTGCCGCGATTCAGGCAGAGTGAAGCAAGTGCCGCGATTCAGGCAGAGTGAAGCAAGTGCCGCGATTCAGGCAGAGTGAAGCAAGTGCCGCGATTCAGGCAGAGTGAAGCAAGTGCCGCGATTCAGGCAGAGTGAAGCAAGTGCCGCGATTCAGGCAGAGTGAAGCAAGTGCCGCGATTCAGGCAGAGTGAAGCAAGTGCCGCGATTCAGGCAGAGTGAAGCAAGTGCCGCGATTCAGGCAGAGTGAAGCAAGTGCCGCGATTCAGGCAGAGTGAAGCAAGTGCCGCGATTCAGGCAGAGTGAAGCAAGTGCCGCGATTCAGGCAGAGTGAAGCAAGTGCCGCGATTCAGGCAGAGTGAAGCAAGTGCCGCGATTCAGGCAGAGTGAAGCAAGTGCCGCGATTCAGGCAGAGTGAAGCAAGTGCCGCGATTCAGGCAGAGTGAAGCAAGTGCCGCGATTCAGGCAGAGTGAAGCAACCGCGAGAAACTAAACACGAGAGCGGAGCCAACGATGTGTATTTTCAGTCAAGAGCCAGCGCTCTTGAGCTGCCACAGGCTGCATACGGAAAATACGAGTGATGTGGAAATGGCGTTGAACTAGTAAGTGTGGTGTGCAGGTGCGCGTGGGGCTGCATCGGAGGCGAGAGAGAGGAGGGAGAAATGCAACACGAGTGAGGGCGAAATGACAGGGCCTCGGCTTAGGTTTCGCGATGGGACGAGAGTTTACGGGCCGTACCTTGGGCGAAAGAGAGCGCCAGAATTGCAGCGAGGAAGATCGCGAGGCCGACGGAGAGGATGGCGCGAGCCATGATAGCGTGATGGGATAGCTGGGAGAGATTGAGAACTGAGATTATAAGATATGAATCGAGACTGATGTTTAGAGCTTTTTTTGCGACAAGATTTTATAGACGAGATGAGTCGATTTCGATGGACGTAAAGAAACGAGAGCGCGACATCGAGGGACGTAAGTTTCTGCCTCTGCCGTGAAATGCGCGAGAGTACTCGCAAAACGACTCTGGTAACGCTGCTGAATGTGAATTACGCAATTTCGGCTCTCCCTGCACGAGGAGATCTGGCTGCGCCGCCCACCTGGCTTTACTGGGTCGTTTCCTCCTGGTACCCAGTGGAGCCTCCACCGGCCAGTCTACGGTCTCCGCCAGGCGCCACGTGAGTGGCACGACACACTGAGGACTACACTTGCGGCTCTTGGGTTCGCGCCGTCTACTGCTGACCCGTCGCTGTTTCTGCGCACAGACACGTCGCTGCCGCCGTTCTACATTCTCGTGTACGTCGACGACTTGGTCTTTGCTACTGCTGACACTGAGGCACTCGCTCGTGTGAAGTCGGAGCTGCAGAAGAGACACACCTGCACTGACCTGGGTGAACTGCGTAGCTACCTTGGCTTGCAGATCACCCGGGACAGAGCTCGCCGCACCATCACCCTGACTCAGTCACACATGGTGCAGCAGGTCCTTCAGCGCTTCGGCTTCCAGTTCTCCTCACCACAGGCCACACCTCTGGCTACCAGCCACTCGCTCTCAGCTCCACCTTCGGACGAGTCCATAGAGCCGAGTGGCCCGTACCCAGAGCTTGTAGGCTGCCTCATGTACCTGATGACTTGCACGCGACCTGACCTCGCGTACCCACTTAGCATCCTTGCTCGCTACGTTGCGCCTGGGAGACACAGGCGAGAGCACTGGGAGGCTGCTAAGAGGGTGCTGCGTTACTTGTGCAGTACATCAGGCATGGGGCTGGTGCTTGGAGGACGCGACAGAGTTGTCCTCACTGGTCACTCGGACGCTTCTTGGGTGGACGACCTGGCTACGCAGCAGTCGTCACAGGGTTACACCTTCAGCCTTGGCTCTGGTTCTGTCTCGTGGCGGTCCACCCGCTCTTCTTCTGTTCTCGGCTCTAGTTGTGAGGCTGAGATCTACGCCACAGCCATGGCTGCACAGGAGTTACGCTGGCTCACCTACCTGCTGACTGACTTGGGAGAGCGGCCTAGTTCTCCTCCAGTTCTGTACGGTGACAACAAGGCGGCTCTTGCCTTGTGTCAGGAGCACAGACTGGAGCACAGGACGAAGCACATTGCTCTTCGCTACTTTCTTGCTCGAGAGCTTCAGCAGCGCGGTCAGCTTCGGCTTGTGTACGTGGACTCGAAGGCCAACACTGCTGATATCTTCACCAAGGCGCTCCCGCCTAGTGATCATCAGCGGCACTGTACTTCTTTAGGCCTTGTGTCCACGTTTCCTCACTTGCTCACTGCTTGACATTCTTTGTACTGTACTTTATATTTGTCTTGCTGCTTGTCCTGTTCTATATCTAGCACTACATGTGAACTGGCCTTGTGGCCTTTGTTTGTGCTCGGAGTGTGGTGACGTTGTGATCCACCCTGGGCTTGTTTTTGCTTTGCTGGACTGGTCTTGTGACCCTTTGCTCTCCCCCACTTTGCCTATGGGGGTGTGTTAAGTTGTAATGTGTTATTTATATGTAGGTAGGCTGTAGTGGGGTAGCCAATACAGGGTACAAACCCAACTAGGGTTAGCTACTTGTACCCAACTGTTTCTTTCAATGCACCATTCTTGCCTAGTTCTGTTAACACACAAAGGGTGAGGTAGACATCTGGCTTGTGACGCGCCTTCAGAGTGGCAAACCAGACCACATGGCACTTGCAAATGAGAATAGAAGCAAGTAAAAATGAAAATACGAAGCGAACACTTGTTACAACCAGCTGGCCTCCGCAATGCTTTATATATCCTGCTTACAGGCCGCCCCCGCACTTGTCTATGATGCATTTCCAAGGCGGCTCAGAAGTGTCTTACCCGCACTGGCTTGCCTCCTCACTGCTGAATCTGCGCCAGCAGGTCTTCCTTGCACTTGTCCATGCTCTTCTGTGTTCTCACGAGGGAGAGCGAGTTGCAGTCCTCCACTTTGCGCTTGAACACCAGACTGCATGGCGTGCCTGTTCATGTGACGGCACCGCGGGAGGCAACGGACAGGTGAGCGGATCTGAATGCACATATGGTACTGCGTGACGTTTTCCACCCCCCTAGTTGCTTTACTGTATACCACACAATTGCATCGAAGTGTACAGTTTGTGTTGGGAAACTGATGGGAAATTCACTTCGCAAGTTACTGACGCTACCACTGTTTACGAGTCAAACTTTTTTTTTTTGCGCGGCAAATGCAACTGGAAAGTTACGAAAAAGCCAGTTTGTAGTTGTTTTTCGCACTTCCCTTTTCCGCGATGTAGCGGCGAAGCACGATCCGATGTGCTCTTATTTTACGTCGGTGAAGAAAGATTCTGATGGCTCCACCGGCGCAGCGACAGATTTTATATGTGCGAAGGATCTGAAAAACATCGGCTGTCACACAACAGAGCAGGTTTCTGCGCAGCGCTCCTACTGCCGGCGAATGCGGAAGGTTAGAATGAGCTTTTGTGCTGGAATTGTGGTTTGGCGAGGTGACTGGTCGATGGGATGGGGAGATTAGAGGTTCTGGTGCGGTGACACGTGGTTTGCAGCGATTTAGCCTGATTGTGGTGATAATTGATTTTGTGAAGCGCTGGGTTGAAATAATTTCGAAGTTTTTCGCTGCCGGACAACGCGGTCGCTCTGGTACGCAATGTCCCGCTCTATGATTTAGTTATCTACATTACTTAGGTGATTTGTACATTGTTAAAAAAGCTGGTCAAATTCAAATAGTACTGGTAAGAATAGTGTCTACTATCTGGATAAATATCTACCATTAAAACATGTCCAGATTCGGTGGTGCTTAATCAAATAACCCATAAATAAGATTGTGTTCCCAACAATGCTAAGCTCAAAGGTAAAAAAAGCAGCGAACATATCTTATTCTTCCTAGCCTACCGCGCCTAGATTCAACAGAACACCACATCAGATTCAGCTCTGTACAGCTACCAACTGTGACCATTACACAATTGCCTTGTCACATGTAACACATGCAAACTAACCTACTAAGTTTGGGCACTCAACCCATGAGTACTGCAACTACTCCCAGTGTAAGCTTACTCTCTTGCTGGATAGGACAGCCTTATCCTGTATTAGCTCCACCTCTACTATCACAGCAGCAGCCCATCAGCACAACACCATCCCTGCATCTCTCTATCTCCCATCACCACCCTCCATCTCTCCTCTGCCTCACCAGCCGTTCCCTCATCTCCCACCGCCCACGCACCACCCCTATCCTCTGCTCCTTTTGCCTCCCCTCCTTGACTCGACTGGCATGTTCATACATGGTATGCGGCCTTCCACTTGAATGGTCTGTCCTGCTGTGGCCTGGTCAGCAAGCACAGTAATGGTGAGTCAACCCATCCTCAAGCAATCACTTTGTATAATTCTGGTTTTGCACAATGTTTTTTTCCTTCGACCAGTCCCAAGCCAAGTGTATCAACCATTGAATACTAGGTGTCATAGCAGGGATGTGTTACGGTAACAGCGTTTTTAAAACAGCAAATACACATACAAGTACAGAACCCACAGGTATCCCGTTTCCTAAGCACTCATCCACCCCATGGAACAAACCTCAAAGAAACTATCACATAACCCAAGTCCGACAACCACCCATCACACGAAGCAATATCTGTCCTTGAGAGTATATCCCCACACTGGCTTCAGAATCACAATCGGGGGTCCGACCTTGCTAGCCTTCAATATCCCTGAGAGGGGAAAGGGAAGAGAGCGAGGCAGTCCCAACAGATTATGCATACTGCAGTGGTCTACACTGCGCTGAAAGGAACATCTGGTATGTGACGAGAGAGTGACAGGCCGGATCACATGGCATGTGCGAGTGACAAACTAAAGGACATGGCATGTGAGAGCGACGGAGCAAAGCAAGGAAAGGATCCACATGATAGCCCGGCCACCATGCCTGTCCATCGTGTTGACGTACCAATAGCTGGAGGCCACACGCCGCGCGCTGTGTGTTAAGTTCGTTAGTGCACTTGGCTATGGCCAGCATATTTCCCCTCCAGCGGTTGGGGCAGTAGGTCGCGCCCTTCGCGTACACAATCCTGCATGCGGTGCCTGTGGGTCAAGGCGATGTGAGGCACGGGTAAAAAGAGCAGCAGGCGGCAGGATAGGAAAGTTGAGAAGCGTGGTAGTGAATCTCTAGGCATAATTAGCTAATACGCGGCAGCAAGGTAGGCTGCCGCCTCACCATTCTTGATCCCGCGGCACAAAGTGATTTCCCATGGAGAAGCAAAAACATTCCGAAAAAAGAGCTATCTGAAAATCCGGATAGAGTGAACTGAGGGAGAACGAAAGAGGAACCAATTGCTTGTTTGAAGTTTGGATCGTGTTATGTTAGATTGGATTGGTCCCATGATACGTACTATCAGAAGTCGTCTGGAGCTTGCGGTGGCGCTGCTCGCGGGATTCGCTGGGCTGGGTGATACTCGCCACGTTTTCTGCTGCATCGGCGCCTCTCCCCGCGGTCGTTGCTGGTAGGGTAGGGGCAGGTTAAGGGGAGTGAGACGAGTGAGGGGCAGAGAGGACGTTAGTAAGCGGAGGAGGCATAGGCAGAGTGAGATGGGATGCCACGCGGCGTGGTCAGATGGGATGTGAGTTAGAGGCAGGAGGGAGGGGAGGATAGAGGGGATTCACGGGAGTAAGACGGGATGAATGGCGTTGTCGATGCATGGGGGGAAGGACGAGTGCCGCGTACAACTATATTTATAACGAACAGAATCTGCTCCAAGCGAAAGCTAATATGGGTTTTTTTTTTTCGGAAAGTACAAAGCTGCTCGAGATGTCAACGCTTGATTGGCAATGAAACCGATATTGCGTGTCTAAACCCCATTGAACCAAGTGTGGCGCGTCGGAGCGGTTGGCCTGCAGCGGAAGCGAAAGTGAAGGCGAAAGTGAAAGCGCAATGCGTGAACGCGGCGCCAGGGATATGGCTTGGGTTTTGCGGTGGTTCGGTCCGTACCTTGGGCATACGATGCGCATGAGAGCACCACGAATGCAGCGATGAAGAGCGCGAGGCCGACGGAGAGAGCGGAGCGAGCCATGGCGATGTGAGGTGACTGACAAGTTTTGAATGGGAGAGACTGAGAACTGAGCGGTAAAAGTAGAATCGGAATTCGAGACCCTGATGGTTACAGCATGTTTAGCTGCGGGATAAAAAGCTCTCGGAAGAGCTCGATTGCATGGAGGGAGGCGTACCGCTGAGAGTGGTTGACTTTTTGCGTCACTCACGCTGCACTCGTGCCGCCGCGAAATGCGCGAGACTTATTTTTTTTTGCCCCACACAAGCTCTGGTATGACCGCTGAGGAAAACCAAGCAAGACGGTGTGATTTCTGGGGTTTCGGTACGATATAATGTGGTCTATTACGATAAAGTCAATAATTCCATATCAATAAAACGCGGTAAAGTGAAGATGACCAATGAAGGAGGGCCAGATGTAAATATGCCACCGCACTGTAACTACGTCTATACTCTCTGCAACCCACAGAGCCATCTCGAAATCCTTAAAATTAATCTTCAAAGTGAGACCAATCGTGGTTCCCAACGTTCAACGCGTCCTCTGGGGCCCTATTGGTTGCTGAAGAGGGGCAGCGAAATTTGAGAAAACTTCACAACAAGAAAGTCAAAGTGGATCCCAATTGTAACGCGTCAGCTGGATCCCTATTGGTTGCCGCAGAAGGCGGCATGAGTAGTGAAAACTTCACTACAAGAAACCTTGCTAAGTTTTCACGCAACAATGAATGCTTCTCACAAGCAAATATATGCCCTTGAGGTACAACACCTTCAGGTTATACGCAGTAATCATAGAATGTGCTAATTACATTTCCATATATGATAATGTTCATTGTACTCAATAGCATCTCGCTAGGTATCAGCATGCAATATACAATACTTGTTTCAATCTAAATCATTACAAAAGCACACTTGTATCCAGACAATTAATAGCAACACTGTACTTCAGCTATACACAAGACACTTCACTGCGGCAAAACCAACTTCGCAGATGTGTTGGCAGAGCTGCATATAACAACCCACTCTACTCCCTGCACTTGAGCTATCAAGCAACAACTACTCATCCAACAGGCCAAATTAATCCAAGTCAGGAAGGCACACCCACCTAACCTAAGTTTCGAAGGTTGAACCAGTTAATGCTTTCTTGGCCCACAGGTTTACAATGACGAGCAGACACTTCCACTGTTCCAGACCCTGTGTAATCCCTCCATCAATTTTCCCCATCTGTCCTCTTCACCCGCCGCTCCCTCATCTTCCCCACCACCCAACGATGCCCCTCTCCTCTCCTCCTCTCTCCTCCCCTCTTTCACCTACTCATACATCCCCTGTCGCTGTCTCGCCACCCGTCTGTCCGCCCGATGTGCCCGCACGAACAGCTCATGCGCTGCTGCTGCATTCCCCAGCGCCGCCTCCACCTCTGCTGCCTGCTGGATCAGAGCACTGACTAGCACCATCCCTGCATCACCTCCCTCCATTGCTCCGCCTCACCCGCCGCTCCCTCATCTTCCCCACCACCCACCGCGGCACCACCCCTCTCTCCTGCTCCTCTCTCCTCCCCTCCTTAGCCGACTCATACATTCCTCGTCGTTGTCTCGCCACCCTTCTATCCACCCGGTGTGCCCGCACAAAGAGCTCATGCGCTGGTGCTGCATTCCCCAGTGCCTCCTCCACCTCTGCTGCCTGCTGCAGCGCTGCTGCATTCCCCGGCAGGGCTGAGAGGGCTACTGATAGGAGGGTGCGGGCCTTGGGTAGGTCGCCCTGCTGCCGCTCCAAGCATGCGTATGCCTGAGACACAAGAAAGTGAAGCGGGAGAGAGGGGAAAAAGGGAGCATGAGAGTTGTGAGGGAGTGAGACGGTGATGCATGAAAGTGGAGGGAGATGTGGAGGGAGATGGAGCATGGGACAACTCAATGCCACACTACCCTCACACCACACTCACACGACCATGCAACAGGGTAGGCCTGCAAAATTCCAACAAAAGAGAAATAGGAAGGCTCTTCACATGGGGTCAGGTGAGAGTGGAGAGGGAGCATACCTGTAGAGTGGGGACTGAATGAGGAACGGCAGTGGTCAAACATGTCAAAGGTCCACTGGAGATCCCCGATTGATCCTAGGGAAGGGTTACAGGCACGTCGGCCTGGGGGGTTATGGGCGCACTCACCCGCTACACAAACAAGCCCTTTTATCCCAGTGGTTAGTGACTGGGATTCTGACATGGTATCAGAGCGAAGGTCTCGAGTTCGAATCCCGGTGTGTGCACCTCGGGCATCCCAGTGCGGGGGGGTGTCAAAGGTCCACTGGAGATCCCCGATTGATCCTAGGGAAGGGTTACAGGCACGTCGGCCTGGGGGGTTATGGGCGCACTCACTCGCTACACAAACAAGCCATTTTATCCCAGTGGTTAGTGGCTGGGATTCTGACAAAACAACCTCCTTGCCGCCTCAACATCCCCTTCTGCATGCTCCATCACACCCCACGCATGACTTTTGAGTTGACTCATAAGGGAACGTACTTGGAGAGTGGGGACTGAGTGAGGAGCAGCCTCAAGGCAGCGGCCAAACAGCCGCCTCGCGGCCTCAACGTCCCCTGATGCATGCTCCATCACACCCCACGCCTGCAGCGCCCGCACACACCCAGGCTACACCTCTAAACACTTCCGAAACAGCCCTCTGGCTGCCTCCCTGCTCTCGGGTGTGGCTAGGCGGGCCTCCTGGCACGCCCATGCGTGCAGAGTGGGCATGGACTTGGGGTTGGCTGATAGTGCCGAGCGAAAGAGGGCTCTCATGCGGCCGACTCGGCCGGATTTTGCTTCGAGAAGCGCCCATGCCTGAGTGGGGATGCGGGCAAATGCATGGAGCGGAGAACAGGGTGAGGTGAGCAAGTGCTGGGTTGTTTGAAAGGCAGACGCCACTTAGAAAGGCAGAGCGACAGGGAGCAGCCTGAAAATTTCCTTCACGTTTCTCAGCCATGGCCCAGGCGTGCAGGCCAATCACAAGGCTTCCAGTATCCTTCAGAGATTGCCCTGACTGTTTTGTTCGGCCCTGCTGCTCCTGCAGTTGCTGGTAGCCTGGTTCTCCCCGCGTTAGTATCACTATTGACCGTTGGAACAGCTGTCTGCTGGTAACCATGTCGCCCTCCTCCGCCTCCATCCCGGCCCACGCCTGCAGGCACCGCCCCAGGTGATTCCTCAAGTGCCCAGCCTCCTCTGCTGCTCCTCCACTCATTAGCTCCGCAGGCCCTCTCTCTGCCGAGTTCCTGGCGTCTGAATGCCTTGCGTCGCTGAAGTGGTTGGCAAAAGCATCCCGTGAATGCAAGGAGGCACTGCCAACCGCCAGAGCCGCCTCATAGCCCTGCACACTGCGGCGGTACCACGCCCTGGCGGCTGCTGTGTTGCCGGCTTTAATCTCTGCCAGAGCTATGTGCTCCTGGATTTGGGGATTTGTAGGGTGCTGAGACAACAGCTGCGGGAGACAAGGGGAAGAGAAGAAGGGAAGGGGAGACAAAGGGAGAGTGGAGAGCGTGAGAGGGCAGCAGAGGGGTTGCCTGCTTTCCTCTCTGCCAGCGCCATGTGCTCCTGGACCTGGGGGTTCTTCAATGAGACAGCAGCAGCGGGAGACAGAGAAGACAACGGGAGACAGGGGATGGAACAAGGGGGACGAGCGGGGCAGAGAGAGTGTGAGTGGACACAGAGAAAACAGGGTTGCCTGCCTTTCACCACCAAAAAGCAGAAAAAGAGCCACAGATGGCTGCATGCTCTGCGCAGCTTCCCTCGTCTGCTTTAACAACTCCTCACCTACTCCGTCCTCCTCCTCTCTCCCAACGACCACTCACCTCGTCCAACACGGCAATGCCGTTGCCATTCCGCTCTGCGTCCCCCCATTCAGGTGCCGCCTCACAGACTTCAGCGCGCCCGCCACCTCCGCTCCACCGCCCCTCCCCTCCGCTTCCGCACCCCTTTCTGCTCCCTCCGCCCTTTGTTGGATTGGAGCTTCTGTGTCGAATGTTGCTGCTCGTTTGATTGCCGACGGCGGACGCGCTAAGCTCAGTCTCACTACTCGCATTTGGGGCGTTCCCCGCCACATCGCCCCCGTTTGCTCCCCCTCCCCCCCCCTTCCGCCTCTTGAACCGCGTCGGCGGTTCGCGACGGCGCGAATTCGGGCAACGGGGTGCGCGGAGCGGCGGAAGCGGGCGCTGGCGCGGGCGTGGGAGCGAGAGCGGGAGGGGAAGCGGAAGGCAAGTCGGGAACCAGCAGCGCGATCTGGGATAAGGGATGGCAGAGCGGAGAGGACGAGAAGGAGGAGGAAGAAGGGGAGGAGGGTGTGGAGGGGGCGGAGAAGAAAACGTCTTCCGTTTCAATCACATCAGTTGCAGTCACATCGCTCGACACTTTGGCGTGGCTGTGGGAATCTAGGTGGTACGGGAGTGCTCCGCATCGTACTTTCAGGTGTAGGCATGAATACAGGCCAAACCATACGGATAAACGGCATGAATACATACATATCAGATACAAATATAACCACTGTGGCATACATCCAAGTACTGAATATCGAGGTGTTCCGTCTCCTAAGCACACACCCACCACATGGGCTAAACACAAGCACCCACAAGAAAACACTGGCAAAGAACCGAAGAATCATCTGGAAGTCGCGGGGAGCTACTACGGAATCACCATCCTCCCCGAGCCAATCTGCCCCAAGCTACGACCCTGAGAGGGGCAAGGGAAGGGAGCAAAAGAAATCCCACAGGATGTGCACACACGTTGAGGTGGTCTACCTCTACCCTGCACTGGAGTAAACATCTGGCATACGACGGGCCTTCATGTGAGAGCGATAAACCAGATCCCAGGTATGTGAGAGTGGCGGGAAGCAAGGGAAGAGATGCACGTGACGGCCCATCAACCATGCCTGTGACATACCAATGTTGTCGGGCGAAGGCAGGTCCGACGCAGCGGCGCCAGGGAGTCAAGGCATTTCCTGACGGCGGCCGTATTGCCCTGGGAGTTGCAGATTTTCGTTTTTCGAAGGAGCACCAACCGGCATGACGTAGAAGTACCTGGTGTGGTCGTAGGGGTCGACAAGTGAGGAAGCAGGCAGAATAGGAGGTTTGAGGAGCACGGGTTGTGAGTATTTATCGGCCAGAAGAAAAGCGGCTTCAAAGCGCGTAGTGTCTTCATTGCTGCGGAATGAAGCCCGCCGCTTCGCAATCTCAGACGGCACGGCATGGAGCGATCCGCAAGGAAAAGCAAAGGCATTTGGAGAACTCTGGAAATGCACATAGGGGGACCAGCAGAGAACCTGATCGTTCATAGAATGGCATTCTATGTTTGGCTTGTCCGTACAAGTAGACCGGCTCCCCGATCATTTATTCTATGATGATGGCATCATCGTACCATCGTCGATTGCCCTCCAAAGGAGCCTGCGGTGGTGCTGCGGCTCGAGATCTCCGTTGGGCTGGCCGGCACTCGCCGAGGTTTCTGCTGTGACGCCGCCTGCCGCCGCGGCGCTCGTTGCTGGTAGGGGCAGGTTAAGGGGAGTGAGACGAGTGAGGGGCAGAGAGAAGGCATGGGAAGAGTGAGATGGGGATGTGTGGGCAGATTGGAGGTCGTGTGCCCCGGCAGGAGGGAGTGAGCGGCGGATAGGGGATTGGCGGGGGATTAAGGGATCAAGGGGAGCCGTGAAAAGAAAACAATGGCGCGGTCGGTGCAGGGGGGAAGAGCGGAGTCAGGCAGAGCGAAGCAAGTGCCGCGAGTCAGGCAGAGTGAAGCAAGTGCCGCGATTCAGGCAGAGTGAAGCAAGTGCCGCGATTCAGGCAGAGTGAAGCAAGTGCCGCGATTCAGGCAGAGTGAAGCAAGTGCCGCGATTCAGGCAGAGTGAAGCAAGTGCCGCGATTCAGGCAGAGTGAAGCAAGTGCCGCGATTCAGGCAGAGTGAAGCAAGTGCCGCGATTCAGGCAGAGTGAAGCAAGTGCCGCGATTCAGGCAGAGTGAAGCAAGTGCCGCGATTCAGGCAGAGTGAAGCAAGTGCCGCGATTCAGGCAGAGTGAAGCAAGTGCCGCGATTCAGGCAGAGTGAAGCAAGTGCCGCGATTCAGGCAGAGTGAAGCAAGTGCCGCGATTCAGGCAGAGTGAAGCAAGTGCCGCGATTCAGGCAGAGTGAAGCAAGTGCCGCGATTCAGGCAGAGTGAAGCAAGTGCCGCGATTCAGGCAGAGTGAAGCAAGTGCCGCGATTCAGGCAGAGTGAAGCAAGTGCCGCGATTCAGGCAGAGTGAAGCAAGTGCCGCGATTCAGGCAGAGTGAAGCAAGTGCCGCGATTCAGGCAGAGTGAAGCAACCGCGAGAAACTAAACACGAGAGCGGAGCCAACGATGTGTATTTTCAGTCAAGAGCCAGCGCTCTTGAGCTGCCACAGGCTGCATACGGAAAATACGAGTGATGTGGAAATGGCGTTGAACTAGTAAGTGTGGTGTGCAGGTGCGCGTGGGGCTGCATCGGAGGCGAGAGAGAGGAGGGAGAAATGCAACACGAGTGAGGGCGAAATGACAGGGCCTCGGCTTAGGTTTCGCGATGGGACGAGAGTATACGGGCCGTACCTTGGGCGAAAGAGAGCGCCAGAATTGCAGCGAGGAAGATCGCGAGGCCGACGGAGAGGATGGCGCGAGCCATGATAGCGTGATGGGATAGCTGGGAGAGATTGAGAACTGAGATTATAAGATATGAATCGAGACTGATGTTTAGAGCTTGTTTTGCGACAAGATTTTATAGACGAGATGAGTCGATTTCGATGGACGTAAAGAAACGAGAGCGCGACATCGAGGGACGTAAGTTTCTGCCTCTGCCGTGAAATGCGCGAGAGTACTCGCAAAACGACTCTGGTAACGCTGCTGAATGTGAATTACGCAATTTCGGCTCTCCCTGCACGAGGAGATCTGGCTGCGCCGCCCACCTGGCTTTACTGGGTCGTTTCCTCCTGGTACCCAGTGGAGCCTCCACCGGCCAGTCTACGGTCTCCGCCAGGCGCCACGTGAGTGGCACGACACACTGAGGACTACACTTGCGGCTCTTGGGTTCGCGCCGTCTACTGCTGACCCGTCGCTGTTTCTGCGCACAGACACGTCGCTGCCGCCGTTCTACATTCTCGTGTACGTCGACGACTTGGTCTTTGCTACTGCTGACACTGAGGCACTCGCTCGTGTGAAGTCGGAGCTGCAGAAGAGACACACCTGCACTGACCTGGGTGAACTGCGTAGCTACCTTGGCTTGCAGATCACCCGGGACAGAGCTCGCCGCACCATCACCCTGACTCAGTCACACATGGTGCAGCAGGTCCTTCAGCGCTTCGGCTTCCAGTTCTCCTCACCACAGGCCACACCTCTGGCTACCAGCCACTCGCTCTCAGCTCCACCTTCGGACGAGTCCATAGAGCCGAGTGGCCCGTACCCAGAGCTTGTAGGCTGCCTCATGTACCTGATGACTTGCACGCGACCTGACCTCGCGTACCCACTTAGCATCCTTGCTCGCTACGTTGCGCCTGGGAGACACAGGCGAGAGCACTGGGAGGCTGCTAAGAGGGTGCTGCGTTACTTGTGCAGTACATCAGGCATGGGGCTGGTGCTTGGAGGACGCGACAGAGTTGTCCTCACTGGTCACTCGGACGCTTCTTGGGTGGACGACCTGGCTACGCAGCGGTCGTCACAGGGTTACACCTTCAGCCTTGGCTCTGGTTCTGTCTCGTGGCGGTCCACCCGCTCTTCTTCTGTTCTCGGCTCTAGTTGTGAGGCTGAGATCTACGCCACAGCCATGGCTGCACAGGAGTTACGCTGGCTCACCTACCTGCTGACTGACTTGGGAGAGCGGCCTAGTTCTCCTCCAGTTCTGTACGGTGACAACAAGGCGGCTCTTGCCTTGTGTCAGGAGCACAGACTGGAGCACAGGACGAAGCACATTGCTCTTCGCTACTTTCTTGCTCGAGAGCTTCAGCAGCGCGGTCAGCTTCGGCTTGTGTACGTGGACTCGAAGGCCAACACTGCTGATATCTTCACCAAGGCGCTCCCGCCTAGTGATCATCAGCGGCACTGTACTTCTTTAGGCCTTGTGTCCACGTTTCCTCACTTGCTCACTGCTTGACATTCTTTGTACTGTACTTTATATTTGTCTTGCTGCTTGTCCTGTTCTATATCTAGCACTACATGTGAACTGGCCTTGTGGCCTTTGTTTGTGCTCGGAGTGTGGTGACGTTGTGATCCACCCTGGGCTTGTTTTTGCTTTGCTGGACTGGTCTTGTGACCCTTTGCTCTCCCCCACTTTGCCTATGGGGGTGTGTTAAGTTGTAATGTGTTATTTATATGTAGGTAGGCTGTAGTGGGGTAGCCAATACAGGGTACAAACCCAACTAGGGTTAGCTACTTGTACCCAACTGTTTCTTTCAATGCACCATTCTTGCCTAGTTCTGTTAACACACAAAGGGTGAGGTAGATATCTGGCTTGTGACGCGCCTTCAGAGTGGCAAACCAGACCACATGGCACTTGCAAATGAGAATAGAAGCAAGTAAAAATGAAAATACGAAGCGAACACCTGTTACAACCAGCTGGCCTCCGCAATGCTTTATATATCCTGCTTACAGGCCGGCCCCCCACTTGTCTATGATGCATTTCCAAGGCGGCTCAGAAGTGTCTTACCCGCACTGGCTTGCCTCCTCACTGCTGAATCTGCGCCAGCAGGTCTTCCTTGCACTTGTCCATGCTCTTCTGTGTTCTCACGAGGGAGAGCGAGTTGCAGTCCTCCACTTTGCGCTTGAACACCAGACTGCATGGCGTGCCTGTTCATGTGACGGCACCGCGGGAGGCAACGGACAGGTGAGCGGATCTGAATGCACATATGGTACCACCGTAGTAGTATGCCTGAGGCGAATCCGCATGAAAAGGCTCAGATTTTCTTGAAAACGTGCCTCGCAATTGCCAGATATACCAAGAACGAGAACGGGAGAGGGGCGCTCTGGTCATTCGTGGAATCTCTGGAACCGTGCATATCGATACTACAAAATCAAATCGGTCATCGTACCGTCATCTGCCTTGCGCATTCCAGCCAGGAGTTTGTTCTCATCATTTGCAATCACTCTGACGCCATGGGCGCACGAGATGCAGGAGAGAGCCAGAACTGCAGCGAGGAAGAGCGCGAGGCCGACGGGGAGAATGGTGCGAGCCATGGCGATGCTATATATGCTGGAAGCGCTTGAAGACTGGGATATAGCGGCGGCTGCTCAAGTGCTAGTACATCGCGGAAAAGGAAAATGTCGAAATCGGGGGTCCGAAGGTTTTTCTGCGAAAAACCTGCGACTTAGTTGCGGGTAGTGTCCAAAAAGCAACGCACACAAAACGAAACTTTCTGCACACCAATTGCCGACGCGAACACCAAAGCAAAACCGTCACCCCAACGTTGCTTTTGCGTCAACATTGTCGCGTCACTCGGTGGCTCGTGGTCAAGAGAGATTACAAGCGGTTGCGGAGTGGAAAATTTTCAGCGACATGTAACTTCAAAATTAACGAAACAAAACGAACTCGGGAACGTCTCACGAACACCAGCGAGGTTGAAGATTGGTTACATGGTTTTCGCTTAGTGATGAAATGTGAACCCCAACCACCCAACCCAAGTGACACACGCTAGCTGGCTGCTTCAGAGGTGTGTTGTGTGAGGCATAAAATCTTTTTTGAGCCAATCAGTGTTGATCCTGTAAATATTGATCAATCCTCTCCTGCCGTGACGTACACGTCAGCATTCAACCAATTTAACCAAACATCCCGATTCACTTCTTACCTGATTCCCTTGTATCACTCGCGTGCTGGTATCCACAACCGACCTCATATTCCCCCTATCCCCTTCATTTTTTTCCTTCAATGTCACCAGATTTGCACTTCCCATTCCTTAGGCCTGCAAGGGAGTTTCTTTTCCGAACATCCAGACTAATATGCAACGTATGTACCGTCTACTTCTCCCCTTCCTCCCGCGTTGGATGTGCGCGCAGATTTTTCTAGACGCTGATATCATTTTCTCAGAAAGCGACGCGGCGCCAGCTGTCAGACAGCCTCCGTAAATGCTTACATCTGGGGAAAGGAAGTGATAGCTTCGATGATTCTCTGCCGTGTCGCTTAGTCGGAATGTGTAAGTATGTAAATGGATTGTCAGAGGTCCACTGGTGATCCCCGATTGATCCTAGGGAAGGGTTACAGGCACGGCGGCCTGGGGGTTATGGGCGCACTCACCCGCTACACAAACAAGCCCTTTTATCCCAGTGGTTAGTGACTGGGATTCTGACATGGTATCAGAGCGAAGGTCTCGGGTTCGAATCCCGGTGTGTGCACCTCGGGCATCCCAGTGCGGGGGGGTGTCAGAGGTCCACTGGTGATCCCCGATTGATCCTAGGGAAGGGTTACAGGCACGGCGGCCTGGGGGGTTATGGGCGCACTCACCCGCTACACAAACAAGCCCTTTTATCCCAGTGGTTAGTGACTGGGATTCTGACATGGATTTGCTGCAGTTCTGTCTTCGTGATTTCTTTTCCTCTTATTGTCATTGAACAGTTTCATCGTTCTTACTCATTTGAAGGGCATGTTGCAGGTCATCGAGCTGCTTTCCTGGACATTTGCGCAGCTAGCGTGATGTGTATGTATGCACAATGTTTCTTTGCTTTGATTTCATTGTTAGTTCAAGAAGTCTAATATTATTTGATGTCGTGCCAAAAATTCCAAGCACACCTCCCGTTCCTTACATTCCGCGCAAATCTCACCTTCCTCACATTCCCTAGTTTCCGTATTGTGCTCGCCCCCTCTCACTCGGCCGCTTCCTAAATTTTTGCCAAGTCATGTTCATTTCAGGCTTCCTACAAGTGCAACCCTTTCTTACGATTGCAGCTAAGTCTGTTGCAATCGCATCACAGTCGTCGTTTTTAGTCCCGCCGCGATTGACCGTGGTAAGGGTTAGTATTACTGGTGTCAAGCGGTAACCCATCTAGATCTGCCATCCCTAACCCATCCCTAACCCATCTAGATTCGTAACTGCAAGTTGTGTTTGCATGTTTTGCAGGGTGTAACTGTTGATGCAGGCTTATCTTCACCCAGAATTGCACGCTGTATTTTTTTTGCCACTACTGCGTACTTCTAACCCCAATGACAGTATACGGTGAGTAAAAATGCATACGGTACTTGATTTGCATGCTTCACAAGCTTTAACTTGCTACGTTTTCTTGCAGGCAATATCAAGATGGCAGCACCAAATGTTACATCCTGGTTTTTTGCAGTGCTGATGGAATAGTAACTGTGCTTGTATGGGGCGTATTGGTATTTTGTATGCAGACATGTTATATTTGTGGGAGAAATCATATGCATTTCATTATGAATTTCAACAAAAATGAAGCTTGAATCTAAACCGTGGCCAATAATAATGATCTAATCGTCAGCCAATACGAGGTCGTTACCGCACACCAAAAGTGCGCTCTGATTGGTCCATAAGACGCGCTCACGCCCGTCGATTTTAATCTAATCCGACGGCTGCCGTCGGAGTACGATGACAGCCACGTCAGCATGTTTCAGTTTCATCTAAAGTAGGTCGTATGCCACGTGGCGCTGTCGTGACACTTTCGCGTAGGTTGCTCAAGGGTGACGTTTTCCACCCCCCTAGTTGCTTTACTGTATACCACACAATTGCATCGAAGTGTACAGTTTGTGTTGGGAAACTGACGGGAAATTCACTTCGCAAGTTACTGACGCTACCACTGTTTACGAGTCAAACTTTTTTTTTTGCGCGGCAAATGCAACTGGAAAGTTACGAAAAAGCCAGTTTGTAGTTGTTTTTCGCACTTCCCTTTTCCGCGATGTAGCGGCGAAGCACGATCCGATGTGCTCTTATTTTACGTCGGTGAAGAAAGATTCTGATGGCTCCACCGGCGCAGCGACAGATTTTATATGTGCGAAGGATCTGAAAAACATCGGCTGTCACACAACAGAGCAGGTTTCTGCGCAGCGCTCCTACTGCCGGCGAATGCGGAAGGTTAGAATGAGCTTTTGTGCTGGAATTGTGGTTTGGCGAGGTGACTGGTCGATGGGATGGGGAGATTAGAGGTTCTGGTGCGGTGACACGTGGTTTGCAGCGATTTAGCCTGATTGTGGTGATAATTGATTTTGTGAAGCGCTGGGTTGAAATAATTTCGAAGTTTTTCGCTGCCGGACAACGCGGTCGCTCTGGTACGCAATGTCCCGCTCTATGATTTAGTTATCTACATTACTTAGGTGATTTGTACATTGTTAAAAAAGCTGGTCAAATTCAAATAGTACTGGTAAGAATAGTGTCTACTATCTGGATAAATATCTACCATTAAAACATGTCCAGATTCGGTGGTGCTTAATCAAATAACCCATAAATAAGATTGTGTTCCCAACAATGCTAAGCTCAAAGGTAAAAAAAGCAGCGAACATATCTTATTCTTCCTAGCCTACCGCGCCTAGATTCAACAGAACACCACATCAGATTCAGCTCTGTACAGCTACCAACTGTGACCATTACACAATTGCCTTGTCACATGTAACACATGCAAACTAACCTACTAAGTTTGGGCACTCAACCCATGAGTACTGCAACTACTCCCAGTGTAAGCTTACTCTCTTGCTGGATAGGACAGCCTTATCCTGTATTAGCTCCACCTCTACTATCACAGCAGCAGCCCATCAGCACAACACCATCCCTGCATCTCTCTATCTCCCATCACCACCCTCCATCTCTCCTCTGCCTCACCAGCCGTTCCCTCATCTCCCACCGCCCACGCACCACCCCTATCCTCTGCTCCTTTTGCCTCCCCTCCTTGACTCGACTGGCATGTTCATACATGGTATGCGGCCTTCCACTTGAATGGTCTGTCCTGCTGTGGCCTGGTCAGCAAGCACAGTAATGGTGAGTCAACCCATCCTCAAGCAATCACTTTGTATAATTCTGGTTTTGCACAATGTTTTTTTCCTTCGACCAGTCCCAAGCCAAGTGTATCAACCATTGAATACTAGGTGTCATAGCAGGGATGTGTTACGGTAACAGCGTTTTTAAAACAGCAAATACACATACAAGTACAGAACCCACAGGTATCCCGTTTCCTAAGCACTCATCCACCCCATGGAACAAACCTCAAAGAAACTATCACATAACCCAAGTCCGACAACCACCCATCACACGAAGCAATATCTGTCCTTGAGAGTATATCCCCACACTGGCTTCAGAATCACAATCGGGGGTCCGACCTTGCTAGCCTTCAATATCCCTGAGAGGGGAAAGGGAAGAGAGCGAGGCAGTCCCAACAGATTATGCATACTGCAGTGGTCTACACTGCGCTGAAAGGAACATCTGGTATGTGACGAGAGAGTGACAGGCCGGATCACATGGCATGTGCGAGTGACAAACTAAAGGACATGGCATGTGAGAGCGACGGAGCAAAGCAAGGAAAGGATCCACATGATAGCCCGGCCACCATGCCTGTCCATCGTGTTGACGTACCAATAGCTGGAGGCCACACGCCGCGCGCTGTGTGTTAAGTTCGTTAGTGCACTTGGCTATGGCCAGCATATTTCCCCTCCAGCGGTTGGGGCAGTAGGTCGCGCCCTTCGCGTACACAATCCTGCATGCGGTGCCTGTGGGTCAAGGCGATGTGAGGCACGGGTAAAAAGAGCAGCAGGCGGCAGGATAGGAAAGTTGAGAAGCGTGGTAGTGAATCTCTAGGCATAATTAGCTAATACGCGGCAGCAAGGTAGGCTGCCGCCTCACCATTCTTGATCCCGCGGCACAAAGTGATTTCCCATGGAGAAGCAAAAACATTCCGAAAAAAGAGCTATCTGAAAATCCGGATAGAGTGAACTGAGGGAGAACGAAAGAGGAACCAATTGCTTGTTTGAAGTTTGGATCGTGTTATGTTAGATTGGATTGGTCCCATGATACGTACTATCAGAAGTCGTCTGGAGCTTGCGGTGGCGCTGCTCGCGGGATTCGCTGGGCTGGGTGATACTCGCCACGTTTTCTGCTGCATCGGCGCCTCTCCCCGCGGTCGTTGCTGGTAGGGTAGGGGCAGGTTAAGGGGAGTGAGACGAGTGAGGGGCAGAGAGGACGTTAGTAAGCGGAGGAGGCATAGGCAGAGTGAGATGGGATGCCACGCGGCGTGGTCAGATGGGATGTGAGTTAGAGGCAGGAGGGAGGGGAGGATAGAGGGGATTCACGGGAGTAAGACGGGATGAATGGCGTTGTCGATGCATGGGGGGAAGGACGAGTGCCGCGTACAACTATATTTATAACGAACAGAATCTGCTCCAAGCGAAAGCTAATATGGGTTTTTTTTTTTCGGAAAGTACAAAGCTGCTCGAGATGTCAACGCTTGATTGGCAATGAAACCGATATTGCGTGTCTAAACCCCATTGAACCAAGTGTGGCGCGTCGGAGCGGTTGGCCTGCAGCGGAAGCGAAAGTGAAGGCGAAAGTGAAAGCGCAATGCGTGAACGCGGCGCCAGGGATATGGCTTGGGTTTTGCGGTGGTTCGGTCCGTACCTTGGGCATACGATGCGCATGAGAGCACCACGAATGCAGCGATGAAGAGCGCGAGGCCGACGGAGAGAGCGGAGCGAGCCATGGCGATGTGAGGTGACTGACAAGTTTTGAATGGGAGAGACTGAGAACTGAGCGGTAAAAGTAGAATCGGAATTCGAGACCCTGATGGTTACAGCATGTTTAGCTGCGGGATAAAAAGCTCTCGGAAGAGCTCGATTGCATGGAGGGAGGCGTACCGCTGAGAGTGGTTGACTTTTTGCGTCACTCACGCTGCACTCGTGCCGCCGCGAAATGCGCGAGACTTATTTTTTTTTGCCCCACACAAGCTCTGGTATGACCGCTGAGGAAAACCAAGCAAGACGGTGTGATTTCTGGGGTTTCGGTACGATATAATGTGGTCTATTACGATAAAGTCAATAATTCCATATCAATAAAACGCGGTAAAGTGAAGATGACCAATGAAGGAGGGCCAGATGTAAATATGCCACCGCACTGTAACTACGTCTATACTCTCTGCAACCCACAGAGCCATCTCGAAATCCTTAAAATTAATCTTCAAAGTGAGACCAATCGTGGTTCCCAACGTTCAACGCGTCCTCTGGGGCCCTATTGGTTGCTGAAGAGGGGCAGCGAAATTTGAGAAAACTTCACAACAAGAAAGTCAAAGTGCATCCCAATTGTAACGCGTCAGCTGGATCCCTATTGGTTGCCGCAGAAGGCGGCATGAGTAGTGAAAACTTCACTACAAGAAACCTTGCTAAGTTTTCACGCAACAATGAATGCTTCTCACAAGCAAATATATGCCCTTGAGGTACAACACCTTCAGGTTATACGCAGTAATCATAGAATGTGCTAATTACATTTCCATATATGATAATGTTCATTGTACTCAATAGCATCTCGCTAGGTATCAGCATGCAATATACAATACTTGTTTCAATCTAAATCATTACAAAAGCACACTTGTATCCAGACAATTAATAGCAACACTGTACTTCAGCTATACACAAGACACTTCACTGCGGCAAAACCAACTTCGCAGATGTGTTGGCAGAGCTGCATATAACAACCCACTCTACTCCCTGCACTTGAGCTATCAAGCAACAACTACTCATCCAACAGGCCAAATCAATCCAAGTCAGGAAGGCACACCCACCCAACCTAAGTTTCGAAGGTTGAACCAGTTAATGCTTTCTTGGCCCACAGGTTTACAATGACGAGCAGACACTTCCACTGTTCCAGACCCTGTGTAATCCCTCCATCAATTTTCCCCATCTGTCCTCTTCACCCGCCGCTCCCTCATCTTCCCCACCACCCAACGATGCCCCTCTCCTCTCCTCCTCTCTCCTCCCCTCTTTCACCTACTCATACATCCCCTGTCGCTGTCTTGCCACCCGTCTGTCCGCCCGATGTGCCCGCACGAACAGCTCATGCGCTGCTGCTGCATTCCCCAGCGCCGCCTCCACCTCTGCTGCCTGCTGGATCAGAGCACTGACTAGCACCATCCCTGCATCACCTCCCTCCATTGCTCCGCCTCACCCGCCGCTCCCTCATCTTCCCCACCACCCACCGCGGCACCACCCCTCTCTCCTGCTCCTCTCTCCTCCCCTCCTTAGCCGACTCATACATTCCTCGTCGTTGTCTCGCCACCCTTCTATCCACCCGGTGTGCCCGCACAAAGAGCTCATGCGCTGGTGCTGCATTCCCCAGTGCCTCCTCCACCTCTGCTGCCTGCTGCAGCGCTGCTGCATTCCCCGGCAGGGCTGAGAGGGCTACTGATAGGAGGGTGCGGGCCTTGGGTAGGTCGCCCTGCTGCCGCTCCAAGCATGCGTATGCCTGAGACACAAGAAAGTGAAGCGGGAGAGAGGGGAAAAAGGGAGCATGAGAGTTGTGAGGGAGTGAGACGGTGATGCATGAAAGTGGAGGGAGATGTGGAGGGAGATGGAGCATGGGACAACTCAATGCCACACTACCCTCACACCACACTCACACGACCATGCAACAGGGTAGGCCTGCAAAATTCCAACAAAAGAGAAATAGGAAGGCTCTTCACATGGGGTCAGGTGAGAGTGGAGAGGGAGCATACCTGTAGAGTGGGGACTGAATGAGGAACGGCAGTGGTCAAACATGTCAAAGGTCCACTGGAGATCCCCGATTGATCCTAGGGAAGGGTTACAGGCACGTCGGCCTGGGGGGTTATGGGCGCACTCACCCGCTACACAAACAAGCCCTTTTATCCCAGTGGTTAGTGACTGGGATTCTGACATGGTATCAGAGCGAAGGTCTCGAGTTCGAATCCCGGTGTGTGCACCTCGGGCATCCCAGTGCGGGGGGGTGTCAAAGGTCCACTGGAGATCCCCGATTGATCCTAGGGAAGGGTTACAGGCACGTCGGCCTGGGGGGTTATGGGCGCACTCACTCGCTACACAAACAAGCCATTTTATCCCAGTGGTTAGTGGCTGGGATTCTGACAAAACAACCTCCTTGCCGCCTCAACATCCCCTTCTGCATGCTCCATCACACCCCACGCATGACTTTTGAGTTGACTCATAAGGGAACGTACTTGGAGAGTGGGGACTGAGTGAGGAGCAGCCTCAAGGCAGCGGCCAAACAGCCGCCTCGCGGCCTCAACGTCCCCTGATGCATGCTCCATCACACCCCACGCCTGCAGCGCCCGCACACACCCAGGCTACACCTCTAAACACTTCCGAAACAGCCCTCTGGCTGCCTCCCTGCTCTCGGGTGTGGCTAGGCGGGCCTCCTGGCACGCCCATGCGTGCAGAGTGGGCATGGACTTGGGGTTGGCTGATAGTGCCGAGCGAAAGAGGGCTCTCATGCGGCCGACTCGGCCGGATTTTGCTTCGAGAAGCGCCCATGCCTGAGTGGGGATGCGGGCAAATGCATGGAGCGGAGAACAGGGTGAGGTGAGCAAGTGCTGGGTTGTTTGAAAGGCAGACGCCACTTAGAAAGGCAGAGCGACAGGGAGCAGCCTGAAAATTTCCTTCACGTTTCTCAGCCATGGCCCAGGCGTGCAGGCCAATCACAAGGCTTCCAGTATCCTTCAGAGATTGCCCTGACTGTTTTGTTCGGCCCTGCTGCTCCTGCAGTTGCTGGTAGCCTGGTTCTCCCCGCGTTAGTATCACTATTGACCGTTGGAACAGCTGTCTGCTGGTAACCATGTCGCCCTCCTCCGCCTCCATCCCGGCCCACGCCTGCAGGCACCGCCCCAGGTGATTCCTCAAGTGCCCAGCCTCCTCTGCTGCTCCTCCACTCATTAGCTCCGCAGGCCCTCTCTCTGCCGAGTTCCTGGCGTCTGAATGCCTTGCGTCGCTGAAGTGGTTGGCAAAAGCATCCCGTGAATGCAAGGAGGCACTGCCAACCGCCAGAGCCGCCTCATAGCCCTGCACACTGCGGCGGTACCACGCCCTGGCGGCTGCTGTGTTGCCGGCTTTAATCTCTGCCAGAGCTATGTGCTCCTGGATTTGGGGATTTGTAGGGTGCTGAGACAACAGCTGCGGGAGACAAGGGGAAGAGAAGAAGGGAAGGGGAGACAAAGGGAGAGTGGAGAGCGTGAGAGGGCAGCAGAGGGGTTGCCTGCTTTCCTCTCTGCCAGCGCCATGTGCTCCTGGACCTGGGGGTTCTTCAATGAGACAGCAGCAGCGGGAGACAGAGAAGACAAGGGGAGACAGGGGATGGAACAAGGGGGACGAGCGGGGCAGAGAGAGTGTGAGTGGACACAGAGAAAACAGGGTTGCCTGCCTTTCACCACCAAAAAGCAGAAAAAGAGCCACAGATGGCTGCATGCTCTGCGCAGCTTCCCTCGTCTGCTTTAACAACTCCTCACCTACTCCGTCCTCCTCCTCTCTCCCAACGACCACTCACCTCGTCCAACACGGCAATGCCGTTGCCATTCCGCTCTGCGTCCCCCCATTCAGGTGCCGCCTCACAGACTTCAGCGCGCCCGCCACCTCCGCTCCACCGCCCCTCCCCTCCGCTTCCGCACCCCTTTCTGCTCCCTCCGCCCTTTGTTGGATTGGAGCTTCTGTGTCGAATGTTGCTGCTCGTCTGATTGCCGACGGCGGACGCGCTAAGCTCAGTCTCACTACTCGCATTTGGGGCGTTCCCCGCCACATCGCCCCCGTTTGCTCCCCCTCCCCCCCCCCTTCCGCCTCTTGAACCGCGTCGGCGGTTCGCGACGGCGCGAATTCGGGCAACGGGGTGCGCGGAGCGGCGGAAGCGGGCGCTGGCGCGGGCGTGGGAGCGAGAGCGGGAGGGGAAGCGGAAGGCAAGTCGGGAACCAGTAGCGCGATCTGGGATAAGGGATGGCAGAGCGGAGAGGACGAGAAGGAGGAGGAAGAAGGGGAGGAGGGTGTGGAGGGGGCGGAGAAGAAAACGTCTTCCGTTTCAATCACATCAGTTGCAGTCACATCGCTCGACACTTTGGCGTGGCTGTGGGAATCTAGGTGGTACGGGAGTGCTCCGCATCGTACTTTCAGGTGTAGGCATGAATACAGGCCAAACCATACGGATAAACGGCATGAATACATACATATCAGATACAAATATAACCACTGTGGCATACATCCAAGTACTGAATATCGAGGTGTTCCGTCTCCTAAGCACACACCCACCACATGGGCTAAACACAAGCACCCACAAGAAAACACTGGCAAAGAACCGAAGAATCATCTGGAAGTCGCGGGGAGCTACTACGGAATCACCATCCTCCCCGAGCCAATCTGCCCCAAGCTACGACCCTGAGAGGGGCAAGGGAAGGGAGCAAAAGAAATCCCACAGGATGTGCACACACGTTGAGGTGGTCTACCTCTACCCTGCACTGGAGTAAACATCTGGCATACGACGGGCCTTCATGTGAGAGCGATAAACCAGATCCCAGGTATGTGAGAGTGGCGGGAAGCAAGGGAAGAGATGCACGTGACGGCCCATCAACCATGCCTGTGACATACCAATGTTGTCGGGCGAAGGCAGGTCCGACGCAGCGGCGCCAGGGAGTCAAGGCATTTCCTGACGGCGGCCGTATTGCCCTGGGAGTTGCAGATTTTCGTTTTTCGAAGGAGCACCAACCGGCATGACGTAGAAGTACCTGGTGTGGTCGTAGGGGTCGACAAGTGAGGAAGCAGGCAGAATAGGAGGTTTGAGGAGCACGGGTTGTGAGTATTTATCGGCCAGAAGAAAAGCGGCTTCAAAGCGCGTAGTGTCTTCATTGCTGCGGAATGAAGCCCGCCGCTTCGCAATCTCAGACGGCACGGCATGGAGCGATCCGCAAGGAAAAGCAAAGGCATTTGGAGAACTCTGGAAATGCACATAGGGGGACCAGCAGAGAACCTGATCGTTCATAGAATGGCATTCTATGTTTGGCTTGTCCGTACAAGTAGACCGGCTCCCCGATCGTTTATTCTATGATGATGGCATCATCGTACCATCGTCGATTGCCCTCCAAAGGAGCCTGCGGTGGTGCTGCGGCTCGAGATCTCCGTTGGGCTGGCCGGCACTCGCCGAGGTTTCTGCTGTGACGCCGCCTGCCGCCGCGGCGCTCGTTGCTGGTAGGGGCAGGTTAAGGGGAGTGAGACGAGTGAGGGGCAGAGAGAAGGCATGGGAAGAGTGAGATGGGGATGTGTGGGCAGATTGGAGGTCGTGTGCCCCGGCAGGAGGGAGTGAGCGGCGGATAGGGGATTGGCGGGGGATTAAGGGATCAAGGGGAGCCGTGAAAAGAAAACAATGGCGCGGTCGGTGCAGGGGGGAAGAGCGGAGTCAGGCAGAGCGAAGCAAGTGCCGCGAGTCAGGCAGAGTGAAGCAAGTGCCGCGATTCAGGCAGAGTGAAGCAAGTGCCGCGATTCAGGCAGAGTGAAGCAAGTGCCGCGATTCAGGCAGAGTGAAGCAAGTGCCGCGATTCAGGCAGAGTGAAGCAAGTGCCGCGATTCAGGCAGAGTGAAGCAAGTGCCGCGATTCAGGCAGAGTGAAGCAAGTGCCGCGATTCAGGCAGAGTGAAGCAAGTGCCGCGATTCAGGCAGAGTGAAGCAAGTGCCGCGATTCAGGCAGAGTGAAGCAAGTGCCGCGATTCAGGCAGAGTGAAGCAAGTGCCGCGATTCAGGCAGAGTGAAGCAAGTGCCGCGATTCAGGCAGAGTGAAGCAAGTGCCGCGATTCAGGCAGAGTGAAGCAAGTGCCGCGATTCAGGCAGAGTGAAGCAAGTGCCGCGATTCAGGCAGAGTGAAGCAAGTGCCGCGATTCAGGCAGAGTGAAGCAAGTGCCGCGATTCAGGCAGAGTGAAGCAAGTGCCGCGATTCAGGCAGAGTGAAGCAAGTGCCGCGATTCAGGCAGAGTGAAGCAAGTGCCGCGATTCAGGCAGAGTGAAGCAACCGCGAGAAACTAAACACGAGAGCGGAGCCAACGATGTGTATTTTCAGTCAAGAGCCAGCGCTCTTGAGCTGCCACAGGCTGCATACGGAAAATACGAGTGATGTGGAAATGGCGTTGAACTAGTAAGTGTGGTGTGCAGGTGCGCGTGGGGCTGCATCGGAGGCGAGAGAGAGGAGGGAGAAATGCAACACGAGTGAGGGCGAAATGACAGGGCCTCGGCTTAGGTTTCGCGATGGGACGAGAGTATACGGGCCGTACCTTGGGCGAAAGAGAGCGCCAGAATTGCAGCGAGGAAGATCGCGAGGCCGACGGAGAGGATGGCGCGAGCCATGATAGCGTGATGGGATAGCTGGGAGAGATTGAGAACTGAGATTATAAGATATGAATCGAGACTGATGTTTAGAGCTTGTTTTGCGACAAGATTTTATAGACGAGATGAGTCGATTTCGATGGACGTAAAGAAACGAGAGCGCGACATCGAGGGACGTAAGTTTCTGCCTCTGCCGTGAAATGCGCGAGAGTACTCGCAAAACGACTCTCGTAACGCTGCTGAATGTGAATTACGCAATTTCGGTGCGATGATAATTCAAGGGCAATAATGCAGTTTTCGAGCTGCCCGATGTAGAGACTTGTGACGCGGTGGTTGAGGAAGAGATGGAGGATCGAGGGCTCATATTCGATCTGCCACACCTCAGAAAATGAAAGGCAAAAAATCAGTTTCAAGAGTCTCGGTCTGAAAAAATTACTCACATGCTGACGAAGTTTCAGGAACCCAATTTCGATCCGCCGCCGTGCTGCATTTTTTTTTTTTTTTTTTTTCAATAATAAAACATTCCACAAACAAAATGGAGGCACTATCTGTTACAATGTAGCATAATTACGCAAGGAAAAGGAGTGGAAACGGGAAGAGAGGAGAAAAGGAGGAATAACGTGAGTAGAAAAAAGGAGAGAGGAAGAAAGAAGGAGGGGAATAGGGGAAAAATGATAGGAGGAAGAAAAATGATAGGATGTCGCTTATCATTTGTGATCGTGATCAAACATCCACCAGGCAGCGCGATCTCGCCTCAGCAGCGCCAGACGCCTTAGGCAGCGCGAAATCGCCCCTTAGCAGCGCCAGACGCCACCAGGCAGCGCGATCTCGCCTCAGCAGCGCCAGACGCCTTAGGCAGCGCGAAATCGCCCCTTAGCAGCGCCTCGACGCCACCAGGCAGCGCGATCTCGCCTCAGCAGCGCCAGACGCCTTAGGCAGCGCGAAATCGCCCCTTAGCAGCGCCTCGACGCCACCAGGCAGCGCGATCTCGCCTCAGCAGCGCCAGACGCCTTAGGCAGCGCGAAATCGCCCCCTAGTAGCGCCAGACGCCACCAGGCAGCGCGATCTCGCCTCAGCAGCGCCAGACGCCTTAGGCAGCGCGAAATCGCCCCTTAGCAGCGCCAGACGCCACCAGGCAGCGCGATCTCGCCTCAGCAGCGCCAGACGCCTTAGGCAGCGCGAAATCGCCCCTTAGCAGCGCCTCGACGCCACCAGGCAGCGCGATCTCGCCTCAGCAGCGCCAGACGCCTTAGGCAGCGCGAAATCGCCCCTTAGCAGCGCCTCGACGCCACCAGGCAGCGCGATCTCGCCTCAGCAGGGCGGAATCGCCGCAGAAACCACTAGGTACCACCTGAAACGCTATCATGGAAGACGACCCAGGCCCCGGGGACCCCGGGGTCTGGGCGGGAGACGGCGCAAACAACGGCACGACGGAGGCCATCGGGGGCAAACGGGGGACAAGCACGGCGGCAGTCACGGGGTCGCTCTGCCTAGGGGCTGGCCACAAAAGACGGGGGGGGCCTGAGGGTGCGCTCCAGAGCCCACGCATCTGTCGCCTCCGCCACGAAGACATTCTGTGCCTCTTCGGCAAACCACCCAAGAGGCGGTGTTTTGAAGCGAACCGCCCGATTTCAGCAATTACAGGTGGACAATCCCCCAAGAACCCCCCCAGCAACCGGGCTGGCCAGAGCGGCGTCTCAGAGCCTTCGGCCGTCAACGAAGAGGGGGGAGAAGCAATGGGCGACAAGAGTCTGGCCGCCGATGTGGCATTGGAGGCTGCGAGGGCAGCTTGGGAAGAGCATCGTAGGCGCTTGCAACAACAGCACAACACTCGCAGGAGTGGCCTACCTGAGAGCGTAACGCGGCACAGTGCCTGCTCGACCGACGTCGACTCTCCCCTAGTCGTGCCACGTCTCGCACGGCGGCAGGAATGGCGGCGTCGGAGGGCGGCAGGAAGAGACAGGCAACGGGAGCCGCCGGTGGGGGGCCGGTGGGACCTGCAGGCGGGCGGACAGCAGGGGAGCCGGGAAAGAGGCCGACAGCCGCCGGAGGGGACGAGGCAGCAGCGGCTGCAGAGCGGAGGGCAGCATGAGCTGCAGGGCGGAGGGCAGCAGCAGCTGCAGAGCGGAGGGCAGCAGCAGCTGCAGAGTGGGGGGCAGCAGCAACTGCAGAGCGGAGGGCAGCAGCAGCTGCAGAGTGGGGGGCAGCAGCAGCTGCAGAGCGGAGGGCAGCAGCAACTGCTGCAGAGCGGAGGGCAGCATGAGCTGCAGGGCGGAGGGCAGCAGCAGCTGCAGAGCGGAGGGCAGCATCAACTGCAGAGCGGAGGGCAGCAGCAGCTGCAGAGCGGAGGGCAGCAGCAGCTGCAGAGCGGAGGGCAGCAGCAGCTGCAGAGTGGGGGGCAGCAGCAACTGCTGCGGAGCGGAGGGCAGCATGAGCTGCAGGGCGGAGGGCAGCAGCAGCTGCAGAGCGGAGGGCAGCAGGAGCTGCAGAGCGGAGGGCAGCGGCAGCTGCAGAGCGGAGGGCAGCAGCAACTGCTGCAGAGCGGAGGGCAGCATGAGCTGCAGGGCGGAGGGCAGCAGCAGCTGCAGTGCGGAGGGCAGCAGCAGCTGCAGAGCGGAGGGCAGCAGCAGCTGCAGAGCGGAGGGCAGCAGCAACTGCTGCAGAGCGGAGGGCAGCATGAGCTGCAGGGCGGAGGGCAGCAGCAGCTGCAGAGCAGAGGGCAGCAGCAGCTGCAGAGCGGAGGGCAGCAGCAGCTGCAGGGCGGAGGGCAGCAGCAGCTGCGGAGTGGAGGGCAGCGTCAGCTGCAAAGCAGAGCACAGCAGGAGCTGCAGAGGGGAGGGCAGCATGAGCTGCGGAGTGGAGAGCAGCAGGAGCTGCAGAGTGGAGAGCAGCAGGAGCTGCAGAGTGGAGAGCAGCAGGAGCTGCAGAGTGGAGGGCAGCAGGAGCTGCAGAGTGGAGGGCATCAGGAGGAGCAGAGTGGAGGGCAGCAAGAGACACTGTGGGTGAGCGATGTGGAGATGGTGGACGAGGCAGGCACCGACGAGCTGGAATCAAGCCCCATGGAGGGGGAGAATGCCAACCCCGACTCCTCGGACCAAGCGGAAAGGCCCCGAGTGCGGGGGCGGGTCCGGAGGCGACGGGCAACCAAACTGCTACAGCTGCAGAGGGGAGGGCAGCAGCAGCTGCAGAGCGGAGGGCAGCAGCAACTGCTGCAGAGGGGAGGGCAGCAGCAGCTGCAGAGCGGAAGGCAGCAGGAGCTGCAGAGCGGAGGGCAGCGGCAGCTGCAAAGAGGAGATCAGCAGCTGCTGCAGAGTGGAGGGCAGCAGGAGCTGCAGAGCCGAGAGCAGCAAGAGCTGCGGAGTGGAGAGCAGCAGCAGCTGCAGAGTGGAGGGCAGCAGGAGCTGCAGAGTGGAGGGCAGGAGGAGCTGCAGAGCGGAGGGCAGCAAGACCCACTGGGGGAGTTGGATGTGGAGATAGAGGCCGAGGCATACACCGACGAGCTGGAATCAAGCCCCATGGAGGGTGAGAATGCCAACCCCGACTCCTCGGACCAAGCGGAAAGGCCCCGAGTGCGGGGGCGGGGCCGGAGGCGACGGGCAACCAAACTACTACAGCTGCAGAGGGGAGGGCAGCAGCAACTGCAGAGCGGAGGGCAGCAGGAGCTGCAGGGCGGAGGGCAGCAGCCCAATCAGAGCGGAGGGCAGCAGCAGCTGCAGTGCGGAGGGCAGCAGGAGCTGCAGGGCGGAGGGCAGCAGCCCAATCAGAGCGGAGGGCAGCAGCAACTGCAGAGCGGAGGGCAGCAGCAACTGCAGAGCGGAGGGCAGCAGCAGCTGCAGAGCGGATGGCAGCAGCAGCTGCAGAGCGGATGGCAGCAGCAGCTGCAGAGCGGAGGGCAGCAGCCCAATCAGAGCGGAGGGCAGCAGCAACTGCAGAGCGGAGGGCAGCAGCAGCTGCAGAGCGGAGGGCAGCATGAGCTGCAGGGCGGAGGGCAGCAGCCCAATCAGAGCGGAGGGCAGCAGCAGCTGCAGAGCGGAGGGCAGCAGCAGCTGCAGAGTGGAGGGCAGCAGCCCAATCAGAGTGGTGGGCAGCAGCAGCTGCAGAGCGGAGGGCAGCAGGAGCTGCAGAGCGGAGGGCAGCAGCAGCTGCAGAGCGGAGGGCAGCAGCCCAATCAGAGCGGAGGGCAGCAGCAGCTGCAGAGCGGAGGGCAGCAGCCCAATCAGAGCGGAGGGCGGCAGAAACTGCAGAGCGGAGGGCAGCATGAGCTGCAGGGCGGAGGGCAGCAGCAGCTGCAGAGTGGGGGGCAGCAGCAACTGCTGCAGAGCGGAGGGCAGCATGAGCTGCAGGGCGGAGGGCAGCAGCAGCTGCAGAGTGGGGGGCAGCAGCAACTGCTGCAGAGCGGAGGGCAGCAGGAGCTGCAGAGCGGAGGGCAGCAGCAGCTGCAGAGCGGAGGGCAGCAGCAACTGCTGCAGAGCGGAGGGCAGCATGAGCTGCAGGGCGGAGGGCAGCATGAGCTGCAGGGCGGAGGGCAGCAGCAGCTGCAGAGCGGAGGGCAGCAGCAACTGCAGAGCGGAGGGCAGCAGCAGCTGCAGAGCGGAGGGCAGCAGCAGCTGCAGAGCGGAGGGCAGCAGCAGCTGCAGAGCGGAGGGCAGCAGGAGCTGCAGAGCGGAGGGCAGCAGCAGCTGCAGAGCGGAGGGCAGCAGCCCAATCAGAGCGGAGGGCAGCAGCAGCTGCAGAGCGGAGGGCAGCAGCCCAATCAGAGCGGAGGGCAGCAGCAACTGCAGAGCGGAGGGCAGCAGCAGCTGCAGAGCGGAGGGCAGCATGAGCTGCAGGGCGGAGGGCAGCAGCCCAATCAGAGCGGAGGGCAGCAGCAGCTGCAGAGCAGAGGGCAGCAGCAGCTGCAGAGTGGAGGGCAGCAGCCCAATCAGAGCGGAGGGCAGCAGCAGCTGCAGAGCGGAGGGCAGCAGCAGCTGCAGAGCGGAGGGCAGCAGCAGCTGCAGAGTGGAGGGCAGCAGCCCAATCAGAGCGGAGGGCAGCAGCAGCTGCAGAGCAGAGGGCAGCAGCGGCTGCAGAGTGGGGGGCAGCTGCAGCTGCAGTGCGGAGGGCAGCAGCAGCTGCAGAGCGGAGGGCAGCAACAGCTGCAGAGCGGAGGGCAGCAGCAGCTGCAGAGCGGAGGGCAGCAGCAGCTGCAGAGCGGAGGGCAGCAGGAGCTGCAGAGCGGAGGGCAGCAGCAGCTGCAGAGCGGAGGGCAGCAGCCCAATCAGAGCGGAGGGCAGCAGCAGCTGCAGAGCGGAGGGCAGCAGCCCAATCAGAGCGGAGGGCAGCAGCAACTGCAGAGCGGAGGGCAGCAGCAGCTGCAGAGCGGAGGGCAGCATGAGCTGCAGGGCGGAGGGCAGCAGCCCAATCAGAGCGGAGGGCAGCAGCAGCTGCAGAGCGGAGGGCAGCAGCAGCTGCAGAGTGGAGGGCAGCAGCCCAATCAGAGCGGAGGGCAGCAGCAGCTGCAGAGCGGAGGGCAGCAGCAGCTGCAGAGCGGAGGGCAGCAGCAGCTGCAGAGTGGAGGGCAGCAGCCCAATCAGAGCGGAGGGCAGCAGCAGCTGCAGAGCAGAGGGCAGCAGCGGCTGCAGAGTGGGGGGCAGCTGCAGCTGCAGTGCGGAGGGCAGCAGCAGCTGCAGAGCGGAGGGCAGCAACAGCTGCAGAGCGGAGGGCAGCAGCAGCTGCAGAGCGGAGGGCAGCAACAGCTGCAGAGCGGAGGGCAGCAGGAGCTGCCCGATGGGGTGCAGCTTGCGAGGCTGCCAGAGGGGGAGATGGAGATGGAGTCGAGCAGACAGGTCTTGCCGGCGTGTTCGAGTGGAGAGGAGCACCCAGACCCTATGCTGACACCCCCGCCCCGCATCCCGTGCGAAACCTGTTATCGCACTTTCACGGAGAGAGGAAAGGCCACGCGTCATATGTCGGCCTGCAGGGCAGCGGACGCCAAGCGCCGTGCACAGGCGCTTGGGTTGACCCGCGACGTCACAGACGACTCGGACAGCGAACCTCCGCCACCACGGGATATCAGTGAAGAGGTGTGGGCCGCAGTTCCCACATGGGACTGGGAGTCGTTTTTCGGGATCGAATTGGTGCCAGGGAGAATCATGCGTCGCATCCCACAGCGCGCAAGACTGGGGGTGCTTGATGCACTAGCTTGTATCCTGAAGCGGCTCAAGTCAAAGGCAGCAGACGAGGCGGCATCCTTGGTGTTTTTGGCCTTCCCTCGTCTTTTCTTGGGGATTCCAACCGGGCAAGGCCAGGGGCAGAGGGCGGCAATTAGGGAGCGGTTGGAGAAGTTTTGGGCTGGGGAGTGGCAGCAGCTGTTTGAGTTGGCGGTGGCGGCGATGCAACCTGCGGCTCGCCCCTTGTCCTTCACCCCACCCGAGCATGATCCTGATGCCGTGCGCCTATCCCGCTGCCGTACAAGGTGCAAAGTGGGAGAATGGAGTCGGGGTTTGGCGTGCCTTACGGCTGGTAGCATCGCTCAGCCCTCTCAGCACATGGTGGACGCGCTACGAGCGAAACACCCATCGTGCGAGTCCGCCATTCCTGGGTGGGTGCAGGAGGAGACAGTCGAGCCTTCCCTTATCCCACAGCTCTCAGTGGAGGTACTCGGCCAGGCGATCCACTCAGCGGCTAGGGCGTCCGCACCAGGACCGTCGGGGTGGGTGACGGAGCACCTGCGCGACACTTTTCTCTCTGAGCCCGCGTATCTGTCCCACCTGCTAGAGGTCTTCACCCAGTGGACCAAGGGAGAGGTAGCGGAGCGCGTGCGACCCTGGCTCACTGCGTCCAACTTGGTGGGCCTGTCGAAGCCGAATGGTGACGTTCGCCCGGTGGCTATAGGCGAGGTGCTCCCCCGCATACTATCTCGGGCCATATGCATCGTGCTTCGCCCGAAGATGATGTCGCACTTTGCTCCGTGTAACCAGTTTGGAGTCGGGTCCAGGTCGGGAGTGGAAGTCCTCGCACATGCCTTTCGCTCCGCCATCTCTACTCACCCGTCGTGGTGTGCGCTGCAAATTGACGTGGCGAACGCTTTCAACTCCTTCCATCGGCGGGAAATGTTTGAGGGTCTTCGACAGTCGCCTTTCAAGGGATTGATTCCATTTCTGCGTGTCTTCTACGGCACTCCTAGCGACCTCTATCTCCGAGCGGGCCCTTTTGTCGAAGCTTTGGCTTCCGAGCGGGGCTCGAGGCAAGGGGATCCATTGGGTCCGTTTCTGTTCGCGTTCACACAGCAGCTGGTTATGGAACCAACCAAAACGGAGTACGCCGACTTACTCTTCCTCAGCTATGCTGACGATACGTATATCCTGGGGCCTAGGGAACGGGTTCTAGCAGCCTATGAGGCCTTGCGGGAACGACTGGACGGGCTGGGTTTGGAGGTGCAGCCGCATAAGTGTAAGCTATGGGAGCGAGGGAGGGACCAGGATGGGGAGGAGAGAAATGAGACTGTCCCGCCCGGCATGCAGCAGACATGGACGGGGCTCACTGTGGTAGGGGTGCCCATTGGGGAGGAGGACTGGGAGGTGGCTAGCCTGCGTCGCCGGCTGACGGAGCTGCATGCACCTGTCCCCTGGCTTCCTCTGCTTGACCACCCACAGATTGCGTCCCATTTGTTGGCGATCGCAGTGTCGGCGCGCCCGATCTACCTCACACGGACGATGCCTCCACGACCTGAGGTTGTGGAGGCTTTTCGGGACTGGGACACGAAGCTGGAAGATTGTTTCGAGGAGCTGTTTCCAGATAGTACCTGGGATCACGATTCGGGGAAGTCCCAGATGGCTCGTTTACAGCTGCACCTTCCTGCCAGACTCGGGGGGTTCGGCATTCGATCTGCGGCTGACCTTAGTCCTCTGTCGTATGCATGTGGCTGGTGCCAAGCAGTGAGCGATGTGGCTCGGTTGGGGGTGGCAGGTGAGGAGCGGATGTTTGAGGAGTTTTTCCGCACGCCCGAGGCTACGACCTTGTTGGACCCCTGGTTTGCGAGAGCAGTGGATCTGCTTCCACAGTCGGTTCGGCAGGAGATGCCACCCCTTGCCTTGTGCACCGCTGATCCGCCTATGCTGCTCTTCCCCACACAACACCGTCGCCTGGCGGTTGAGAGCCTCCAATCTCTTCGAGGCATGGCCCACAACGATGCCACCCTGGCCCGTTTGACATCCCTTCAGGGCCCGGGGGCTGGGGCGTGGGTTTCTGCCGTTCCTTCGCACGAGGAGGCTACCTTCACCGCAGCCGAGTGGAGCATCTGCGCGTCCATGCGCCTAGGCCTCCCTATTCAGCAGCTGATAGTGGCCGGCAAGTGCGCGTGTGGGTTTGAGTTTGCTGATCCCTCTGACCCGCATCATGCCCTTCGCTGCAAGTATCAGTATGCACCTTCTCGGGTTCACGATGCGGTTAAATTTGTGGTGGCGAAGATAGCTAAGGGTGCGGGTGGGATTGTGACCATGGAAGACGACACGTTGCTCCCAGGGAAGAGGGTTGATGTGGCGGTTCGGAAACTGAGGGAGGGGGAGGAGCACGCGCTGGAGGTTAGTGTGGTAGATCCTATCTCGCTATCCGCGCAGCACCATGGACAGATTGGTCGCAAGGTGGGTTTTGCCGCGAGAGAGAGAGAAAAGCGGAAGACGGCGGACTACAAATCGCTTCTACAGCGGCATGGGGGAGTGCAGTTCACACCACTCATTGCTGAGACATGGGGATGCTTGGGGGGGAGTTTTGGACGGTGGCTTAAGAAGCAGGGTGACGCGCAGATCGAGATAGCAAAGACGAAAGGGGCGGCGCGAGCTACGGGAAAGGGTTTCTCGGCTTATTTGCTCGGATCGCTCAAAGCGGCTGTGGGTGTGGCTTTGCAACGGGCTCAGGCGCGTGTGATCTTGTTACGCGCTGCGTCGATGATGAGAGGCCCAGAGGCTGTTTGGGTGGAGCGGGAGGATGTTGAGGAGGAGATGGGATGGGATGCTCCGTGGGCGGATGCACCATACTTGGTAGACATGCGGGTTTAGGGAGTGGGTTTAGGGGGGGAGGTTTGGTTCGATGGGAGTGCAGTTGGGGTGCTTTGATGGGAGGGCTTGATGGTGTTTTAAATGTGTGTGCTATTGGGGTTTTCTTGGGGTTGTGTGTGCTACTTTTTCTTCCTTCTTCCCTGTTTTTCTTCCTCCTATCATTTTTCCCCTATTCCCCTCCTTCTTTCTTCCTCTCTCCTTTTTTCTACTCACGTTATTCCTCCTTTTCTCCTCTCTTCCCGTTTCCACTCCTTTTCCTTGCGTAATTATGCTACATTGTAACAGATAGTACCTCGATTGCTAAAAAAAAAAAAAAAAAAAAAAAAAAAAAAAAAAAAAAAAGGGAAGAAGGCGGCTCGAACCCCATCAAACGACGGCTGCGAGGGAGATGGAATCTCAATTTTCTTCGTTACCGCGTACTCAGGAGTTTCGTTGGCTGCCGCAGAAGGCGGTGGAATTGGAAGAACATTACTCGTAATAATGAATGGGGAATACACTTGATGGTTCGGGATAGTTGATACAGAAGTTTGTACTTTGGATAATCTCCTCAGTGTGATGTGTTTATATTACTAACATGATGAAAGTGCGTGTAGTTCAAGGGCAATAATGCAGCTTTCGAGCTGCCCGATGTAGACACTTGTGACGCGGTAGTTGAGGTTAAAGGTTAAAGGAGGGGGGGAAACCCCTCTGGGTGTTAACCACACCTGGCTGTCGGTCGTAACCCGCCTCCCCATTTGTTTACACTCCTCGCTGGGTCAACGAGGTTGTTCTATCCACTCCCAGATGAGCACCTGTGTAACCCCCTTCTGGGGGGCTGGCAGAACACGCCGCAGGGGGGATTTGATCCCGGGACCTCATCTTTCGGAAGTGAACCAGCTAACTAGCTGGGCCACTTCAGGATTTGACGCGGTAGTTGAGGAAGAGATGGAGGATCGAGGGCTCATATTCGATCTGTTACCTCAGAAAAAAAACAAAAATTCAGTTTGCGAGTCTCGGTCTGAAAAAAATACACACATGCTGACGAAGTTTCAAGAACACAATTTCGAACCGCCGCCGTGCTGCAATCCACAGAGCCGGCTCAAACCCCATCAAAAGACGGCTGAGAGGAGATGGAATCTCAATTTCCTTCGTCACCGCGTACTCAGGAGTTTCATTGGCTGCCGCAGAAGGCGGTGGAATTGGAAGAACAAGCGAGTTAGTAGATCATCCAATACTCGCGAATAATGATTGGGTAAAAAAGAAAAGAACAAACACGCAACCAAGAAAACCCCAAACACGCTATGAATATCAAACATTCCCAGAGCATTTCTCCTCGTAAGCAACAAACCAACCTCCCTGCAATGCAAAGCTCAACGAACAAACGAACAATCAGCACACAAAAACTCATTTCTCAGACAAACCTTCAATAGCCCTCCTAGGTTGAACTGAACAACACTCAAAATAAGCTGTACACAAGCTGCCTACTGTGGCAGTGAGAACGCTTTTCCAACACCTTGCCGCAGCAGCACACACTACGATATTCCACTCCGTCGCTCAAGCCATGAGCACCAACCCCTAGTGTAAGCATACACTCTGGGTACACTCATGGTATACAGCCTGCTAACACCATGAGCGCGTGCTAACACCATCCCTGTATCCCCTACCAGCGCACGCTAACACCATCCTGGGCTGGCATCACCTCCCTCCATCTCTCCTTTTCACCCACCGCTCCCTCATCTTCCCCACCACCCACCGCGGCACCACCCCTCTCTCCTGCGCCTCTCTCCTCCCCTCTTTCGCCGACTCATACATCCCCCGTCTGCGCCTCGCAACCATCCTATCCGCCCGGTGTGCCCGCACAAATAGCTCATGCGCTGCTGCTGCATTCCCCAGTGCCCCCTCCACCTCTGCTGTCTGCTGCAGTGCTGCTGCATTGCCTGGCTGGGCTGAGAGGGCCAGCTGTAAGAGGGAACGGGCCTTGATTAGGTTTCCCTGCTGCCGCTCCAAGCATGCGTATGCCTGTGAGGAAAGAGAGGCGAGAAAGCAGGATGGGGTGGGGGGAGCGGTAAAGCAAGGGGGGAGGGGCGGAGAGGGGAGAGATTATTGTTGGGGTGTGCCCGCACGAAGAGCTCATGCGCTGCTGCTGCATTCCCCAGTGCCTCCTCCACCTCTGCTGCCAGCTGTAGCACTGCAGCGTTGCCTGGCTGGGCTCTAGGAGGGTACGGGCCTTGGATAGTGTTGAGAAGGCATGAGTGTTGAGAAGGCATGAGTGGCATGAGTGTTGAGAAGGCATGAGTGTTGAGAAGGCATGAGTGTTGAGAAGGCGTGAGTGTTGAGAAGGCGTGAGTGTTGAGAAGGCGTGAGTGTTGAGAAGGCGTGAGTGTTGAGAAGGCATGAGTGGCATGAGTGTTGAGAAGGCATGAGTGTTGAGAAGGCATGAGTGTTGAGAAGGCGTGAGTGTTGAGAAGGCGTGAGTGTTGAGAAGGCATGAGTGTTGAGAAGGCATGAGTGGCATGAGTGTTGAGAAGGCATGAGTGTTGAGAAGGCATGAGTGTTGAGAAGGCATGAGTGTTGAGAAGGCGTGAGTGTTGAGAAGGCGTGAGTGTTGAGAAGGCATGAGTGGCATGAGTGTTGAGAAGGCATGAGTGTTGAGAAGGCGTGAGTGTTGAGAAGGCGTGAGTGTTGAGAAGGCGTGAGTGTTGAGAAGGCGTGAGTGTTGAGAAGGCGTGAGTGTTGAGAAGGCATGAGTGGCATGAGTGTTGAGAAGGCATGAGTGTTGAGAAGGCATGAGTGTTGAGAAGGCGTGAGTGTTGAGAAGGCGTGAGTGTTGAGAAGGCATGAGTGTTGAGAAGGCATGAGTGGCATGAGTGTTGAGAAGGCATGAGTGTTGAGAAGGCATGAGTGTTGAGAAGGCATGAGTGTTGAGAAGGCGTGAGTGTTGAGAAGGCGTGAGTGTTGAGAAGGCATGAGTGTTGAGAAGGCATGAGTGGCATGAGTGTTGAGAAGGCATGAGTGTTGAGAAGGCATGAGTGTTGAGAAGGCGTGAGTGTTGAGAAGGCGTGAGTGTTGAGAAGGCATGAGTGTTGAGAAGGCATGAGTGGCATGAGTGTTGAGAAGGCATGAGTGTTGAGAAGGCATGAGTGTTGAGAAGGCATGAGTGTTGAGAAGGCGTGAGTGTTGAGAAGGCGTGAGTGTTGAGAAGGCATGAGTGTTGAGAAGGCATGAGTGGCATGAGTGTTGAGAAGGCATGAGTGTTGAGAAGGCATGAGTGTTGAGAAGGCATGAGTGTTGAGAAGGCATGAGTGTTGAGAAGGCATGAGTGTTGAGAAGGCGTGAGTGTTGAGAAGGCGTGAGTGTTGAGAAGGCGTGAGTGTTGAGAAGGCATGAGTGTTGAGAAGGCATGAGTGTTGAGAAGGCATGAGTGTTGAGAAGGCGTGAGTGTTGAGAAGGCGTGAGTGTTGAGAAGGCATGAGTGTTGAGAAGGCATGAGTGTTGAGAAGGCATGAGTGTTGAGAAGGCATGAGTGTTGAGAAGGCATGAGTGTTGAGAAGGCATGAGTGTTGAGAAGGCGTGAGTGTTGAGAAGGCGTGAGTGTTGAGAAGGCGTGAGTGTTGAGAAGGCGTGAGTGTTGAGAAGGCATGAGTGTTGAGAAGGCATGAGTGGCATGAGTGTTGAGAAGGCATGAGTGTTGAGAAGGCATGAGTGTTGAGAAGGCATGAGTGTTGAGAAGGCGTGAGTGTTGAGAAGGCGTGAGTGTTGAGAAGGCGTGAGTGTTGAGAAGGCATGAGTGTTGAGAAGGCATGAGTGTTGAGAAGGCGTGAGTGTTGAGAAGGCGTGAGTGTTGAGAAGGCGTGAGTGTTGAGAAGGCGTGAGTGTTGAGAAGGCGTGAGTGTTGAGAAGGCGTGAGTGTTGAGAAGGCATGAGTGTTGAGAAGGCATGAGTGGCATGAGTGTTGAGAAGGCATGAGTGTTGAGAAGGCATGAGTGTTGAGAAGGCATGAGTGTTGAGAAGGCATGAGTGTTGAGAAGGCATGAGTGTTGAGAAGGCGTGAGTGTTGAGAAGGCGTGAGTGTTGAGAAGGCGTGAGTGTTGAGAAGGCGTGAGTGTTGAGAAGGCATGAGTGTTGAGAAGGCATGAGTGGCATGAGTGTTGAGAAGGCATGAGTGTTGAGAAGGCATGAGTGTTGAGAAGGCATGAGTGTTGAGAAGGCGTGAGTGTTGAGAAGGCGTGAGTGTTGAGAAGGCGTGAGTGTTGAGAAGGCATGAGTGTTGAGAAGGCATGAGTGTTGAGAAGGCGTGAGTGTTGAGAAGGCGTGAGTGTTGAGAAGGCGTGAGTGTTGAGAAGGCATGAGTGTTGAGAAGGCATGAGTGTTGAGAAGGCGTGAGTGTTGAGAAGGCGTGAGTGTTGAGAAGGCGTGAGTGTTGAGAAGGCGTGAGTGTTGAGAAGGCGTGAGTGTTGAGAAGGCGTGAGTGTTGAGAAGGCGTGAGTGTTGAGAAGGCATGAGTGTTGAGAAGGCATGAGTGTTGAGAAGGCGTGAGTGTTGAGAAGGCGTGAGTGTTGAGAAGGCGTGAGTGTTGAGAAGGCATGAGTGTTGAGAAGGCATGAGTGTTGAGAAGGCGTGAGTGTTGAGAAGGCGTGAGTGTTGAGAAGGCGTGAGTGTTGAGAAGGCATGAGTGTTGAGAAGGCATGAGTGTTGAGAAGGCGTGAGTGTTGAGAAGGCGTGAGTGTTGAGAAGGCGTGAGTGTTGAGAAGGCGTGAGTGTTGAGAAGGCGTGAGTGTTGAGAAGGCGTGAGTGTTGAGAAGGCGTGAGTGTTGAGAAGGCGTGAGTGTTGAGAAGGCGTGAGTGTTGAGAAGGCGTGAGTGTTGAGAAGGCGTGAGTGTTGAGAAGGCGTGAGTGTTGAGAAGGCATGAGTGTTGAGAAGGCATGAGTGTTGAGAAGGCATGAGTGTTGAGAAGGCATGAGTGTTGAGAAGGCATGAGTGTTGAGAAGGCATGAGTGTTGAGAAGGCATGAGTGTTGAGAAGGCGTGAGTGTTGAGAAGGCGTGAGTGTTGAGAAGGCATGAGTGTTGAGAAGGCATGAGTGTTGAGAAGGCATGAGTGTTGAGAAGGCATGAGTGTTGAGAAGGCATGAGTGTTGAGAAGGCATGAGTGTTGAGAAGGCATGAGTGTTGAGAAGGCATGAGTGTTGAGAAGGCGTGAGTGTTGAGAAGGCGTGAGTGTTGAGAAGGCGTGAGTGTTGAGAAGGCGTGAGTGTTGAGAAGGCGTGAGTGTTGAGAAGGCATGAGTGTTGAGAAGGCATGAGTGTTGAGAAGGCGTGAGTGTTGAGAAGGCGTGAGTGTTGAGAAGGCGTGAGTGTTGAGAAGGCGTGAGTGTTGAGAAGGCGTGAGTGTTGAGAAGGCGTGAGTGTTGAGAAGGCGTGAGTGTTGAGAAGGCGTGAGTGTTGAGAAGGCGTGAGTGTTGAGAAGGCGTGAGTGTTGAGAAGGCGTGAGTGTTGAGAAGGCGTGAGTGTTGAGAAGGCGTGAGTGTTGAGAAGGCGTGAGTGTTGAGAAGGCGTGAGTGTTGAGAAGGCGTGAGTGTTGAGAAGGCGTGAGTGTTGAGAAGGCGTGAGTGTTGAGAAGGCGTGAGTGTTGAGAAGGCGTGAGTGTTGAGAAGGCGTGAGTGTTGAGAAGGCGTGAGTGTTGAGAAGGCGTGAGTGTTGAGAAGGCGTGAGTGTTGAGAAGGCGTGAGTGTTGAGAAGGCGTGAGTGTTGAGAAGGCGTGAGTGTTGAGAAGGCATGAGTGTTGAGAAGGCATGAGTGTTGAGAAGGCATGAGTGTTGAGAAGGCATGAGTGTTGAGAAGGCATGAGTGTTGAGAAGGCATGAGTGTTGAGAAGGCATGAGTGTTGAGAAGGCATGAGTGTTGAGAAGGCATGAGTGTTGAGAAGGCATGAGTGTTGAGAAGGCATGAGTGTTGAGAAGGCATGAGTGTTGAGAAGGCATGAGTGTTGAGAAGGCATGAGTGTTGAGAAGGCATGAGTGTTGAGAAGGCATGAGTGTTGAGAAGGCATGAGTGTTGAGAAGGCGTGAGTGTTGAGAAGGCGTGAGTGTTGAGAAGGCATGAGTGTTGAGAAGGCATGAGTGGCATGAGTGTTGAGAAGGCATGAGTGTTGAGAAGGCATGAGTGTTGAGAAGGCATGAGTGTTGAGAAGGCGTGAGTGTTGAGAAGGCGTGAGTGTTGAGAAGGCGTGAGTGTTGAGAAGGCATGAGTGTTGAGAAGGCATGAGTGTTGAGAAGGCGTGAGTGTTGAGAAGGCGTGAGTGTTGAGAAGGCGTGAGTGTTGAGAAGGCATGAGTGTTGAGAAGGCATGAGTGTTGAGAAGGCGTGAGTGTTGAGAAGGCGTGAGTGTTGAGAAGGCGTGAGTGTTGAGAAGGCATGAGTGTTGAGAAGGCATGAGTGTTGAGAAGGCGTGAGTGTTGAGAAGGCGTGAGTGTTGAGAAGGCGTGAGTGTTGAGAAGGCGTGAGTGTTGAGAAGGCGTGAGTGTTGAGAAGGCGTGAGTGTTGAGAAGGCGTGAGTGTTGAGAAGGCGTGAGTGTTGAGAAGGCATGAGTGTTGAGAAGGCATGAGTGTTGAGAAGGCATGAGTGTTGAGAAGGCATGAGTGTTGAGAAGGCATGAGTGTTGAGAAGGCATGAGTGTTGAGAAGGCATGAGTGTTGAGAAGGCATGAGTGTTGAGAAGGCATGAGTGTTGAGAAGGCATGAGTGTTGAGAAGGCATGAGTGTTGAGAAGGCATGAGTGTTGAGAAGGCATGAGTGTTGAGAAGGCATGAGTGTTGAGAAGGCATGAGTGTTGAGAAGGCATGAGTGTTGAGAAGGCATGAGTGTTGAGAAGGCATGAGTGTTGAGAAGGCGCGAGTGTTGAGAAGGCACGAGTGTTGAGAAGGCATGAGTGTTGAGAAGGCATGAGTGTTGAGAAGGCATGAGTGTTGAGAAGGCATGAGTGTTGAGAAGGCGTGAGTGTTGAGAAGGCGTGAGTGTTGAGAAGGCGTGAGTGTTGAGAAGGCGTGAGTGTTGAGAAGGCGTGAGTGTTGAGAAGGCGTGAGTGTTGAGAAGGCGTGAGTGTTGAGAAGGCGTGAGTGTTGAGAAGGCGTGAGTGTTGAGAAGGCGTGAGTGTTGAGAAGGCGTGAGTGTTGAGAAGGCGTGAGTGTTGAGAAGGCGTGAGTGTTGAGAAGGCGTGAGTGTTGAGAAGGCGTGAGAGGGAGATGTGGAGGGAGATGTGGAGGGAGATGTGGTGGGAGATGTGGCATAGTACAGCTCACACTACCCTCACAACCCCCGCGCACTACCCTCGCACGACCATACAACAAGGCAGCCCTACAGATTCAAAAAGAAAAAAGGAGAGCCATTTGACAAGCGGTGAGGTGAGAGTGGAGGGAGCATACCTGGAGAGTGGGGACTGAGTGAGGAGCAGCCTCAAGGCAGCGGTCAAACAGCCTCCTCGCTGCCTCAACATCCCCTGCTGCGTGCTCCATCACACCCCACGCCTGCAGCGCCCGCACACACCCAGGCTGCACCTCCAAGCATTTCCGGAACAGCCCCCTGGCCGTCTCTCGGCTCTCGGGTGTGGCTAGGCGGGCCTCCTGACACGCCCATGCGTGCAGAGTGGGAATGGACTTGGGGTTGGCTGATAGGGCCGAGCGGAACAGGGACCTCATGCGGTCGACTCGACCAGATTTTGCCTCAAGGAGGGCCCATGCCTGTAGAGAGTGAGGAGAGAGAAGATTGCAGATCGGAGGGGGAGTTTAGAAGGCGTAAGGGTGATTGCAGCAGCAGCAAAGAGTGACAGGAGAATGAACGAGCAATGAGAGCAGAGAGCAAATGGGCAGCGCAGTCCTGAGATGAGAAAACGTCGAGGGGACCACCCAGGAACACGTCAATAAACAATGAGCGAACCACCCACCTGCCAGCAAGCAGCGTCAAGAGGAGCAGCAGCAGTGGCCTTCTTGAAATAGCACCGCGCTGCACCCAGGTTCTTCACAGAAGCTTCTAGGAGGGCGCGTGACTGCAGAACCACTGGGCTGCCCGGCTGAAGCTTCTCTGCCTGCTCCAGCAGGTTCCGGGCAGCCTGAAAGTTTCCTTCGCGCTTCTCAGCCGTGGCCCACGCGTGCAGGCCAATCACAAGGCTCCCCGTGTCTTTCTGGGACTGCCCTGCCTGTTTCCCTCTGCCCTGCTGCTGATGATGATAATGATGCTCCCACTCCTGTTGTCGCTGTTGGCCCAGTTGCCCCCGCGTCAGCACTGTTACTGACCGTTGAAACAGCTGTCTGCTGGTAACCATGTCGCCCTCCTCCGCCTCCATCCCCGCCCACGCCTGCAAGCACCGCCCCAGGTGATTCCTCAGGTGCCACTGGTCCCTCAGGTGCCCAGCCTCCTCTGCCGCCGCACCTCCACTAACCTGCTCCACCAGGCGCACCTCTGCCAGTTCCCGCGCGACTGCATGCCTTGCAACACCGTGGTAGCTGACAGAAGAGACAGAAGCGTCCCGTGAGTCTCGTGAGAGCGAGTCACTGGCGACAGCCAGAGCAGCCTCGTAGACCTGGGCGCTGCGGCGGTACCACGCCCTCGCGTCTGCAGTGTTGCCTGCTTTGCGTTCTGCCAGAGCCATGTGCTCCTGGACTTGGGGGTTTGTCGGGTGCTGCGATAGCAGCTGTAGGGAGACAGGGAAGACACGGGGAGTCAGGGGAAAAGGACAGGGGGATGAGGACGCGGGGAGAGTGTCAGAAACCGCGAAGAAAACGGGCTCGCAGGCCGTCCTGCGCAAAACGGATACAACTAATGATTCGTTGCAACATGCCACAGCAGCTTCTCTCCTTACGTTCCCCTCAAATCCTCCCTCGCATCTTCCCCTCTTCACTCACCTCGTCCAGCATGGCTCTAGCAGTCGTCAGTCCGCTCCGCGTCCCCCCATTCAGGTGCCGCCTCACGGCCTTCAACGCGCCCGCCACCTCCGCTCCGCCTCGCCCCTCCCCCTCCCGCTCCCCCTGCGTCTCCGCCGCCTGCGCCTCCCCCTCCGCTTCCGCGCCCCTTACTACTTCCTCCGCCCGTAGTTGGTTCGGAGCTTCTGTGTTGATTATCGCCGCTCGCCTAATTGCCGATGGTGGACGCGCTAAGCTGAGCCTCACTACTCGCTTTTGAAACGTTCCCCGCCGAATCCTCTCCGCTTGCTCCCTCAAGTCCCTCCCGCCTTCCGCCTCTTGAACCGCGTCGGCGGCTCGCGGCGGCGCGAATTCGGGCAGCGGGGTGCGCGGAGCGGCGGATGCGGGAGCGGGAGCGGGCGCGGGCGCGAGAGCGGAAGCGAGCGCGGGAGGGGAAGCGGAAGGCAAGTCGGGAACCAGCAGCGCGGTCTGGGATGAGGGAGGGGAGAGCGGGGAGGACGAGGAGGAGGAGGAAGACGGGGAGGAGGGTGTGGACGGTGCGGAGAAGAAAACGTCTTCCGTTTCAGTCACATCAGTTGCAGTCAAATCGCTCGACACTTCGTTGTAGTCCCCAACCGGTGGCTCGTCCCTCTGCTGCTGGCGCTGCTGCTGCAGTTTCTGCCTCGCCCTTCTCGCTCTCACTGCCGCTTCGGATAAGGCTTTAGGGGACGGAGCGAGAGACAAGGACGCGTCAACGGGGTCAACAGAGTCAACGTCAACGGGGTCAACGGAGTCAACGGCGTCAACGGCAAGAGGGACTCGGGGTTTCGAGCGGCGCTTTCGCGGGTACTGGCGCTTGCGACCCGACGGCAACAGCAGAATCCACTCGCCCTCCTCGTTCATCCCCGCAAATCCTTCCACCTCGCCGCGCAGGATTTGCGCGTCCGTTGAATACGCCTCGGGAATACCGCGACTCGACAGCGAGTCCTCGAGCGCCGCGGCAGCGGCGGCTGTAGTGGAAGCAGCGGCAGAAGCAGCGGCAGAGGCGGCGGCGGCGGCGGCGGCGGCAGGGGAACGTGCAGCGGCGGCGGCGGCTTGTCGTCGGGACGTGTCAAGGAGGGAGGGAGCCGCGTCTGTTGCCGCGATCCGGGATGCCTTGCTGCCGGGTCGCGCCGCGTCCGGTTGATTTGTGAAGGCGCGAATCGCGGGCGAAAAGCGCCTGGAGAGAGACCGCGTGGCGGCTGTGCGGCTTGGGCTGGCTCTCGATGTTGTCACTCGTGCGATTCCTGCGAGCGACGAGCGACGGAAGCTGACGACAGCGTGATGACGGCGATGAGAATGCGCGGCGTGAGGCGGTCCTGCGGACGGGGATCATAAAGGGGGGTAATAGTACAGCCTTTAAGGAGGCTACTTGTAAGAAATTCACCTTTTAACAACGGGGTGCTAGTGTGTTTCGTGTGAATCCGCGAGACAACAGACAATGATGAAGCAACGGAAGATACGACGCAACAGTGAGATAAAAGGCGGTACGGCCGCGGGAAGGGGGATCCGACTAGGCGATAAGACGAGAAACGCAGCAGGGAGATTCGCACCAGGAAATGACGGTAGATGCTGACGAGAGGCGGATTGAGATCTCATGGCTGTGCAAAGAGCGGCCCGCCGGGAAAGGTCGGAAACAGCGGCGGTCGCCATCGCGGACTGATAATTGTCAAGCAAAAGGAAGACTGACGATGCTCTGAACTAGACGGTACGGAAATATGCCGTGCAACTAAGGCGGAGGCGGAGTGGTGTAGGGAGCTGAGGTATTTTGAGAGCGCTGCGGAAGGCCGTGGCAAGTGATGCGAATGTGAGGGGATCAGATAGGTGAGATGGGAGTTGAGGGGGGCCTGGGGCACACTAAGAAAGGGGTACTGTAATCAAGAACTGAGGGTAGTTCCACCACAAATTCCAACCACAATCTGCAGCACACCCGACGCTACGTAGAGAGAAAGGACTTGATGGTGAGTCACTGCCAATGCCGAGGAGTGGCAATGTCAAGGAAAACGGAAAACTGGGGCGAAGCGCGTGTTGTGTCTGGCAGCCATAGCCGAGGGCGAGCGGGAAGGGGACATTGACGACGGTGAAGCTTTGCCAGGAAAACGAAGGCCCAGTTACGGGCAGACGAAATGACAATCAGGTAGGACCAAGATATTTGTGGGCGATTAATAGAGCAGCAAATGTTTTCTTTCCAGAGGCAATTGTTCGTTGACCTCGCCTCCTTGTCAAATATCTTTGACAAATTCAGCACTAAAGGCCGCAGGCGTGTGTGATAACGGGCAGATCATTCAGACGAAAAAATATGGTCAGCTTGGGTCATCCCAGAAAGCTATGAGAGGGCCACGACGACAGATGGTGGCACGCGACTGGCTCGATGTTGCCCCACGTATCCCCCTGACGTTCTGAGCCCAGATGCGCCCAGCCATGAACCGCTCGCGTGGCTCTCTGAGCGCCGTCGGTCGAGCGTGTATTGCGCATCTGAAATCTGGTCGCCAGAAACGGGAACAGCGCACGAAGTCTAGGTTATACCATTTTCCTGCTTGGACATGGGGATGTAGCTCAGATGGTAGAGCGCTCGCTTAGCATGCGAGAGGTATGGGGATCGATACCCCACTTCTCCAAGTTTGCGGGGATAGCTCAGTTGGGAGAGCGTCAGACTGAAGATCTGAAGGTCGCGTGTTCGATCCACGCTCACCGCATTTTGATGCTTTCTGCCAAAGAATATCTTTTGTCAGTCCCTGTCTGCCATGATCTCGAAAACAGTTGGTTTCAGGGCTTCATGGGTTCTCATTCTATCATGGCCATGAACGCATTCATGAAAGAGGCTCTACTGCTCTTCATACAATGGGTGTACATCCTCCAGTGCGCTATGCCTCGATATCTTAATTGCCAAGCCAATCAATCAACACAGAAAATCCTTTCTTCAGCAACCCATTTGAGTCGCAACTGTACTGAGCAGCAACACATACGGTATCTTTCCTAAATCAAGCATAGGGCTTGTCCTGCATGGCCCAGCCAAAGATCTGCTCGTACTGCTCGGCGGCCTTGTTCCACGACATGTCTTGCACCATGCCCCTCTCCATCACCCTCGCCCACGAGTCCTTGTGCTCCCTGTACGTCTGAATCGCCGTCCACAGCGCCTGCATGGGTGCAGAATGGTGAGAAAGTGTTTAGGGCGGTGATAAGGTGTTTGGAGTGGTAAGCTATATGGAGAGATAGTAGGGCACGTGGAGCAGCATGCCCCTCTCCATCACCCGCGCCCACGACTCCTTGTGCTCTCTGTACGTCTAGATCACCGCCCACAGCGCCTGCAGGGGTGGGGAGTGGTGGGAAGGTATGCGAAGTGGTAGTAAGATACAATGGAAGCTTTGTACATCTGAATCACCATCCACAGAGCCTGCATGGTTGCGGAGTGGTACAAAGGTGTGTGGTGGGTGGTGGTGGTGGGTGTCGGGTCTGGGAAAAGAGCATTGCCGGTTAATGATTGTCCTTTATTCGGCCTAGCAAACACACACACACGCGCGCGTGCGCGCACACACACACACACACAAAAGCTCATACGCACTCACCCCCATCATGGCTTCCTTGGTGAGGGGCGAGAAGGTCCATCTGGGTACATGAGATTGAGAGCAGGAGGGCAGTAATGTAGGGTGCGGGGAAAAAAGAGGGGGAAATGGGAGTGGTGGAGAAAAGGAGATGAGCCAGAGTAGAGGAAAAAAACCGTCATAGATGGAGGGTGGAGGGGAAAAAAGCCTTGGGCTAAATAGAAAAGGACAAATGGAGGCACGGAGGCTTGACGTGCGAGAATCACTTCCCCTTTCCACTCTTCTTCCCCCACCTCTCCATTTTTCTTTCCCCCCTTCTCCTTACTGGAGAGAATTATGTCTCATCCTCCCTCTCCCATCCTCCCCCTTTTTCTCTCCCATCCTCTGTCCCTTCCTAGCCCCACCTTCCCCCCATCCCTTTTCCCAATCTGCTCACCCTGTACCAGCGCCCAAGCCCTCGTTGGCAAACGGGTTGAAGTCCTGAACCGTGTCCTGAGGTGGGTGGGAGGAAGGGGGGAGAGGAGGGAGGGAGAAGGAAGGAGAGGCGGGAAGAAAGAAGGGCGGATTTGAAGAGCTAAGTGGAAAAAAGTGGGAGAGAGCAGTGGCACCCTGTGCCAGCGCCCAAGGCCTCATTGGCAAACGGGTTGAAGTCCTGAACCGTGTCCTGAGGTGGGTGGGAGGAAGGGGGGAGAGGAGGGAGGGAGAAGGAAGGAGAGGCGGGAAGAAAGAAGGGCGGATTTGAAGAGCGAAGTGGAAAAAAGTGGGAGAGAGCAGTGGCACCCTGTGCCAGCGCCCAAGGCCTCATTGGCAAACGGGTTGAAGTCCTGAACCGTGTCCTGAGGTGGGTGGGAGGAAGGGGGGAGAGGAGGGAGGGAGAAGGAAGGAGAGGCGGGAAGAAAGAAGGGCGGATTTGAAGAGCGAAGTGGAAAAAAGTGGGAGAGAGCAGTGGCACCCTGTGCCAGCGCCCACGGCCTCATTGGCAAACGGGTTGAAGTCCTGAACCGTGTCCTGAGGTGGCAGCACAGAGGGGAGAGGGGGGAAGTGGGGAGGTGGGGGAGAAACAAGGGAGCAGTAGGGCGTTGGGGCTAGGCGTGAAAACGGAAGCGGAGTCCTGCACCGAGGTGCGGAGTCCTGCACCAACGCTTGGGTTTGGTTTACGGGGGTTGGATTGGAGGAAGAGAAGAAGGGGATGGGGAATGGCAAGGAGGGGGAGATAAGATAAAGAATGACGTATCGCATTGCGTACGGTACAGCTGGTTCAGCCGCTGCTGCACCCTAACTCCTCCCTAAGCCCCCCTCCCAAGCACTCACCCTCAAGCCGCCAGTGGCATGCACGACGGGGATGGTGCCGTATCGCATGGCGTACAGCTGGTTCTGCCTCTGCTGCACTCACCCTCCCTCCCTGCACCCAGCCTCACCCACCCAATCACCATCTCCCACTCACCCTCAGCCCGCCAGTGGCGTGAACGACAGGGATGGTGCCGTATCGCATGGCATACAGCTGGTTCAGCCCGCACGGCTCAAAGCGTGACGGCATGAGCAGGATGTCACAGCTGTTGGGACAGAACAGCATGGGGATGGTGAGCAAGGGGGTGGCAAGGGAGCGGGATGAAAAGAAGGAATGGCAGCGGGGAACAGCACAGCTCAAGGCACAACAAAGGAGGAGAGGGAACGACACTCACCACACGCGCCCGGTCATCCATAGTCACCCCGCGGCCATCCGCACTCACCCTGCTGCCACTCTCACTCACCCTGCTGTTACCCTCACTCACCCTGCTGCCACTCTCACTCACCCTGCTGTCACCCTCACTCACCCCGCCGTCACCCTCACTCACCCCGCTGTCACCCTCACTCACCCCGCCGTCACCCTCACTCACCCTCACTCACCCAGCTGTCACCCTCACTCACCCCGCAGTTATCCTGTGAGCCACGGGCACGGAGAAGCCCACCCAGCCGCGGAACTTGTCGCGATACTCGCCCTCTGCCCAGGCCATCCACGACTCATACTCCGCGTCTCCGCTGCCCAGCATGACCTGCAGGAGGGCATAGAACAGCGGGCATGGGAAGGAAGAGAATGGTAGTTAGAGTCTAGATATGCAGGGGACAGGTTGGTTGATACTCGCCCTCCGCCCACGCCATCCATGACTCGTAATCCGCGTCTCCGCTCCCCAGCATGGCCTGCAGGATGGTGAGGAAAAGAGTGGTGGTTAGGGTGTATGCATGCAGGGAACAGGTTGATACTTGCCCTCCGCCCACACCTTCCACGCCTCATACTCAGCATCTCTATTGCCCAGCATGACCTGAGAAGGACGGTGGGAAGAAGAGGAGTGAGAGGGAGGGCATGGGAAGAGGATATGCAAGGGGCAGGTAAATATTTGCCATCCGCCCATGCCCCTGTACTCAGCGTTGCCGATGCCCAGCATGATTTGAAAGCAAGAGAGGAAGGGGAGAAAGAGAGGGTTTTGGATATGCATGGGGCAGCTCTCACACTGCCACCTAATACCACCTCGTACGTATACATCATATCCCTATCCGCTGAATTGGATGACTGTACCTACCCTGGCACTCTCATCCCTCATATGGAGCAAACAGCATTCCCAACCCAACCCCCGCCTCGCAACAAGGCAACCCTTCCCAGCCTATCCTCGGCATTGAGGCTCCCCCCCTCATCCCCTCCCCTGCCTCCACTCGCAAACTGCATGTCCACTGAGACATGAGCTCCGGCATTCCTGCCTGAAACAATTATTGAGGCGCTAAACACACACACACACACACACATACACACACACACACACACACACACACATACACACACACACACACACACACACGCACACACACGCACACACACACACACACGCACAGGCACAGGCACACACACACACACACACACACACACACGCACGCACACACGCACGCACACACGCACGCACACACGCACGCAAATACACACTCACACACACACAGCGCGCGCGTGAGCAGACGGACACGCGCCCGCGCGCACACACACAAACCTGTCAACCCCCGCTATAATAAAGCCCCGCTTCCACTCCTTCCACTCACGAATTGCACGTCATCTGTCATGAGCTCTGGCACTCCTGCCTGAATCACATCCGGGCCCTTCTGCCAGTCCAGTCGCCCAATGAACCCAATCTGGTGCGCGGGGGAACAGAGGATGTGAGGGGGGGGCGGACCAGAGGGAAGGAAGACGGATGAGAGAGGAGGGAGGAGGGAGGAGGGAGGAGGGAGGAGGGAGGAGGGAGGAGGGAGGAGGGAGGAGGGAGGAGGGAGGAGGGAGGAGGGAGAAGGTAGAAGGGAGGAGTTGGGAGGAGGGAGGAGGAGGGAGGAGGAATGAGGGAGAAGGGAGGAGTGGGGAGGAGGGATGAGGGAGGTGGGTGGGAGCAAGATTGTCAACTGAGCAGAGTAGGTGTGTCTTAGAGCTGAAAATTCACTAAACTCAGTACCAGAACCCGTGCAAGCAGGTCAGCAACGCTGCTGCTGGAATCGCATTGCCACTGCCACATGTCCCGTCATAGTCCCACCCTCCCCCAGATCCCACCCTCCCACTCCTACGAGAGCCCACCCTCCCTCCCACCAGATCCCACCCTCCCTCCCACCAGATCCCACCTTCCCACTGAAGAATTCACGACCCTCGTTAGGGGCACGTGTGTCTCTCACCAGAGGCACATCAGGTCGGACAGGCAGACCCAGCTCCTGCTGCAGTGCCGCCTTGCATGCTGCCTGTGATACGAGGTGGGTGGAAAGTGGGGCACAGATGTTAGAGGAGAGTTTTTTGGCAGGCCTGGATGAATGCACAGATTTTGTTGCAGTGCTGTGCTGCCTTGCATGCCGCCTACCATGGCAACCGCGTGGGTAGGGGGAGGGGGAAAGCGGAACATGGGGATAGAGAGCTGTTCATGATGATTGTGAGTGAACGGTTGAGGGCAGATATTGACTTCGCAAATGGCAAAGTGTAAACAAGTTTCAGAGATTCTTTGCATACCACTCGGCTTGGACGCATGAAAGGGAGGATGGATTGACTGGGGAAGAATGAAGCAGAGTGATGCAGAGTGATACAGAATCATACAGAGTGGCAAGCGCACGTACGTACACACCTTCCTCCCCATCGCACCTTGCCGGCCATATCAGCAGCGGTGTGCTTCGATGGCATGTGCATGTCCGTGGCAGGGTTTAAAGATGCCAATCTCACTGGCCCATCATTCCTCCCACCTCGCCTTTCCCCCCACCTCGCCTTTCCCCCCACCTCGCCTTTCCCCCACCTCGCCTTTCCCCCCACCTCGCCTTTCCCCCCACCTCGCCTTTCCCCCACCTCGCCTTTCCCCCCACCTCGCCTTTCCCCCCACCTCGCCTTTCCCCCCACCTCGCCTTTCCCCCCACCTCGCCTTTCCCCCACCTCGCCTTTCCCCCCACCTCGCCTTTCCCCTGCACCCCATCGCACCTTGCCGGCCATATCAGCAGCGGTGTACTGCGAGGGAATGTGCTTGTCTGTAGCAGGGTTCCAATCCACCACATCAACCCCGTTGGTCACTCCTGTACCAGAGGACAAGTGAAGAGATGGGAGTTTAGGGAGTGTCAAAGGCGGTGGTACATGTATATAGGCAGTGGAGGGGGAAGGAAGAGGGTGGGGGAGGGGGTATGCATAGACGGTAGGCGGGAGCCAGCCCAGGGGGGAAACAGGTGATGGTACATGAATAATAAAGACACATGTAGAAACACGAAAACAAACAAACAAACAAACAAACAAACAAACAAACACGAAAGCCTGAAAATAACGAACAATCACACCAATTCCCGTCATATCAGTCTCTAATAAATGCTTTTGAGTGAAGCTTCCTACCATTGAGCACGAAGCTTCGCCCCCGGAGCAGCCCATCCAGTCCCCACCCGCCCTCAACTGTTGTTATCTCCCAGGCATAGCCCTGCAATGCGAGGGGAAGGGGGGAGGGAAAAGGGGGATTGAGAGGGAGGGGGACGGGATGAGTGGGGGAAGGGTATGTGTGACGTGACCCACCCGCCCTCCACTGTTGTTATCTCCCAGGCATAGCCCTGCACCGCAGAGGCAGGGAGGGGATAACAGGAGACGGGGGGACGGGGGAGGTGAGCGGGTGAATAGGAGAAAGGGCAGGCCCCACCCGCCCTCCACTGTCGTAATCTCCCCCAGGCATAGCCCTGCAATGCAGGGGGAGAGAGGGAGGGGGAAAGAAAGTGAAGGGGAAGAGAAGGGTAGGGGAAACATAGAGGGCGTGTGTGTGAGACCCCACCCGCCCTCCACTGTCGTAATCTCCCAGGCATAGCCCTGCACAAGGGGGGAGGGAAGGGGGGGATGAAGGGGGGAGGGGGGAGGTGAGCGGGTGAATAGGCAAGGAGGCAGGCCCCCACCCGCACTCCACTGTCGTGATCTCCCATCCATAGCCCTGCAGAAGGGGGCGGAGAAGGGGGTGGGTAGAGGGATGAGGGGGAGAAGGTGCAGCACACATTTTTTTAGAATTCTCAAAAAATACCGGGCTGACTTTCACGGATGTGATGAAGTAAGGTATAGTTTTGAGACGTGTGTCACAGCTCGTGCTTGCATTGCCTTGCCACCGCATGTGCACAGGTCACATGCACCTGCCAGGCTGCCCCGCAACGCGAGCGCCCAGCCCACATGCCCACACATGCTGGCACACACGTACCGGGCTGACTGTCACGATCCTATCGGCAGTCACAATGGCCCCCTTGAGGATGTTCACCGCCTCGCCCTTGTCCAACTCGTGCTTGCGCGCCCACTCGGGAAACACCCATTCGAGCGCCCCGTACCAATCGCCCGGCACTCCCAGGCCACCGAACGTGTAGCCTGGCTCCACGCCCTATCATTTGGTGGAAAGCGGAGAGGGGGAACAGGGTGGGACCATGTTAAAGGGGAAGGAAGAGGGAGATTGCTTGCGCGATCGCTCGGGGAACACCCACTCAAGGGCGCCGTACCAGTCACCGGGCACACCGAGACTGCCAAACGTGTAGTTTGGCTTCACGCCCTGTAATAGGACGGGGACGGGGAGGAGGGAACACGGGGAAGGGGAAAGAAGAGGGAGGTTGCTTGCTTGCGCGCCCACTCGGGAAACACCCACTCCAGTGCACCGTACCAGTCGCCTGGCACACCAAGACTGCCGAACGTGTAGCCTGGCTCCACGCCCTATGGAGGAGGCAAGTGGGAAAAAGGAAAGAGAAGAAGCAGTGCAGAGGGTGAGAAAGAAGAGTTGACGTTGTGCCGGGTAGGAGGAGAGGGAGTGGGGGGTGGAGAAGATTTTTGAGGCACCTCAAAAATCACCTCACTACACGAGGGTTGACTGTGTGGCGGGTTGAGGGAGAGGGAGTGGGGGATGGAGATGAAGCGGGAGTTGGGGAGGCATTTGAATACAACATGTTGTACCTGGTGTACAAGGTTGTTCATGGCAAGGTTTGTCCTCACCTGGTGGGAGAGGTTGTGGATGGCAAGGATGGTGCGAGCATCCTTGTAGACGCCGTGGGGGCGGTAGTTGGATGCGACCAGGCTGATGTGGGGGAAAGGAGAGAGGGGGGGCAGGGAAGGAGGAATGGAAGGAGGGGAGAGGGCAAGGGGTAAAAGAGGGAAGTTGGGAGAAAATGTTGGTTAGAGAAATCTCATACACACACCATGGGAGCAGTAGTTGGTTGGGTGGGACCCACGAGACTGATGGGGAGGGAGAAGAGAGAGGGCAGCAGCCGCCCAGCGTGCCAGTCGTTGGCAATCAACAGGACCTTCTCCCCATACGTGAATCCGCCCAGCTCCACCTGCGTCTCCTCCCCTTCCCGCTCCCCCTCTTCCCCTCTCCTCCCCTCCCTTTCCACTCACACGGGCAGCAGCCCTGCGTGCCAGTCGTTGGCAATGAACAGGACCTTCTCCCCATACGTGAATCCGCCCAGCTCCACCTGTCTCTCCGCACCCCCATATCTCTCCACTCATACGGGCAGCAGCCCCGCGTGCCAGTCATTGGCGATGAAAGGAACCTTCTCTCCGTATGTGAACCCGCCCAGCTGCACTCACTCACTCACTCACTCGCTCTCACTACGGTCCTCTCTCCCCTCATTCGTTCCCCACACACTCACACAGGCAGCAGCCCAGCGTGCCAGTTGTTAGCAATGAACAGGACCTTCTGCATGTAATGAGTCGAGTTTTGAGTCGACTCAAAACTCGACTCAATGAACAGCACCTTCTCTCCGCACGTGAAGCCGCCCAGCTCCAGCTGTCCCATTCCCCCTCTCCAACCCCCTCTTCTCCCCCTTTTCCCTCCCTTTCCACTCACACGGGCAGCAGCCCCGCGTGCCAGTCGTTGGCAATGAATAAGACCTTCTCCCCGTACGTGAACCCGCCCAGCTCCAGCTGCAGGGGGGCCTCGCACGCCGCATGGCACAGCAGCGTGAAGCGGAACTGGAGGAGGGGAGGAAGGGTGGAAGGGGAAGGGGGAGTGGGGGAAAGGGAGCAGTGAGGCATGGAGGCAGCATTTTCCCTCCGTAAGTGAACTCTCCCAGCTCCAGCTGCAGTGGGGCCTCGCAGGCTGCGTGGCACAGCAGCGTGAAGCGGAACTGGTGAGGGGGAAGGGAGGCAGGATGAAGGAGAACAACGCAGCGGGAATAATGAAAAAAGGGAGGCGGGGAAAGAGGGACAGTGAGGCATAGAGAGGGGCAAGGCAGCAGCACTCGTCTCAACAATCACGCATTCATACGAAGGGAAATCAAGTCTTGAGACGTCCCTTGAAGCGCCTCAAAGAGGTCAGGCATTGAACTCTGAGACATCTCAAAGCTGAATTGCATGAATGAACGAACAGCAGCCACGCACACGCATTCATGGGATGAGAGTTACGACATTGCAGCACCCAGCAACCAGAAAGCATCTCAGCCAGTCACCATCTCTCCCACCCGCCCACCTGGTTGTCGCCAAACGTGCCGTTCTGATCGCCATAGGGCGTGCCGGGGCGGTGGTACGATGGATGGTCGACAAATACCTACGATGGGGAAAGGGGGGAAGGGGAAACAGGGAGAAGGAGAGAGTGAGTGTGAGTGCTAGAGAGAGGGAGTGAGTGAGAGGGAGGGTGTGAGATGGGAAGGCAAGGTGTTAGGGCGGGTAGAAAAAAATGTTAAGGCGATCTGGGCAAGGCGTGGGGAAGAAACGGAAGGTGTTAAAAAGAGGACAGCCAGTCAGCCAATCTGGTCAACGCAGGTCAGGTCTTACTAAGTCAACGCCATCTCTGAACTCGTGGAAGAATGCCACCTCGTGTGGTGAGGTGATAGGGTGATGAGAACAAAGTCAACGCAGGTCAGGTCTCACAGACAGAGTCAAAGAAGGTCCTAAAAAGTCAACGCCAGTCTCTGATCTCGTGGAAGAAGGCCACCTCGTTTGGTGACGAGATGATGAAGAGGTGTGCCAGTGTGCGACACAGAGCAACTTAGCAAGTCAACGCAAGTCAACGCCGGCCTTACAAAGTCAACGCCGTCTCTGAACTCGTGGAAGAAGGCCACCTCGTGCGCACCCTCGAAGCAGAAACACTTGATGCGACACTGTGATCGTGCACACACAGGGCGGGAGGAAGAACAGGGGCGGAAGGGGGAAAAGGTGGGGGAGAGGAGGGAGAGACAGGGTAGAGAGAGACAGGAGGGAGGCAGGAGAAGAGATTTGGGAAATGAGAGTGGTGGAAAGTGGCGGAAGGGGCGGAAGGAAACAGATCAAAGACGGGGTGAAAGACCCTGTGGTTCATGTAGCGCTGCGCCACCACCATCACACGGTGCCCCCTCGCTGCCAGCATGCCCTCCCTACCCACCACTGCTCTGTGTCACCCCTACGTATTTGTGACTTGAGTGCCGTCCTATGCCACCCACCCACCTGCATGTCAAAGGCGCCCGCATAGAGCTTGTCAGTCACGCCGTTCATGTAGCGCGGCGCCACCACCATCAATCAGTGCGCCCGCGCTGCCAGCACAAGGTCCCTCCCTGCGCGTACCTATCATAACCATGTGCTGCCTTCCCTCCTCTATCACTCACCACCCTCCCATCTGCCAGCGCACCCCTTCACCCACCTGCATGTCGAAGGCCCCCGCGTAGAGCTTGTCAGTGACGCCGTTCATGTAGCGCGGCGCCACCACCATCACACGGTGCCCCCTCGCTGCCAGCGCTACGGGCAGCGACCCCACCACGTCCGCCAGCCCGCCCGTCTTGGAATAGGGAGCTACCTCGGATGCAACAAACACAATGCTGGAGGTAGCACGAGGGGTTGCACGAGGGGGACATGAGGTGAAAGAGGGGAGACATGAGGGGGAACGGGGGAAGATGAGGGGAGTGGAGCACTGGCACCAGTCCAGCAGCGCCACCACCATCACACGGTGCCCCCTCGCTGCCAGCGCCACCGGCAGCGACCCCACCACGTCTGCCAGGCCTCCCGTCTTGGAATAAGGGGCTACTTCAGATGCCACGAACACAATGCTGCAGTAGCACGAGGGAAAACGAGAGGGGAAACGGGAATGAGAGGTGAATGGATAAGCGGCAGCAGCGACCCCACCACGTCCCGCCAGCCAGCCGGATTTGGAGTAAGGAAGGCGCCACCTCTGACGCCACGAACACAATGCTGGAATCGACATTCTGTTCCATGTGGTTAACAACACATTATAGAACTAACACGGCCTGCCTTCTCACCGCACCTCACGCCTTTTCGCCGCATCTTATGGGATTTCCCGTCTTCGGGACGACGACCTCAAGGTGACCTTTAAGTCGACTCAAGCATCGCAAGGCGTTCGCATTCTTCTCTTGCGTTCAATGTGACCTTGGTTACTACTCATCGCAACTCACGCCTCCTCACCGCACCTCACGCCTTCTCACCGCACTTCACGCCTTCTCACCGCACCTCATGGGGTTATCCGTCTTCTGAACGGGCTCGATCCCGCCTGCTGCGATAATCTCGGGGTTGCCATCCGCCGCTGCTGACGTGGCGGCCTCCTGCTCCTCCGCCGCCGCCACCGCCTCCTGCCAGCTCCGCGCGCCCTCCGCCTCTGCCTCTGCAGTTGCGGGGAAGAGGAAACGGGGGAGACGAGGGGGGAGATGGGGGGTGGGAGAACGGGGTTGTTCATTTAAACTATCCCGCCAGCTTCGCGCGCCCTCCGCCTCTGCCTCTGCAGTTGCGGGGAAGAGGAAACGGGGGATGGGCAGAAGGGGGAATGGGGGAAGGAACGCAATGCTCAACAGCACCACGACCAACGCAACAACTAATACGGACACTACCTAGACCATAGCTTCTTGAAGTAACGGACGAAGTAACGGACCATGATAAGTGGCCACGAGGTATTCAGGTTCGACTGCAGCATTCAGCTCCTCTGAACGAACTCAAACAAAGAACGCAGCACCAACACTACCGATACTGCCAACACTACCAACATTACTACGACCGATGTTTCTGTAAGCCCCTGAAATTGGTCGTGCTAACACTAACAACGGACCTTCGACGAGGTATTCAGCTTCGACTGCAGCAACCTCCTCTGCAGGCACTCCCCCTACAGTCGTATCCAAATATTCGACCACAGGCGCTGCCGCGTACTCCGGCGGAGGCGGCGGCGGCACGGCGCCCAAGCGCGGCCTTGACACGTCGACATCCCCTTTAAAGGCGGTCTCGGCGCGGCGCGCATTGGCCGCGGCGGCCGCGGCTCGAGCTCGTAGCTGCTCGTTCTCCTCCGCGATTCGGCGAATCGTCTCCTCGAGCTCCTCCAGACTCTTTCCGGAATTTAAGGCGATGGCGTCATCATCGCTCGGAAGCGCGAAAGTCCTGACGGTGCGGCTCGATGAGGAGCGGTTTGCGGTCAGAGGAACGGCCTTGGAAACTGACGGTAACGAAGACGAGGATCCGCCGCGAGAGGACGATTTGACGGCGACTGACTGCTGGCTGGAAAGCGACGCCGAGGCGCATAGCGGCGGACGGACAAGAGACTTCGTAAGAGCCTCCATTGTCGCTAGGTTAAGCGACGCGAGGAGACGCGTCAGCAGTTGACGAGTTGAAGAATGCCCAGGCCCACACAATAAGGACACAGGCTGGGAACCTGTGACAGGAAATGCCTGGAACCTAAAACAAGCGGAAAATGGAGAGGGAGAAATGGTGTGGTGGGCTCTAGTCTAGGGTACGCCTGGTCTGGGCAGCACGTGAATTGTCTGCTGCGGGGGGCATTTCAGCAAGTGGGTGGAGGTGGGATGGGTGATGATGGAAGGTCAAGGCATGGATGAAAGGGAAAAGGGAATTGTCTGGTGCTGCCGAGGGAGTGGGATGCGCTTTCATGGTTTCAGGTGCGATCTAGGACGGTAAGAGGCGGTGAAATGTTGGTAAATTTGATCGGATATACTCTGTTTCTTCGATGGTGGTGATTGCGCGGGCTGCTTTTGGGAAAACGGGCAGACTCTGGTCCTCCTGAAAATGTGCTATTTCACGGGCAATATCTTGGGCCTCCTGAGATGGTTTACGGGGGCGCAGCGCTGCTGACACCACATGGCGCGAACTGTCGTGGGTTCCACATGGCCGAGGGCCAGCCACGCTGGCGAAGCCGCCCCCATATTTCAGCCACACGCTACGGATCAGAAAGCGCGTGCTCACGTGGCAGTAACCCCGACCAGGCTGGCACCAAATTATATGTTACAGTGATTAAATATATATAGCAAGCTCCACTATCTGTTGGCGTTTTTTTATTATCCAAAGTTTCTGGTTTACTGATTATATAAAAATTAACAGCTTTCTCACGCCTCTTATTTATCTGGACATCATTTTCGATCTTACACATAATTTGATTCTAGGGTCACTATCCATTAGCACCTAGGCAGCCTACCGTAAACGCTTATTCAACTAAGCACTACAATCTCCTTAGCAAGAGACGGATGCTTCAAAACGGATACACGCAGCATGTCATTCGACCTTTGCATGCGAAGCGCGAGCCGCGCCGCCAAGGGAAATTTGGTTCAAATGGCTTGGCGGCAATCTCTGAAACTGACCACGGAAAAGCACACATCTAGCCGCCATATTACATTTCCTTCCACATCGTGCAGCCCCCAGACCCCAGCCATTCTCCTCGCAACCTCCTCTTCATCTCTCCTCCCTTTCTTTCATGGTGGCGTTCTGCTGCTTCGCTGATTCTGAAATGGTGGGATAATCGCTCGTATTTGAGCCGTCAAGGCGAAAAAACGTACTTCCACAAGTCTTCGTCGCAGACTCAGGCCTTGCTGTCCTGCAGTTGCTTCTTTTCTCCCAGGTCGCCATCGTTACTACCTCCTCGCTCTCACCTCCTCGGAAACGCAGAGTTTCTTAGTCAATGCTAGTCGGTTCCTCGCTTCATAGTCTTCCATGAGCAGCTCGCTTTAGTGAGTCGCAGCGCTTGACGATAGCTCTGATCACAAGCTCCTTCGTATAGAAGTAAAAGCGATCAGACAGCCTTGATCCTTGCAACAGGCACCCAATCGCGATTTGTCCGTACGGATCTGGCAGCCATGGCTAGTAGTACATTCGGCCGTAGTACTACTACTAGTACCGCTAAACGACGGGCTGTTGAAATTCCACGGTCGGCGCTGTCTGACGTCACCAATGACACGGCTAATCAGCCTACTAGAAGTGATACGAGCAGTAAAGTCACTCTGCTGCCCGCTACTAATAGTAGCAGTATAATGACTCTGTCGCCCACGGCAACTGCCGATCGCAAGCGTAAGAAAGGCAACAATTCCGCAAGAAGTGCGCCGCCAGATGAGGTTGGGGAGGTGGCTAGCGACGTCTATGCAGTAGCTGTGGTAGATCCCCGCACGACCGGGACTGGTGCGACTCATGCGACTCTTGCGACTAATGCAACTCCTGCGACTCATGCAACTCCTTCGATGCATGGGTCGTCTCCAGCGTCAGCGCAACCTGCGACGACAACTGCGTTTACACCAGAGGCAACACCTGCGGCGACACCTGCGGCGAAATCTGACGTGATACCTGAAGCTGTTCGAGAGTGGAGGTTAGATCTGTTATTACATGAATGCGACGATTACTTCGGCGATAACGACGGCGATTCGATGACGACAGCGGGCGGCTTATCTGGCACCGCGGACGATGCGGAGAGAGCGTACGGGCCGGAGAACGCGGACGGTGTGGGCGACAGCAGTGACGGCGGGGCAGACGCGCTTCGCAGCGAGGTTACAAAGCTCCTCCTCGCGTCGCACAGCAGCGACGCCGGCGCGGACGGTGCGGACGGCATAGTTGGCGCGGACGGCGAGGGGAACGCAGACGGCGCAGACGCGCTTCGCAGCGAGGTGTCGAAACTCCTCCTCGCGTCGCCACATCCTTCGGACGACCAGGAAACCCCCGAGATGATCCGCGGCAAGCGCAAGTCGCGGCTGACCGCGCGGGACAGTCCGACAGTTACTAGCAGTACCCCCCCGACAACTGAGACTCCCCACAGCCCGACGACGGAACCAATGGCGTTTGTCATTGCAACCGCTGCAACTACGACTGCGTCTGCGACTGAGACTGCGGCCGCGACTACGAATGCGACTGGGGCTGTTGCGACTGCTACTGCGACCCCTTCCGCTGAGACCAGCCGTGCTGACTCTCACACGTCCTCGTCAGCAGGACCCTCTTTCGTCCGCGCGAACGGCGCGGAAGGAGCCAGCGCGAAGGGCGGGAGCGCGTCACACTTAATTGCGTGCCCCACGTCAGTGCAAACAGCTGCAGTTACTGTAGCAGCAGTGGCAGCAGGAGCAGGGAACGCAGGGAAGCGGCCTCGTGCAACGTGGCAGGTGAATAGCGAGGTTGGCAGCGCCGTGCTGGTGCGTGAGCAGGGACTGCCAGCAAGGAACTACTGGCGCTACCATGCTCGAGCTCTGCCGGTGATGCAGGCAGTGCGCGCAGAGCAGGCAGTGCGGACAGGCTTGGGGGTACTACCCGCTCCGTCCACAGTTGACAGGCTTATTGCCGCCTCTTCCAACCCCTCTCCCCTAGACAAGAAGCCATGCCTCCTGGTCAGCAGTAGCCGCAGCCTCCGCCCTCCGCGCCCTTGTTCCCCCAAGACGCGCGGGACACAACTCCCTGGTGGTACTGCCGATCCCTCCCGTCAAGCTGCCTGCTCTCCGCCCTTCGGACCCCCATCTCCCATGATGTGCGCTCCAAGCCACCCAATTGCCCGAAACGCGAATTTTCCGCCTCAGATTACCTGCCTTGAATCACCTGCCTTGCTCCCGGGTGCCGTCTATGATTGTAGCAGTGCTGGGATGTGCACAGGTAGCACCTCTCCCGGGTCTCCTGTTGGTGGTCGTGCGAGTCACCATGGGTCAATGTGTCAATGTAAGGAGGTGGAGGTGGCATCTGGCCTGAAATAAGCTTAGGGCTGTGAGTAGAGGCAGCAGAGAAGGTTCTTGAAGGGCGTGAAGGTCATGGCAAAGGAGGAAGAGGGAAAGGCTTTATGATACCAGTGTAACTTCTAGGGACGTGGGCAGAAAAGGGCATTGATTTGTTCTTTATGAAGTGGGCTGGCTGAGTTTGGCTGGGTAGATTTGGGTTTGGTTGGGTTTCCTACATGGAAGTTTCGGTGGTGTTAGCTAGGGGCATGGACCTAGTTCTCGGAGTTCCAATGTTGCTGTCGTGGTGTGCTGATGGCTTTCTTGGGCTGGGTGGTCTGCATGATGAAGATAGGCGCCACGGCTCAAGGCTACACTTGAGCCTTTCTTCTTTGCGAGATTGTCTTTGTTATCGTAATGCATTAATGCATCACTTGTTCTGTACCAGATAGACACTGAACAATCTTGTGGTACCGGTAAAATCCCTGGTGTAGTTGGTGACGTCGTACCTTGGTTAGCACCTCAGGATTTGCGCCCCACCCATACAGAGTGCAGTGCTTCACTTCAACCCTGGTATGCATACCGTAATTTACAAATCCCTACAGCGGGGGCACACTATGATTCCTCGGGGGTCACAATGCACACAGGGTCTTACAGACCAGCCATCCCTGGATAGCACCTCGCGACTGCCCGCACACAGAGTGCAGATAAGATACCGCAACCCGCCACATGTGAAGCAGCTCTTTCCTTGCTGCGCTGCATGCACCTTGATAGCACGGCTGGCAGCACGACTGGTAAAACGGCTGGCAGTTGCAGAGATTGAGTGTGCTGACGTAGCGCGGCTCAGGTTGCTGCCACTGCCACCTGGACGGGCGAGTGCACGCATGGCAGCAGAAGCTACCGCCACGTCAGCAACAGCAGCCGCGTTGCAGGAGAGGGAGCGAGGTGGAAAGCAAGCAGCAGAACCCAAGCCGCTGCTGCTACCCCTGCTGCTGCTGCTGCTGCTGTTGCTGCTGGTTACGACATTCCCTAGATGTACCTTCCCCATACGTTCCTCTGTACACCTCCCCAGATATACCCCCATTGCCTTCCACTGATGTACCTTCCCCATACGTTCCCTTGGAAACCCCTCCGGATATACCTCCACTGCCTTCCCCAGATGTACCTCTGTAAGCCTCCCCAGATGTACCTTCCCCAGATTTGCCTGTATAGGCTTCTACAGATGTACCTCCACAGGCTTCCGCAGATGTACCTTCCCCGGACACACCACTATAACCTTCCCCGAATACGCCTCCACTCGCCACGCTGTTGCTGCCACAGCTGCTGCCATAGCCGCCCGAGTACAGGGCAGCTGCTGGCACAGCAAACAGTGGCACGAATGGGCCTACCCCTGCAGGGCCTACCCCAGCAGGACCGCTCAAAGTGGTTAAAGCGGCAGGGGTATCCCTGGCAGCAACATTGCTGCCCGCATTATCACCTTCTGCGCCCCAATTGCTGCTATGGAACAGTGCTCTTCTCACGCTATACCTGCCAGTCAAGCCAGAGCCAGTCCTACCAGCCTCTTGCGACGCAGCAGTCTTATTGGCACGAGGGTCACCATCCCCTGACACTTTTGTGTGGCTGACTGCTGCTGCGGCTGCACCAGTAGTGGTGTCTACCGCTGCCACTTCAGTGGCTTTGCTCATTGGCACACAAGCAGCATCAGATGCAGTTTCTGCTGCAACTACAGCAGCCACAGCCACAGCCGCTGCAGCACCAGCAGCACTACCAGCAGCTTCAGCAGAAGTAGCTGCTTCTGCTGCTGCTGCTGCTGCTGCTGGTACTGCACCTTCTCCTGCTATCGCTGCTGCCCCTGCCCTTGGCTGTGGCGCTCCCCCACGTACCACGGCCACTGGGCCTATACAGCCAAATGCTGGAACCATTGTTACTAGAGCTGCTGCTGCTGCTCCTTCCCCAGCTTTTCCTGCTGCTTCTTCTCTTCCGCTTTCTCCTCCTTGCGCTCCCAATTCTTTTGCCTCTCTCGTCGACTCTCCAGCCGTTTCTGCTCCTCCTGCTGCTCTTCCTTCTCCCGTTCCACTTCCTGCCATCGCTCCACCTTCACTAACCCCACTCCTTCCCTCGCCAGCACCATCCGCCAGAGCAGCAGCGAGCAGCGGCAGAAGCAGCCCCTGCTCTTCAAGCCGCAGCACAGCAGCGGCGCCCCCAAGGCAGTGGCCAGCAGCAAAGAGGTGCGGCAGGGAGAGAGAGGAGCGGCCTATGAGGGCTCTCAGCTGCTGGCGGTAGGGCAGATGGAGAGACACGTCCCTCTCGTGAAAGGGGATGCTGTGCACCTGCATGGGGGAGGGACGAACGGGAGGGGAGCGAGCAATGAGGGAAGAGGGAAGAGGAGAGCTGGGAAGGACTGGGTTGGCGGTAGGGCAGATGGAGAGACACGTCCCTCTCGTGAAAGAGGATGCGGAGGGCCTGATTGGGGGAGAGAAGAAGGGGAGGGGAGAGAGCAATGAGGGAAGAGGGAAGGGAAGAGGAGACCTGGTTGAGACTGGATTGGCAGTAGGGCAGATGGAGAGACACGTCCCTCTCGTGAAAGGGGATGCGGAGGGCCTGATTGGGGGAGAGAGGAAGGGGAGGGGAGAGAGCAATGAGGGAAGAGGGAAGGGAAGAGGAGACCTGGTTGAGACTGGATTGGCAGTAGGGCAGATGGAGAGACACGTCCCTCTCGTGAAAGGGGATGCGGAGGGCCTGATTGGGGGAGAGAGGAAGGGGAGGGGAGAGAGCAATGAGGGAAGAGGGAAGGGAAGAGGAGACCTGGTTGAGACTGGATTGGCAGTTGGGCAGATGGAGAGACACGTCCCTCTCGTGAAAGGGGATGCGGAGGGCCTTGGGGGAGAGAGGAAGGGGAGGGGAGAGAGCAATGAGGGAAGAGGGAAGGGAAGAGGAGACCTGGTTGAGACTGGATTGGCAGTAGGGCAGATGGAGAGACACGTCCCTCTCGTGAAAGGGGATGCGGAGGGCCTGATTGGGGGAGAGAGGAAGGGGAGGGGAGAGAGCAATGAGGGAAGAGGGAAGGGAAGAGGAGACCTGGTTGAGACTGGATTGGCAGTAGGGCAGATGGAGAGACACGTCCCTCTCGTGAAAGGGGATGCGGAGGGCCTGATTGGGGGAGAGAGGAAGGGGAGGGGAGAGAGCAATGAGGGAAGAGGGAAGGGAAGAGGAGACCTGGTTGAGACTGGATTGGCAGTTGGGCAGATGGAGAGACACGTCCCTCTCGTGAAAGGGGATGCGGAGGGCCTGATTGGGGGAGAGAGGAAGGGGAGGGGAGAGAGCAATGAGGGAAGAGGGAAGGGAAGAGGAGACCTGGTTGAGACTGGATTGGCAGTAGGGCAGATGGAGAGACACGTCCCTCTCGTGAAAGGGGATGCGGAGGGCCTGATTGGGGGAGAGAGGAAGGGGAGGGGAGAGAGCAATGAGGGAAGAGGGAGGAGGAGAGCTGGGCGGGACTGAGCTGGCGGTAGGGCAGATGGAGAGACACGTCCCTCTCGTGAAAGGGGATGCGGAGGGCCTGATTGGGGGAGAGAGGAAGGGGAGGGGAGAGAGCAATGAGGGAAGAGGGAGGAGGAGAGCTGGGCGGGACTGAGCTGGCGGTAGGGCAGATGGAGAGACACGTCCCTCTCGTGAAAGGGGATGCGGAGGGCCTGATTGGGGTTGGGGAAAACTGAGAGGGACCGTGAAGCAGAAAGATGGAGAGAACAACGAGGGGGAGAGGGGGTGATGATGTGTGTGGGGAAAGAAGAGGCGCATGCGTTGTGGTCTCTTCAGAATCCGTTTCCCTGCTTCTCTCCAATTTCCTGTCGTTTCTCACCTTGAGCATCTGCCTGACAGCGCAGCACGCCTCAAAGTTGCTCCGCACAGTTCTTAGCATAGACACACGCAGCACCAAACACAGCACCCATGAAACACCATCTCACCTTGAGCATCTGTCTAACCGCGCAGCATGCCTCGAAGTTGCTCCTCATAGCCCGCAGAGTCGTCACATACAGCACCACCCCTCTCTCCCCGCCTGGCGGACACCTCCTCTCAAATGAGGACAAAAGCGCACGTGCTGCTGCAGCTGCAGCCTGCTCTTCTATTGGAAGTGATGGTGCTGCAACAGGTGACAGTTTCACTGCTGCTTCGTCTGCTGCTGCTGCCTTTGCTGCTTTAGCTGCCGCTGCTTCAGCAGCTGCAATCTGTGCCCCAGTCGATGCAGCAACCGAATTTGCAGCCGATGCTGGTGCTGATTGTGCACCCTTCTCTTCCTCATGTCCAGCAATCCTCCATTCCTCTTCTTCCGCTTCTCTCCCTGCTGATTCCTCTGCTACTGCTGCTACTGCAGCTGCTCTTTCCCCCTGTGTTTTCCCCACCCCTGCCTCTGCCACTCCAGCTCTCCTCACTACTGCTGCTGCTTCACGAGGTGACTTATGATTCGACTCAGAAGCCACCCCTGCCCCTGCCACTCCAGCACTCATCACTACTGCTGTTGCCTCACAGTTCACTACTTCACATCCTTCCTCTACCCTTGCTGCCCTCACCTCTCTCCCAATCTCTTCCGCCTTGCCCCCAGCACTATTCCCTACAGCTGCACCCTCCCCTCCCCTTCCTTCTTCGGCCTTCAAGGCACCCGCCCCCTCTCCTCCCCTCCCCCCCTCGGTATCAAGGGCAGCAGAGGAGAGCAGGCGGCGCAGAGAAGCACTGTTCACGCCAATCCGCCAGCTGGCACCCCCAACAGCGGCAGCAGAACCACCACCAGCACCACCAGCAGAGCCACCACCAGCAACAGCAGCACCAACAGCAGCAGCAGCACCAGCCGCAGCAGCAGCAGCAAGGCCGCCACCACTACCAGAGCCGTTGCCCCGTGCACTGGTATGAGCACTCAAAGCAGCGCCAGCAGAGAAACGGAGGCTGCTTATAGAGAGGAAAAGCAGCCGGCCAGGACTGCCCTGTGAATAGAGACTGTTACTGCTACTCTCAGGACGAGAGTGGTGGTGCTGCTGGGGACTAGTGCACCCGTGCGCAGGTACACGTGGGGACGCATCGGCAGGGATGAAAGCAGAATGGCAGCTACTGGAGCTGTGGGACTGGACTGCTGGTGCGTGTGCATGTGCATGTATTGGTGCGTGTGCCTGCACTGCTGCCTGTGCTTGAATCGGTGCTAGGGTGCTTGGGCTCGCTGGGCTTGCAGGCATGTCTGACTTTAAGCGCCTGTGCTTGTACGGGTGGCTGTGCTTGTAAGGGCTGCCGTGCTTAAAAGAACTGCTGTGACTGTAAGGGCTTGTGTGCTTATAAGGGCTTGTGAGTTTATAGGGGCTAGTGTATTTTGTAACCCCACCCCTTGGGCTAGGAGGCAGCTTCGGACTCATACACTCGTCTGGGCTCGGCACCTCTTGTAGGCTCGGCACCTCCTGTAGGCTCGGCACCTCCTGTAGGCTCGGCACCTCCTGTAGGCTCGGCACCTCCTGTAGGCTCGGAACCTCCTGTAGGCTCGGAACCTCCTGTAGGCTCGGTACCTCCTGTAGGCTCGGCGCTACACTCGACACACTCCCAGGAACCTGCAGGTCTTCTGCTAGCCCCGGATCCTCGAGACTCGCATCCGTATCCGTGCTGCCTTGCATCTCCTTTGTGCTTTCGCCTTTCTCTGGGCTGATGGGCAGGGTGACTTTGCTCCAGTCAGCAGCACTATGGCGATTAAACACATCCTCCATTGAGGCGAGTAAGTCTGGATCAAACACAAACCGCTCCCTTGCCTCTCCCTCAGTACTAGCATATTTGGTAGCAGCACCAGCAGCACCAGCAGCCCCAGTCATAGTACCAGCGGCTCTCTCACCCAGTCCAATCCATCCCTCTGCAGTACCTCTGCCCTGCTTTAATCTACTCCCAGTCGATTCATCCCCCTTTCGCTTGCCAGCCCGTTTAGTCACCTCTCTTCCATTGGCCTCAAATGGTTTTTCATCGAACTTTGTAACCACGCTTGCTTTACTCCCAGCCACTTCATCCCCTTCTCCTTCCCCCGGCCTCTCGCCCCCCACTCCTCCCTCAACCGCTTTTTTAATCCCACCTTCCTCCTCCATCCCATTCCCTTCTACACAAGGCATGGCCACTACCCCTGAACCCTCCTCTTCCTCCTCCTCCCCATCCGCCTCCATTCCAATCACAACCATACTCCCCGCGCTCCTCTCCCCCACGCCCTCCCTCCTCGCCTCTTCCATTCTGCTCATGGCTCGCCTACTGCTCGCCAGGAGCGGGCTCAACCCACGCCCCTGCTCTTCTTCCTCACCCTCTGCCGACCCTCCACGCATTACCACCGCCCTGCTTTCCTCCAGGAGTGATTTCAAAGCGCCCGTACCAACAGCCAAGGTGCTGCTGTCAGTAACGGACAGGTGGGCTGCGGATTGCAAAGCGCCCGTATCTGCAGCCACGGCGCTGCTGCTGCCTGCCGAGAGGGGATTCAACCCTCTAACCTCCCCACCCTTCACTGAGTCTCCATCCCCCTCCAGTACCCCTGCACCAGCTGTGTGCTCCGCCTCCCTGTCCTCTCTCTCCTCCCTCTCCTCTCTCTCCTCCCTCTCCTCCCTCTCCTCCCTCTCCTCCCTCTCCTCCCTCTCCTCCCTCTCCTCCCTCTCCTCCCTCTCCTCCCTCTCTTTCCTCTCCTCCCACTCCTCCCTCTCCTCCTCCCTCTCTTCCTCCTCCCTCACCCCCTCTCCGCCCCTCTCGTCCCTTTTCATCTTTTCCTCCCTCACTTCCTCCCTCACCTCCTCCTTCACTTCCTCCCTCATTTCCTCCCTCACCTCCTCCTCCCACTCCTCCCTCACTTCCTCCCTCACTTCCTCCCTCATCTCCCCCCTCACCTCCTCCGTCCCCTCTTCTCTCAGCCATGCCAGCACGCCCACGCTCACCAGCCCCCAGTACCGTCCCTTCCCACCTCCTCCCTGCCCTTGATCCACCCTCCCCGCCTCGCCCCCTGCCCCTCCTGCTTCACCCTCCCCTTCATCTCTCCTCGTATGCCCCCCTGCCCCATCTGCGTCACCCTCCCCTTCTTTCCGCCTCGCCTCTCCTCCTGCCCCACCACCTTCGACCTCCTTTTCTTCCCTCCTCGCATCTCCCAACCCTCCCTCGTCGTCCTTCCGTCTGTCCCCTTCTCTCTCCTCACCTTCCTCTCTGTCAACCCAAATCCTCCCACCCTCCCAGTTCCCCCCATCCTCTCTCTCCTCGTTCTTCCCTCCATTCTTATCAACATCCCTCATCTCCTCCCCATCCTCCGGTCCCTTCCCCTCTTCCAACCCCTCCCGGCCATCAGCCCCCTCCTTATCTTTTACCCCTTCCCCTTCCACCACTCCCCTTTCCTCCTCCACACCCTTCCCATCATCCACTCCCTCACCATCATTTAGATCCCTCAAACGCGCATATCGCTCCTCCCTCTCCTCTCCCTCCTCTCCCTCCTCTCCCTCCTCTCCCTCCTCTCCCTCCTTCTCCCCTTCCTCCCCTCTCGTGCCCTTTAAACGGCTCTCCCCACACGTCCCCCCGTCAACCTCCTCCCCCTCGCCCCCGCCTCCCCACTCCACCGCACTCCCCTCCGCCCCGGCCACATCCCTTCCCCCATTCCCCTCCACCTCCACGTCGTTCGACTGAACGCTCTCCTCTAAACCCGCCTCCACCGCACCCAACTCCTCCAAACATCCCTCGTCCAACCATGACACTTCCCCACCACCTCCCCCACCTCCGCTTCTTCCCCCCCTCCGCCCCTTCCTCCCCCGTACCCCTCCCAAAGCCCCTCTCCTCCCCCGCCCCCTGTCCCTGCCCCTGCGCTTATCCCCTGTGCCTCTCCCCTCACCCACCCTGCCACCCTGCGCCTTAAATCCCCCATTCCCCTCCTCACCCTGTGCGTTGCTTTCCCCCCTGTCCCCTTCCGCGCACCCTTCCGCCTGTTTCCCCGGCCCTGCGGTTGTAGAACAAGCCACGGAGCTCGAATACGCGATAGAGCCACAGTCCGTTACAGTGCTACACTCCGTCACAGTGTTACACTCCGTTACAGCCACCACAGTAGCACCATCGCCTGCACCGCATTGGCGAGCAACAGCACTCCGTTCTACCGCTGCCACAACCTCCCCACCGCACTCAACGGCACGAGGAGCTAACAGCACCTGCTCGTCCTGGCCATTGTTATCAGCACCCAACTCGTGGTCCGTTTGACAATGCTGCGAATCTTGATAAGGTAGCGAAGCTTGACGTTGCTGCAGCTCCTGAGTTCGCTCGGGCTCCTGAGTTTGCTCCTGCTCTTGAGTTTGCTCTTGTAGCTGACGCTGTGGAAGCTGCTGGGGTTGCGGAGAATGTTGGGATTGTGGAGAATGGGGGGATTGCAGGGGCGGCAAGTGGGACTGGTCTGCTGCACTCCCTCCATGCCCCTGCTGCTGCCGCACGGCTGCTCGCTCTTCTCCCTCCTTTTCACCGACCCCCTCAAAGTCCGCCACTCCGCCCGCCTCACCCTCCACCCCGTCTGTCTCTCCTCCCACCTCACCCCCTTGCCTGTCGCGTTCTTCCCCCTCACCCTCCTCCCCATCCGCCTCTCCTCCCACGTCCTCCCTCTCCCTGTCCGCTTCTCTTCCCCCTTCCGCCGCCTCCTCCCCCTCCCCGTCCGCCTCCCCTCCCCCTTCCGCTTCTTCCTCCCCGTCGCTGAGCCCCTGCAGCAGGCTCATCACGTCGATCGCCTCGGGGGTGGGGCTCCTCCGCTGCTGCGCGCACGCTTCTTCCGCCTCAAGCTTCGGAGTCCGCGCAAAATCCCCGCCGGGGCTCATGCCTGCTGCAACGTCGACCGCCTGGGGGATTGGGCTCCTCCCCCGCTGTGGGCGCGCTTCTTCCGCCTCACCGCATTCCCCCCATCTATCCCCATCACCCACTGTCGGGTCGGATTCCGCTCCTGTCGCTGTGCCCGCACACCCGGCTGTCGCTGGTGGGAGAACGGTTTCGCACAGCTCGCGAATGTCGCCAGCTTCGCATGCGTCGCACTGATCGCCTGGAGCAGGGATGTGTGAAATCTCTTTTGCGAACTTGTCGCCACCTGGATCGTTGATGCACTGCTGGACGGAAGACGAGGCATGAGCGGCATCGCAACCGCTGGGATGCGGAAACGGCGGATCCGCCTGCGACGCATGCGACTGATGTTGCGACAACGAAGTCAACACGTGCGAGGAATCTTCTAGGAAGCCACTATCCAGCAGCCACCGACCAGAACTATCCTGAGGCTTTTCTAAAGCTGACGTGCTCTCTGGAGGAACTGACGGCTCTCCAGTCGGTCTGTCGGCCGCCGTCAGTGAAACGACGGATTCCGTTACATTCTGACAGCCGTCGTCCGAAACCCGACAGCTGGGGATGGAGCTGATGTCAGCAACGGAACCTCCGCTTTCCCGGCCGCAGCAGAACAGCCAAAAGAAATTTCCACGTTTCTTCCGTTTCCTGACCTTCCGAGCGTCGTTACTGACACACAGCCCTGGCGAATCTCGACCGTCCGTTCTTCCCCTGCGAGGTTCCCTGGATCTGGGCGAAGAACTGTGGTAACCCGTCCGGTGGCGGTCTCGCGAGGGTGATTTCTGACGGTGAAGGCGAGATGAAGAGCGGTGGTTGAACGGAACGGACAAGGAGGAACCCATGCTCAGGCGATGGGAAATGAATTCTATATCGTGTCAGAATATGCCTGGTAAAAAAACAGATTTTTTCGCGGTGACGGTGAGAGGAAGGGTTTAAGCTGAGAGGAACGGACAAGGTAGAACCCGTAGTGGGGAGATCTTGTATAATCGTTACCATCGACTTTTGATCCAACGTTTTCCAGATTCAAACGCTGGGTATAAAGACGCAAGAACGCATTTCACCGGAATGACTGTATATAAATGTACGAGAAGCCAGTCGCAGCAGTCGCAACAGTCGCGAAAAGCTTCGAGATGCAAAGGCCCACCGCCAAGTATAGTACAATCTGTCTGGTAGTTTTTCGTTCACGTGGAAGAAAGAAAGAATTTGTGCGGAGGTGCTCGAGATGAGCACCTGCAACACGCTTCAGCAGAATACGGCTTTTCTCAACCGTTGCAAATACTGCAAACACATATAGGCTCCCTCCCGAGTCCCGACCATGCGAGCCGTTTATCAGTCATGCACAGCTGTGCGTTGCTCTCGGTTCTCAAAGAGGCAATGAGTCATTTCTCTGCTGCTGAATCTGGAATCCGGAATCTGATAGAAACCTGTCTTCGTACAACGTGGATGGTACATGCGGAGGGATATCTTTTCAGAGAAGAAGGCTCAGTATGGCTTACGAGGAATGAAACATGAGGCAAACATTATCAATGGCCTCACACTTACGGTAAGATCCTCAGGTACTTTCTGTAATTACTACACGCGGTTCAGTCTGTACACGACATGAGAGCATTACGTACGACCAGGCCCCAAATGACCAGCATGCCTGTTCGGCTCGCACGGTTCAGCAGCAACCAGGCACACTTCCAGGCACGGCGAGCAACAAACCACAGACCGGATCTCATCATCCCACGGCTCACATTCCTTTTACCACCGTGCTTCGTTCGATTTCCCAGTCAAAGTCGGGTTCCCGCCACAATTAAGGCTCGTGTTACCAGAGCCTGGCTCGGCAGGAAAATTTGATTGGTGCAAGCACAACCTAGGCCGAACCAAGTGTTTCATTTCTTCTGACACATGGTTCGCGAAACTGACAACGTAGGTTCGGTATATCTTCTCGATAAAGCGATGTTTGAGGTTGCGTGCGACCGCAACCAGACTAGATTCTTCACCACATACCACTAGCTTATTTACAACAACAATGCACTGCTCACCATGACAATATTGCGGCATTTCTGTACGAGCCGTTTGCAGTCCCAGTCGCAGCGCGCGCGGCGGGGAAAGATTTCGCTTTTCGCTTCAAATTCAAACGGCATGGCGGCAAGACAAACCATCTTTCACTTCATCCATGAACACAAACAGCTCATCGTGGCCGTCAGAAATTTGACCTCTCCACTCGTGCTCACAATCGAACGCTTATTGGGGCATGACTAGAATTCGTTGTTGTCCATTCCATGCCTGGGTGCTGCCTGCCAGCTCCCTACCTTCCTTCCCACCCAGCTTCCACTTGCAATAGCCCACCTCAGAATTCGATTGTAGCCAATTTTTGGCCTTGTGACTTGATTACCTGCTTGAATACCAGAGCTCGCAGTAGCTCATTCAGACATTACCCCTTGCCTTCTTCTTTCTGGCAGTTGCCAAGTAGTACTTGCTCGTCTTCACTCTATATTAATTTGCTGAAGGTAGTTTTCGGGTTAGTAAGGAAATCTCCTAACTTCGTCAGCGCTACGACTGAGTCCGTTAGTAACAAGAAACTTTCTCGCGACGCTCGCAAGGCGGATTCATCAGAAACTTTATCGCGACGCTCGCGAAACTGCCATGGCTGTCGATACGCCCGTACTTGGCGTGCGTACTCGCAGCAGGGCCCGAGCTCAGTTGTTCTCCAGTCCCGTCCCGCCAGGTTAGCAGAGCCTGCTGACCCCTTTCCTTTCATTTTATCGCCTTCTGTTCACTTCGCTCCTTCTGTTCAATTCGCAAGTTTCGTTTCTTCCTGTGCTAAATCTCGTCCTCCAGTTTACTAACCTAATATATAAGCTTCCTCACTTCAGGAACGACGACACCGATGCCGACCCAGCGAAAGCCAACAACTGCTAAGCGACAGCCTGCGAGAAATCCTCGTCCGCGACCTGCTCTATCTGACGTCACCAACGACACGTCAGCCGAGATCACTACATCCAGCAAGCCTACTCCGCCTTCGCCGGTAAACGCGGCGGTGCTTCCTTCGAAGCCACCCGTCGTGCCTGCTGATCCCTGCACTCCTGCACCTTTGACTTCTAAAGGATCGAGACTGATCGACGGTGCACATGACGACGGTGCTGAAGCTCTCCGGAGCGAAGTTTCAAAGCTGCTGCTCTCGACGCCGTGTCAGGAGGAGACCCCCGAGATTGTCGCGAAGAGCCGGTCGAAGCTGACGAGGCAGAGCAGCACGCCAGGTTGGAATGGCGACAGCCCGAGCAGCCTGGCGACGCTGACAAGGCAAAACACCATCGCGCGCTGCTACAGCATCCAGGAACCGATTTACGCGACGTATGGCGACGTCGTTGGCGACGATGGTGTCAGTGGCAATGGTTTCGCGCACCTCGACCTGTGCGACCCGTGCGACCGCACTCCGCAGGCCGAAGGTCCTCTCCGGCGTCGCAGAGCAGCAGCTATGGCTTCGCCTACAGTCATGTCCGCCGTTAAGGGCTCGGCAACGCTGACGTCATTGCTGAGCCTCTACGCTGCGCCGACGCCCCACAACTCCCCCGAAGAAGCCCCCGCTCCCGCTCCCGCGCTCGTCCGTTGCGCCACCTCCCCTATCCCGCGCGCTAGGTCCCCCATTCCCCGCTCCACGTCGTCAATCGGCGGTGTGGCGGGTTCCGCGGGGGGAATTTTGGCGGAAGGCGGAACCGGGAGGCGGACCCGCTCCAAGTGGCAGGTTGGCGGGAAGATCGGTGCTGTGCTGGGGAAGGACCCCGCGGGACTGTTGGCGGCTATTAATGCTATTCGCGAGGTGAGAAAGGGATAAAACACGATTGAAGTTCCTCTCTTCAACACGTTTAAGATCAGCATAATTTAATAGTTTCCCTTATCCAATCTGACCGTTCGCTCTTGCGCATCTCTTGTGTCCTCCTGGTCCGTGCAGCAGCATCGTGGCTCACAGCAACGTCATTACGGCGCTACTGATGAAAGCGGATCCGCAACAGTGACCCGCAGCCTGCGCTCCTCACTCGCCTCCCAGCTCTCCTCCCCCGCGGTTCCTGCGGGCATCCCCCCGGCGAACCGTCGCGCCCCTAACTCCGCCGCCCCTGGAACGGGAGGGCCGCGCGTCCTGCGCCCCCGCTCCCCCTCCCCGTTGCGCCTGGCGCGCAGTCCTCGGGCGCTCTCTTCCCCTGCCCCTGACCAGGGCGTGCCGCCGATTTCTCGTTATCAGGATGAGATCCCAGACGTTGCTGGTAATATCAGTGCTGTCAGTGCTGTCAGCACTCCGTTACGCACGCCTGCAAGTCAACGCGGGTCAAGGAGTGGTGGGGATTCTCCGCCTTGGTCCACGCAAGTCAATGTTGGAACGCCTGGGAGCAGGCGGAGGGGTGGGTGGGCGCTGAGAAGGTCGGAGGATGAGGAGGTGGAGGAGGAGGGAGAGGGGGCTGTGAAGGGAATGGAGGGGGGAAGGGGGATAGTGAGGGAGCGGCCTCTGAGCAAGGGGCTGTTGGATGCTCTTGAGAGGATGGGATTAGAGGAAGAGAGCGCCGTTGGGGGCCCAACGGAGTAGCAGAATTGTGAGTGGAAAGTGGGAGGATAGCTCGCAGCATGGTTAGGAGTCTGCTAGTCAGTTCCCTCCTTGGGGACTGGGTCAGGTAGCTTGCCGGATATAGCATGACATATTGTAGGATTGCAATTATTTTCCCTTATTTGTTATTCTTTATTAGGGCTCTGGTTGTAAAGTCAACCATTTCCCCATGGTTGCTTAGTTGCCATGTAACCTTGCCAAAGTACTTTTCGTTATTTGAAATTGACTTAGCGGTCAGTCCCCTTCGTCGCATTTCGTTCCCGAGGTACATCTCCAAAACGACGCACTTGGATTGGCTGGAGATGTCCACAATATTCTCGATGACTCTTCGCGCCACACAATCAAACCTACTTGCATCGAATCCGCTCCCCGTGCCTCGTCACATCCAGGTCAGCTCATCTGTACTTCACACCGTTCTGCTTGCGTGTCCATCGGCCTTTTCGCCACGCCGCCTCGAGAACCTCGAGATTGCCACCACCGCAGCGCGGACGCAGGTCCACCAATCTTCAACGGGCAGACATCGTCGTCCCCCAGAAGCCTGACGCCCACTTTCACCATCATCATCTTCCAAGCACTGCAGACATAAATGCCGAACTCAATAGCTAGCCATGACATCTCACACAACCGAGAATCAAAGTTCTAGAACCTTTCGTACCGCTCTTGACGCTCTATCAACTTCCAGTTCAAAGCTCTGCTCGTCGGGAATAAGCTGCTATTGCTGACTTCGTTGGGGCACACTAACCGTCTCATTACTCAGCAGATTTCCTCGTCCGCCCAAATGTTAGCGATAAATCCCACTAGCCTCGTCGTCTAAATTCCGTTTGTGCTTACATTACAATCCTCTAGAATCACGAACTCGCTTCTCTGTCTTACGTACTCTCGTTTTCACTCGTCGCAAGAGCTCGACTCGAGGAGTCCACACCTACTCTAGCGCCATCCATAGGTTCTACTGCCGACTCGGAGTTTGCATTTGTTCTGTAATAAGATTTGTCGAGCTTCCCTCATGGCTGCGCATGTCGCGTTGAGCTCTCCAATCGTGTCTTCCTCCGCACTTGGGCCCTCGCGCCACCGAATCGCGATAAAGCACAGCTTGTCCTTGGTCGGCGGCGGAAAACCCGGAGGTTTCAGAGTCAGCCGCAGAAAGCCTTCGTGTTTTGATACGCCTCGAAACGCTCTGACTAGGTATCCCAAGAACCAGGATGATCAGGGTCCCCTCAATAGATTCCACTCTCGATCGCTTTCTTCCGCCACGCGGACTGCGGCGGCCTCCCCGGCCGCCATGGCCGTTTCACTCGAGCCGCCGCCGACGAGCGCTAGCACCGCAGCAGCTGCAGATTCCGGGGGGAAGAGAACGAGAAGGCAGAGGAAGCGCAGAACCGGGTCGAACCCAGACGATTTTGCCTTGACCAATGAAGATTTGCTTAAGCGCTTATCGGACCAGCAGGCAGATAGCGCTTCAAATCCTTATGGTACTACTGCTGGTACTCCCCTCTTGAAACTCGATCCCTCTGCGACGGGGTTGTCGCTCGTCGCAGAGGTCGCAGCTTTCCTCGTGCGACTAGACGACGCGGAATCAGCGTCGTCATCGTCGTCGCCGTCTCCGTCGTCGTCGCAGGCTTGGAAGAGCTCTGCAAACGATTTTGACGGCGACGCGGCGCGGTTAGAAGTCACGCGGGAAGTGCGCGAGCAACTCGAGGCCGCGTGGAATCTCAGCCCCAGCGACGCTGGGCGCGGCGCCAGGCGGAAACTTGTCAAGGGGCGGCGGTTTTTGTCCGCTTCTGCGACGAAGCTGCCAGCAGGGGGGGTGGCTGAGGGGGAAACAGATGTGGCCGGAAGTGTGGCGGAAATGGATCCCGCAGCGCGGAGGCGGGCGATGCGGAGGAGGTTGCGCGCAGCTGCCCTTGCGATGGGCTTGCGGATGAGCGGAAACGCGCTGGGAATGGGGGAAGATGCGCGGGCGGAAGCGGAAGGTGAAATGGAGGAGGCGGAAGCCGATTCAGCTTCCCCGCGCGTAAGGGGAAGTGGCGGAGCGGGACGAGGTTCAGCGGGCGGGGGAGCGGCCGGGGGAAACGCGATGAGCGAGGAGGAGGTGGATGCGCTGATTCGTGACTATGGCGGGGGTGATACCGCGATGAACGTTGATTGGACGCAGCCGCGCTCGTTACTGCCGGCAAAAGAGGAGCTGCTATTGGCGGAGCTGATTCAGCGGGGAAATGTGAGTTGTGGGCGATGGGGGAAATTAAGGAATTGAGTCAAATTGTGTGTCCTGTAGATATGATTGGTGGAACTGATACAGTGTGGGAATCTGAGTGGTGGGCGATGAGAGGTGGATTAACGTAGCGCGTCGACTAGCTATGATTGCAGGAGATTGAATGACAGGAGTGCTACCATACCAATCCATCTAGTTTTTAGCTTCTTCCCCTCTTTCAGCAACCTTTCTGAGATGAGACGTCTCAAACTTCCCTCTCCTCTTACAACGCCATTGGTGTGTGGTATACCTTTTTCAGGAACTGGAGGAGCGAGCTAAGATAGCTGCAGCCGCTACCAGGCCTGCGGGTTCTGCAGCCCTAACAGCAGCAGCCTCAGCAGGTGGTGAGGTGAATGCTGCTCGTGAGGCTGCTGAAGGCTTCGCAGATGGGCGTGGGGATGGGGAAGCAGACAGATATGCAGATGCAGAAGCTGAAGCAGATGCAAGCATTGCACGTTCGGAAGAGCAGCAGCGGCGGCAGCAGCAGCAGCAGCGGCATGGGCTGTCGCATTTGGAATGGGCAGCGCTTTGCAATCTGACTCCCAAGCAGCTGCACCGACAGCTGCTCGCCGCTCAGGCCGCCCGGACCAAGCTCGTTCTGGTGAGTGGGTAATGGTGCTGGTGTGTGCAGAGTGGTGCTGGTAGGTGCAGAATGGTGGTGGGTGCGGAGCAGAAATGGTGGGTGTTTCTCAACGTGTTGACCGCCCCTATTCTCAGGTTTCTAAGCCAATGGATACAGGTTCCTTTCACATCCCTTGCGGTTTCATACCAAATGCTGGTCAAAACCTTACCTGTGCAGAATTTTTGAGGCGCCTCAAAATTTTTGAGACGATTTTTGAGGCGCCTCAAAATTTTTGAGACGATTTTTGAGGCGCCTAAAAAATCTACGCCATTGGATGCAGGTTCCTTTCTCATCCCTTGCGGTTTCATACCGAATGCTGGTCAAAACCTTACCTGTGCAGAATCACTTGCACATGACCCTGGCTCTCTAGAATCCCTTGCAGTTAGTCCCCCCTTCTTGCTTCTCACAACCACATCCCCAAACTCCCACCCCCTGGGGCCCCTAACTCCCCACCTCATTACCCCCTCCTCCCCACCTCCTCCCCCCTCCTGCTCCCTGCTCCCCTCCCCTTTTGCCATTCCTGTCTCGTCCTCAATTCGCAGCACAATCTGCGTCTCGTGCTCTCCATCGCCCACTCCTTCCGCCTCTCCACGGGAGCCGACTTCATAGCTGTCTGCCAGCGAGGTCTAGAGGGTCTCACCACGGCTGCTCACTTCCCTTCCTCTACTTTACACCCTCTGCTCCAATTGCAGCACAACCTTCGCCTTGTGCTCTCCATCGCCCACTCCTTCCGCCTCTCCACCGGAGCCGACTTCATCGCTGTCTGCCAGCGCGGCCTAGAGGGCCTCACCACGGCTGCCCGCCGATTCGATCCTTCCAGGAAGCTGCGCTTCTCAACCTTTGCCACGCACACCGTCAGGACTGCCATCATCCGTGCCATCCCTTCTACTCAGTTCGTGCGCATGCCTGCCAGGAGCTCCATGGTGAGTTTGGCTTGTGAGGTCTCTTTCCTGAGGCCACCTCGAGGGTCTCACCACGGCTGCCCGCCGCTTTGACCCCGCCAGGAAGCTGCGCTTTTCCACCTTTGCAACGCGCGCTGTCAGGACAGCCATCATTCGCGCCATTCCTTCTACTCAGTTCGTGCGCATGCCCGCCAGGAGCTCCATGGTGAGTGCGCGAGGCGGTTGCTGTTGGGGTGCTGCGGGTGAGTTGTGGGGGTACCTCTTTGACCCCACCAGGCGCCTGCGCTTCTCCACAGCACTTCTTTACAGTCTCACATTGTGCATGCATCCCTTCTTTCCACTTTCCCAATCCCCAGACCCTCATTTCAGTGCGCAAGGCACGGGCAGCGGTGGAGAATCGTCTAGGCCGCCGCGCCACTGTAGCAGAGGTGGCAGCCGAGGCAGGCCTGTCTGCCGCCCACAGCGTTTCTTAACAATTTCACATCGTGCATGCAACATTTCTGAGCAGACTTTGAAGTTTCCTTTCCCCTCTCCCTCTCCTCTTTATCCACAGACTCTCATTTCAGTGCGCAAGGCAAGAGCAGCAGTGGAGAATCGTCTAGGTCGTAAGGCTACAGTAGCAGAGGTGGCAGCCGAGGCAGGCCTGTCTGCCGCCCAGTGCCGAGCCGCCCTTGCCGCCCCTCTCGTCACCCGTCCCGTCTCCCTGCACTCGGCGTCTCCGGTCACTGGGCTTGCACTGGAGGACACTATAGCGAGTACGGATGGTGGCGAGGTTGGTTTGGTTGCTACCGGTCCTGCTACTACTGGTGCTGCACTTGCTGCATCTGCTGCTGCATCTGCTGCAACTGCTGCTGCTGGTGCTGTTGATGGCGGCAGTGGTAGTGGTGCCAGCGCTGGTGATAGCAGCGTGGGGAGAAGCATGGGCGTGCAGGGAGGCGCATTGGGCCACACACGAGCAGCCCTTGTTGCCGTGGTAAGCAACGGGGATAGCAGTGTGGGGGAGGGGGAAGTGGAGCGATAGGCCAGGGCATGGGATGGATGGCTTTTATGGGATGGATGGCAGTGGGTGGCAGTGGTGCGGTGCGGTGTGGTGTGGTGTGGTGTGGTGTGGTGTTGCAGCTTGGTTCTGAACATGCAGAAGAGCACAGGAGGTCAAAACGTAGCAGATGACAACAAGAAGGTAAAGACACGTGGCAACATGTAAGGACACGTGGACAGAACAAACCAATGAACTCGAGGTGAAGGTTCAAACCGTTCCCCGCTCGTTTTTTAAGCTACAATCCGTTTTCATTCACCGATCCCGTCCGCTGCAATGTCAGCTCGACACGCTTCATCCACACGAGGCCTCCGTGCTGAGGTGGCAGTGCTTTATGGGCTTTGCATACTCCAGCTTAAATCCGCCTTTCCTTGATTTCCCCCCTGCGTTCACAGCTTGATACATTACATCCACACGAGGCCACCGTGCTGAGGTGGCGCTTTGGGCTGGGCGGCAAGGACGGCGAGGGCGTGGGGGAGGTCCTAACCCTTCGGCAGATAGCAGCCAAGATGGGTCTGTCGTATGAGATGGTTCGGCGGTATGAGGCACGGGGGCTGCTGAAGCTGCAGGTGCCGGCACGGGCCCAGGCGCTGCAGGAGAGTCTGCAGGGAGATTTGTGACAGTACTGAGGGAATAAAGGAGGTTCTGCCCTTAGACAAATAGCGGCTAGGTTGGGGCTGCCATATGAGATGGTTACGAGGTACGAGGCGCGTGGACTAGCTGCAGGTGCCGGCACGGGCCCAGGCACTACAGGAGAGTCTGCAGGGAGATATGTGACTGTACTGTGGGAATCATGGAGGTTTTTCCCTTCGGCAGAAAGCAGCCAGGATGGATTTATCGTACGAAATGGTTCGGCGGTATGAGGCTCGTGGACTGCTGTAACTGCAGGTGCCAGCTCGCGATGAGGTACTGCAGGGGGGTCTGCGGCGGTACTTGAGTGATGCAACTGCGGGGTCTATGTGATTATATAGGGATGGAGCTATGTAGGGAGGTACTTGAGTGATGCAACTGCAATTGTCAAAAGGTTGAGTTGGGCTTGTTGCATGAAATGGTTTGTGGCTTGGAGGGCTCCAGAAAGGCTGGAGTTGCTAAAACTCACTTATGAATGCAGCTGCAGCATCATTTGTGATGCTGATTTCTTTGGGCAGCATGTTGATCGTCATTACCACGTCGAGTTGTATGCAATATATGAGGTGCAGTGTAGGAAAAGTAGACATCCCAGTTTTGGCAGAGATTCACCAAATGCAGTGTACATAACCCAAAGAAACAGCATTGGATGTGCTCCAACAGCGTTGAATGTACATTCCACATACTCAGGTGAAGAAATTCGTTTCATGTCAAAATGCTGTACAGTTATAAACTCTGAAGTGCCTTTGGCAAAATGTTCACACAGCAGTGGCGAGTGGCCCTGTATCGGTTATAAAATGGCGGTTTGGGCATCACCTAGGAGTTGTCAAGTTAGACTGGGCTTTCTGCCTGGTGCGAACGAGTCAGTCTGCTCAAAGGTGCCATGTTGCTGAGGTATGCGTCTCGTATCGCGTCGAAACCGGAGCGTCGGTGGTGTCTCGACGCCATTTAGAGGCTGTGGCTGTTGGCGCGTCATTTTGGACCGAACCGCCTGACGACCTCGAAAAAGGAGGTTCGGTAACTCGGAGTTTTCTAGAGGTTGTGATTGAGGGTGTTTGCGTGTCGTTTTCCTGAGTAGCGAATGGCGTAGCCACCTGCTTGAGCGCCTCGGGAATGTCGTAGCGAATGGCGTTGAACGGAATGCTCATATCGTCGCTGTAGATCCGATGCGCCCGCTCCAGCGAATCCTGAACAGGAGAGGAAATGCGAGTGGAGGAGAGGGAGAGATTACGAAGCAAACACCTCTGCTTCTAACAAAGAATAGTAGGTTAATGCTTACCAGCACTGAGCATTCACCGTATCGAGCATATGGCGACACTGAGATGAGAACTCACCTTATCGTACAACTGGGCGGAGCGCTGGTCTGCGCCTGTGAGCTGGAGGGACTTTCCCTTCTGGAATATTCCGAGATCTGACGTGTTGAGCTGACGCATCACTGCTGCCACGTCAGCGGTCATGTTCTCAAAGCGACCTACAAAGTCGTAATGCACGCTATCCAACGCACAGAGGTCGACCTGCGGGGACGAGGGAGCGGGGAGAAAGATGAGAAAAGTCCGTTCAGTAAGAGAACCACGTAGTCGAAGTGTATGGTATCTGAAACACAGAGGTCGATCTGCAAGGAGGGAAAGGGGGAGAGAGGAATGATTGGGTAGCTTGATTAGCTGGACTCAATAGGTCGGAATCAATGACCCAGCAAGCATGAGAGCAGTATGCCATTCATGCTTTGCAAATACCCACATGCATCATCATCTATCACAGCCACCCGAGAGCCTCACCTGCTTGTCAATGTGATTCTCGATCTTATCAGCATCCCCCTTAAGAGCCTCCTCCACAAGAACCAGAAACTCCGCAAACGAGAATTCACCCCTAGGATGCGATTTTAGCATCTTCTTGAGCTGCTTGGTCTTCCCAAACATGGCGTCCGCCCAGTACAGCCGCGCATCCCCCTCATTGGTGAAGTTCCGCGCATGCACAAACTTGTCGAGGAACGCTGACGTGGCGCGCGTGAGGGGGTTGCGCACGAACGTGAATCGGAACACGTCGCGCTGAGTGATGAACCGAATGGCTGCTTCCTCGCCCAACTCTGGTAGCTCTGTGATTCCGTTCTCTCTAGGCAGGTGAATCATCTTGAAATCCTCTGTTGTAATACTCAAAGCTGCTGGCTCTGCCGCTGCTGCTGCTGTCCCTTGTGCTGTTCCCTCGGCTGCGGCTGTTCCTGCTGCTGCATCCCCTCCAGCATCTGCTGCTGCAGTCCCATTGGTAGATTTCGCCTCTTCTGAGGGTTTCTTGCCAAAAGAGTGGAAAGCGGAGTAGTTTCCGTGAAGCTTCATGAGGCGGAACCAGAGCTTCCAGCTCGTATTGCCCACCTTGGGCAAAGCGCAGTACAGGGCTTTAAGGGATTCTGAGGTGGGGAGGGGAAGGAAGAATGGAGGGGATAGAGAAAGAGAGTTTGTTATAGTGAAAATGAGAGCGCAGTAGAGGGCTTTGAGGGACTCTCGGAGTGGAGAGGAGGGGGGAGAGGGGTAGAACAGAAAGAACAAATTTTCCCACTTTGGGCAGGGCGCATTACAGGGCTTTGAGGGACCCGGGGGGGGGGTGGGGTTGAGGGGAGGGGAGTGGGGGAGACAGAGGAGCGTAAGAACAGGAGGGCCTGATTCAAAAATCAAGTTTTTTCCATCAGAGCACACTGTTAGAGTGTTTTAGGAGGGCGGAGACTAGAGAGCATTGGAGGACAGTGCAGGGCATTGCAGGGCACGTTAACAATGTACTCCCCATCCACTCACCATCAGCTCCCCACCACCATCCACTCACCTTCCACAATTAAGTGTGGGTGAATCAGATTGCCTACTTTCAAGCACCTCAATGCACACACTCCCCTCACTCTCCATCCACCCACCATCCAATCACCATCCACTCCCCACCAATCACCATGCACTCACCATCAACGATCATGTGTTGGGCGAATTTATTCTCCAAGAGCGGTTTCGGGCATGCAGAGGCACACAGCGATGGCTGCACGACGCTAAAATCTCCCTGCAGCCCTCGGGATTGCCGAGCTGACCCGCGTGCCACAACGAAAGTGAAGGTGGGCGACTTGTGAGTGAAGATGAGCGAAGGTGCGTCTGCCAGCAGGAATAGATCTGCTAGCTGGGAGAAGTTAAATGGGGGTGAAGGGGGAAAGGAAGGGGAGGGGAGGGAGAAGTTGAACGTCCCCTCAAGCCCTCGGGATTGCCGAGCTGACCCGCGCGCCACAACGAAAGTGAAGGTGGGCGACTTGTGAGTGAAGATGAGTGAAGGGGCGTCTGCCAGCAGGAATAGATCTGCTAGCTGGGATGGGGATTGGGTGGGCGGAGGGAGGGGAGGGGAGTGGACAACTTGAGTGTGCCTGCCAACCATCGGGATCGCCGCGTTGACCCGCGCGCCACAACGAAAGTGAAGGCAGGCGACTTGTGAGTGAAGATAAGTGAAGAGGCGTCTGCCAGCAGGAATAGATCAGCTAGCTGGGATGGGGATTGAGGAGGGAGGGGTCAAGGAATGGGAGGGGAAGGAAAACAGCAAATGAGAAGGCGGGGGATTTGTGAGGAAGATGAGTGAAGGGGCGTCTGCCAGCAGGAAGAGATCTGCTAGCTGGGATGGGGATTGGGAGGGAGGGGAGGGGAGCTTGAGGACAGCTTGAGCGTGCCTGCCAAACATCGGGATTGCCGGGATGACCCGCGCGCCACAAGGAAGGTGAAGGCAGGCGACATGTGAGTGGGTAGCAGAGTTCTGCTAGCTGGGATGGAAAGAAGGGAAGAGAATGGGGGATTGGTGGTGTGAGGAGAGAAAGGTGCGTGTGGGGAAGCAGGGGGGCGCGAGTGGGGTGGAAAGTGGAGGGGACGGAACGGACGTGCAGGTAAGGGGAGGGGAGGTGGCGACTTTTGAGACGTCTCAAAAGTCACGGGTGGGGTGGAAAGTGGAGGGTACGGAAGGGACGTGCAGGTAAGGAGCGCGGTTGGGGTGGAATGGAATGGAAGAAGGGCCTTACGAGTCGTTGGTAGCAAGGTGTGGCAATGTCCGCACTCCCCACCCCTCCTTCCCCACAGTGCTCCGCCCTCCATGCAGCAGCGTGGGACAGCAGGGTGCCAGGGGGTGCGGTTGGGGTGGAATGGAATAGAGGAAGGGCCTTACCAGTCGTTGGTAACAAGGTGTGACAATGTCCGCCCGCACTCCCTGCTGCACGCCCCCTGCACCACGCTGAACGCCCCCTGCACCACGCTGAACGCCCCCTGCACCACGCTGAACGCCCCCTGCAGCCCTCGGGATTGTTTTGTTTTAGTCGACTCAAAAGTCCCCATCCCTCCTGCCTTACCAGTCGCTGATAGCAAGCTGTGGCAATGTCCGCACTCCCTGCCCATCTTTCCCCGCAGTGCTCTGCCCGCCATGCAGCGGCGTGGGGCAGCAGGGGGGCGCGGTTGCGGTGGAAGGCGGAGGCGACGGAGTGGGCGGGCAGGGGAGGGGAGGCAGCGGCAAGAAGATAGGGAGGGAATTTTAGAGGCAGGAGCTTACCAGTCGTTGATAGCAAGGTGTGGCAACGCCTACACTCCCTCTTTCCCCGCAGTGCTCTGCCCGCCATGCAGCAGTGTGGGGCAGCAGGGGGGCGCGGTTGGGGTGGAAGGCGGAGTACACGGAGTGGGCGGGCAGGGGAGGGGAGGCAGCAGCGATAGTGAAATCGAGGGAGGGATGGCGGAGGAAGAGGGAGGTGAGATTGCGGATGAGACACGTGGGGAGGAGCTTGGCGTTGGGGCATGGGGGGGCGGAGGCGGCTCCTGAAGACTTGGGGTCCTGATTGGGGGTGGAGGGCGCGGGGAGGTAATGGGGAGAAATGGGAGGACCAACAGAGGGAAAAGAGGAAGGTAGAGAGGTGAGAATGCGCGAGTGCGAGAGTGGAGTCGAGGGAGGGGTGGCGGAGGAAGAGGGCTGAGGTTGAGGATGAGGCACGTGGGGAGGAGCTTGGCGTTGGGGCAGGCAGAGGCAACACCTGTGGCTCCAGACTGTTTGGGGTCCTGATGGGGGCGGGCAGGGGAGGGGAGGGCAGGGCAGGGGAGGGCAGGGCAGGGGAGGGCAGGGCAGGGGAGGGCAGGGCAGGGGAGGGGAGGCGGCGGCATGAGTGAAATCGAGAGAGGGGTGGCGGAGGAAGAGGGAGGTGAGATTGCGGATGAGACACGTGGGGAGGAGCTTGGCGTTGAGGACATGGTGGCTTCAGCAGCTCTGTGTGTGTGTGGGGGGGGGGGGAGGGAGGGGGGGGGGCCGCGCGCGCCATACCACGTGCTACCATTCCCCCCACGGTCTACCCCTCACTCACCTCACCTCCAGCAGCACTCCGGTCGTTGCCCTCAGTCGCCCCACATCCTCCCCATCCACCATCGCCCGCACTGCTGCTGCTGGCTGCAGCAACTGTGTGTGTTTGCCATACCTTGTGCTACCATTCCCCCCATGCCCTACCATTCCCCCCATGCCCTACCACTCCCCCCATGCCCTACCATTCCCCCCATGCCCTACCATTCCCCCCATGACCTACCATTCCCCCCATGCCCTACCCCTCACTCACCTCGAGCAGCACTCCCGTTGAGGCCCTCACTCGCCCCACATCCTCCCCATACACATCGCCCGCACTGCCAATGATGGCTGCAGCAGCGGTGCAGCAGCGGTATGCACGCACCCATACCATGTGCTCCCAATCCCCCCCACCAGTCCACTCACCTCCAGCAGCACTCCCGTTGAGGCCCTCACTCGCCCCACATCCTCCCCATACACCATCGCCCGCACTGCCAAAGATGGTTCCAGCGACTGATAGCACCTCATGGTCTCGTCATACAGCCTACAAGGGCCGGTGGATGCCTGGTGGGAGGGGAGAGGAGGAGAGGGAGACAAACACAAGGATAGAGGGATGTGAAGTGGGTTGGTCGGAGTCGGGAGGACTGCCAATGATGGTTGCAGCGCCTGATAGCACTTCATGGTCTCGTCATACAGCCTACAAGGGCCGGTGGATGCCTGGTGGGGAGAGAGGGATAGAGGAAGGAAAGGCGGGAGAGGCACACAGACATAGTAAGGTACAAGGGAAGTGCTGCTGATGGTTGCAGCGACTGATAGCACCTCATGGTCTCATCATACAGCCGGCAGGGGCCGGTGGATGCCTGGAGGGAGGGGAGAGAGACACACACAGTAGAGTACACGGGGAAGCGCAGTGCTGTGGAGAGGGACAGACATGCACACAGAGAATAGAATACAAGGGTATGGCTGTTGGCGGCTGCGGCGACTGATAGCACCTCATGGTCTCGTCATAGAGCCTGCAGGGGCTGGTGGATGCCTGGAGGGAGAGCGGGACAGTGGGAGGAGAGGGAGGAGAGGGAGAGAGGAACGCACAGAGGGCACTGCCAATGATGGTTCCAGCGACTGAGAGCACTTTATTGTCTCATCATAGAGTCGGCAGGGGCCCGTGGATGCCTGGAAAGGAGGGGAGAGAGGGATAGAGATGGGTTTAAATATGAGGGGCACTGCTACTGACTGATGGCTGGAGCGCCTGATAGCACCTCATGGTCTCGTCATACTGCCGGCAGGGGCCGGTGGATGCCCGGGGGGAGGGGAGAGAGAGAGGGATAGAGATGGGTTTAAATATGACTGACAGCAATTCATCGTCCCGTCATACAGCCTGCAGGGTCCTGCAGGTACTGACCATGGCACGGGCGAGAGAGCGGGGGACATACACCTCCATGGGACCATCAGGGCTATATTCCTTCAGAGTCAACTCAAAAGCAGACTCACCACAATACGAATCCTGCCTCTGCTACTCACCATGGCCCGGGCAAGAGAGCGGGGAACATACACCTCCATGGGGAGCATGAGCGGGCTCCAGTCGTCCTGCTCTTCCTTCTCCCGACACTTGCGCTTCACCTGCCAAGCCAATAGCAGCACGCCACGTCACCATGTTACACAGCGGTGCAGCGACCACGTGAGTGCGTCTGCGTGATGCTGCTGGAGTGAAAAAAAAAAAACTCAAAATTCTCATAAACACTGCGTTTGAGATGTATGATGTGTGGATGCTTAAAGCCCACGCAAAGCTCTCAAACTTAAAGCCACAACATAAGTTCCAAAAAAACGTCTCGATGCTCAAAGCAGCTTAGAGCTTACAGGTGAGCAGCTTAGACCTTACAGGTGCAATACCAAAGTCTTCCGTCCTATCTCCCTGCTGCACCTGCAATCGCTCCCCCTCTGCCACCACCCCTGCAGGCAGCGACACACGCATCGCCAACCCCTTTTGGTGGCACCAGAGCTTACCGGATCAGAGCTTACCGGTGCAATCCCAAAGTCCTCCCTCCTATCTCCCTGCTGCACCTGCAATCGCTTCCCCCCTGCCACCACCCCTTCAGGCAGCGACACACGCATTGCCGCCCCTTTTGGCGGCAGCAGCAGCGCCGAGAAGGGCACTGGCGGGGTTTCTGTGGCTGCGGCTGTGGCTTCTTCGCGAGAGGCGGGAGGGGTTGTGTGCGGGCGCAGGTGCCAAAGCACACCTACGGTGATGTTGTGGAAGGTGGATAGGGCACTGGCCTGACACAGCCGCTGCAGGGCTAGAGGCAGCACGGACGTCTGTTGGTGGGCAGGGGGTTGAGAGGAGAGAACGAGGGAAAAAGGAGATAGTGTGTGGCCGCAGGTGCCACAGCACATCCACAGTGATGTTGTGGAAGGTGGATAGGGCACTGGCCTGGCACAGGCGTTGCAGGGCTAGAGGCAGCACGGACGTCTGTGGGCAGGGGGTAGGGGGCGTGGGGGAGGAGGAAAGAGGGGAGAGAGAGGAGGGGTGTTGTGGAGGGTGGATAGGGCTCCGCTCTGGCACAGCTGCTGCAGCTCTAGGGGGAGCACGGGCGTCTGTAGGGCAGGAGGTTGGGTTGAGAGAATGGGGGACTGGGGGAAGGGGGGAGAGGGGCAGCAGCACACACACACCCGCTTTGCACTTGCGTGCACACACCCACGCACACATGTTTGATCAACTCCCACCTTGATATGCACCATGGCCTGCACACCATCCCAGCTGCAGGAATCCCAACTCCACACACAAACACACACACACACACACACACACGCATGCACGCACGCTCGCACACACACAAAGAGAACTGGCGCGCACCTTGATATGTACGATGGGCTGCACACCATCCCAGCTCGCCTCCCCTCTGCTCAGTACAACAATGTGAGGTCTCCCTCCTTCCCCCCCTACACACACCAAGCGAAATGACGCGCACCTTGATATGTACGATGGCCTGAACACCATCCCAGCTCGCCTCCTCTTCTGTTGGTGCGACTTTGAGAATTCTCAAAAGTCAGATCAACGCTCACCTTGATATGCACGATGGCCTGCACACCATCCCAGCTCGCCTCCTCTTCAGCCGAGGTCGCTTCTGCTGCGCCTGTAGCACTTGTTGCTGTTGCTGCTGCTTCTCCAGCTGCTTCTCCTGCTGCTGCCGTTTCTCCTCCTGATGTTGCCTTTTCTCCTGCTGATTCTGTTTGTCCTGCTGTTGTTGTTTCTCCTGTTACTACTGTTTCTCCTGTTGCCACTGCTTCTCCCCCTGTTGCTGCTTCTCCCCCTGTTGCTGCTTCTCCCCCTGTTGGCACAGCCTGCGCCGACGGCACAGCCTGCGCCGTTAGCACAGCTGCAACCAAATCCCCCGAAGAAGGTTGATTGTCACCGATACTCCCTGCATTCCCTCTTCCGTCGTCCTCCGTGCTCCCGCTGTTATTGCTGCTACTGCCGCCGCTGCTACCGTCGCTACCATCGTCGCTGCTACTGCTGCTGCTTGAGCTACTATCGTTTCGGCTGCTCAAAACACCGCCTTCCGTGGCGCTGCTACTACCGAAACTGCTATTAACGGGGCCTACGGCGTCTGCGCCTGCGACGCTGTTTCCCAGCGCGGCATTGGGTTGCCTGGATCCCAGTCCTAATAACAACGGGCCCTGGGAAAGGTCTTGCGGGAGAAAAGCAGTATGAGAGTCACCTCCGGTAAGAGTGTTACTGCCTGTAACAATGTTAATGCTCGTAACAGTGTTACCCGTCGGCGGTGGATCCGTATCAATGGTTGTGAGAGTGGATTCTTGGTGCAGCGGTGGCGGAAGGGAGAGCACGAGTGCTAAGCTGACAGCCGACATGAGTATGCTGACGCACGTCAGCAGCAGCACTATCGAGTGGCTGTGTATCAGCGACGCGACGGACGGCGCCGACGGCGGCGCTGAACCCGCGCCGCCTCCGCCGCCACCGCCGCCGCCGCCGCAGACGGCGGAAGATGCGGCGGAGGAGCCCCCGCCGAATAAGGGCGGTGAGGAAGAGGATGCGAGCTTTTCTCGTAACGAGTCTTTGTAAGACGAGATGCAGCCTGCTAAACCGCCTACCACGGCGTGAAAGTGAGATTCTACGGTCTGCCAATCCGGAACTTGCAGGTGAGTCACCAACTTCGGATTTAATATGCTAGGAACTTCCACGCAATGCCGCTGCGTTGCCGCCATGGCTCCAGGTTGCGGTATTGGGGGGACTTTTGCCGGCCGCGCCGGTTTTATCGAATCTAACACGCAGTCGTGACTATCCGTTAACGAGTCTTCCAATAATCTCCGATGGACCGTGCTGCTGAAGCTGTCGGCGGTGGCAGCGCCGCGATCGTCGGCGCCGCATGTTGCGGCGTCATTCGCGCGGGGCTCATGGTTGCTCGAGGTAGCAATGTTCAAGGCGGGATCATGGCAGCACGGGCTTTCGCGAGTCTGACAGCTCATTTTGCGGGTTTGACAACACCGACCATCACCTTCACCGCCGTAATCGCCGCTGCCGCGAAATCCCGGCCTACGCTAAATCTACTATCAGAGTCCGAGTCGCGTCTGTATCAGACACGACACGTCACACGACATGACACCACACCAGGTCGCATCGGGGCAGCCAGCCAGCCAGTCCCTCGCTCCTCCCCACAGTTCCACCTGCCATCACCTCCTCGACCCACCCCACAACCACCTCACCGACCAGAACAGTCGGGCGCGTGATATTGTTACGGTGAAATGGGATGCTGTGCATGTCGGGGAGGCTTGCGTACGGTTCTTTGCGTTTGGGTTGGTTGTTCATAATGACACCCAAAATGACACCTCCCGACAACGACAAATAAGCAAAAGCTCAACTGGCACAACTCCTCGGAAACATTTCGATTCAACAAGTACTAGCTGTAGTACCCTCGGCAGACATTCTCTTTCTCAACAATTCGAAGAAGCTCGTAACGGCGCAAACCGCGCTTGGGCAAGCTACAGTAATGTAGCTCCCAAGAGAGCAAGGCGTGCAGCAGCATAAGTCATCAGTAGAAGCAAAATAGGTATTCGAGGAAACGCAAGGATTTCGAGGATTTATAGGGCCCACTAGGCAGTCTTCATACACACGTACTATTCGAGCGCTCACCGCCACGCTCTGATACATTCGTGAGCGCGATGCGGAAGAGTAGCCATGCATGGAACATTGCTTCGCAGGGAGGCTTCCTAGTCATCCTCTCCGTGCTTCCCTGGCTGTACGTCGCTTTTGACTTCATCGGGAACTGCCACCATGGCCCATCCGCGGAGCACGAGGTCTGAAGTTCTTTATCAAATTAGTAGCATTCGTGCATTTTCGGCACGTCTCTTCTCTAGAGCACATTCGTGTATTTTCAGCGCGTTTCGTCCATGCTTGTTTCGACGATTTTCACCATGGTCCCCGTGAATCTAGGCTGTCGAGCAGCTAGGAGCATTCAGATAGATGATGCATTATGCTATCTGCTCATGTTAGCATCGCTAGTATGTCGCTTGAGAACTTACATGAAACTCCTACCACCGTCTGTAAATCCCGGCGATCTAACACCGTTTGAACCGTCCACCCCCTTCCTTCCGCAGATGTACCTATCTCGACTGCAGCCCATCACCCCATTCGAACAAATCCTCGATAATGTCACATCCGATAAACGTGCGAGCCACTACGGCGCGTTCTACAGCCTGTATCTCGACCCCTTACGCCGGCCGCAACTAACCCGTGGTGACGATCGGCTTCCAGTCTGGGAAAACCAGGAGGTTAACTTGCTGACGGTCGGTCGCGCGTACGGCGACTCGCTGCAGCTTTGGAAGCGGGCATTCCCGAGGGGTGTTATCTACGGCATTGCAAATGACACCACCTCCTCCTTGATGGTACGTCCACTCTGACTTTGAGTCGACCCAAACGTCACCTCGGAAAAAAATGATTGAAGAGAGTTACTTCAAATGATTGTATAATGCCGCGTGTGATTGTTTACGTACCTGTCTCTTTGCGAGCTCGGGTGCTCCTTATTTCATCGGAGAATGTGACTAAGCTGCAGCTACATAGTGCTGGTGGCTGGCTGGGTTGGGTTTCATTCGATGGTAGTCATAAGTGCTGGGCAGCGCAATGGAAGGCCACTTTTTCTTTTGTTTTCTTGATGGCTGTTTTGTTCTTTCTTTGGGTCCTGAAAGTTCTCGTTTGGAACCCATGTTTGTGTGACCCCAGCTCCAGGCAGCGGCAAGGGACCCGCGGGTGCGGCTGATGGTGGGCGACCAGGCGAATGGGAATTTCTTGCAGCAAGCGGTTTCTAAGATTAAGAATGAGGTGAGGAGTGGTAGCGACGTGGGATGGTACAGCGTGGTTCAGGGTGAGGTGGGGTTATTATGAGTGTGTTTTTGGAAATGAGGTGTTTTTTAGTGTGTGCCATGCATGAACTCTCGACAGTATCTTGAAATTCTGTTTTTGCAATGCCAGCTTTGCATAAACTTGATTACTGCTGGTCTTCTGAAATGTCCTTGCTTTTATTCCTGTTATGATCAGTGTTTTTGTATCATCGACATCCTTATTGTTGTATTGCCTCCTTCCTTGTTATTGTGTTGTGACTCGTTGACGTCAGGTGGGCCTGCTTGACTTCATAGTGGACGATGGTAGTCACACCATCAATCAGCAACAGACATCCCTCAAACACCTCCTTCCGCTCGTCAAGGTACCTGCTGCCAGTGGTCAAGGTACCTACTGCCACTGGTCAAGGTACCTGTTGCTGCTGACACTGCTTTTCGTCAATTTTCTCTCATTAGCATCCATGCTCGTTATTTCAGTCTTTATCAATGAGCTCTGCTTCTTGACTCTCCTACGGCTCACTGGATATCTCCATCCCTTCATGTCATCCCCCTCTGTCCATACCGTCTTCATCCTGCTTACACTAATTGCTCCCTTTCTTTCCCTTTCATTATCCTTCGGCCTTCTTTCTCTTTCTTTCCTTTCTTACTCTCTTTTCTCTCCGTCTCATTTCCTCCCCTCCTGCCTCCCACCCCTGATACACCCACAACTAATCTTGCTGTTCCAGCCTGGTGGAACCTACTTTATTGAGAATGTGGAGACATCTTATAAGGAAGGCATTTCTGAAGCGGACGCCACTATGCACGTTATGCAGTCGCTCTTAGACGCGATGAACAAGGAGTTTTTCGAGAAGCAGCCGTATTTCAAGAGCATGGCGCATGGGAAGTTCTATGCAACTCCGGTGGAGAATTTGGTGGGGTCTGTGCACTGCATGAGGAACATGTGTGCACTTCGCCGCAAGTCTAGCCACTGGTAATAGTAACACCTACGGTAGGACTAGTGTTAGCATAATTTTATTTCACCCTGATTTTCCAAAGCTCAGCAGCATTATGAACATTACTGTTTTGGGGTGATTTCCAGCTTGTGGTGAAGCTACTGGTGTATCAACTTACGGTAGTTATATTTGCAAACATCACTTACCATGTAGAGTTGTGATAGGCAGGTGTATTCAGCTTCTAGACATGCAAGGCTTTTAGTACGTGTATAGTCCTATGGTATCGGTCATTAGAATATATTTCTTCTAGTAATGTAGCGCACAGTATTGGAGTCCTCTGGGATTTTGCCTCCAGCTATCTCGTACAACCGAAGGTGCTAGCCAAAGCTCGCTCCTATCTATCTCATCTAGAGCGTGAGAGCTCACAAAGCAAGTTGTGTGTCAGTCAGATCACAGCGTTCTAATCGGTGCTGCGGCGAGCCATTCCTGGGTGGGAAATAAGTGGAATTCCGTACAAGAATTGGGATACATTTACTAACAGGATCGCAACCCGCTAGCATTCTCAGAGCTGCATTGTTCCTGCGCGTGCAAGAACTGGGATACATTCACTAACAGGATCGCAAACGCTAGCAGTTCTAGTCGGTCGGGAGGATGGGAAAGGGTGTCGACTCGAAATCTGCTATACCGTCAAGAGGCGTCCTATTCGTTGTATACCTCCTCCCGTGGGCGTATATCGCGTATAACCTTATCCAGAACTGCCACGACACATCAGAGGTAATGTGATGCACAGTCGTACTGAATGCAACAATGTCGTTCGTGAGCAGAGCTTTAAAGCTACCTCACTGACAGCCTGTCAGTCCTATTAATCTGCAACCCAGCCTTAACCATCATGGCGAAAACTCGAATGTGCTTGAGGGTCTCTCGATTGCTTTCGTAGTCGCTCTCGCTCGTTGTTAGCAGTAACATCGTGCATTCCCGAACCGTTTGCGTGCCCCCTTCACCTTGGTTTTCTCCATTGAAGTAACTCCTGTAAATCTTCCAAGTGAATAAAGAACACGTCTCTCCTTCGCCTTGGTTTCCTGCCGTTCCTCTCGCAGGGATTCATCTCCTTCGAAGCGATCGTCAACCAAGGCACGTCCGATAAGCGCACGCATCACTACGGCGCATTCTACAGCCTCTACCTCGACCCCCTGCGCCTGCCGCTGCAGCCCCAAACTCCCGGCGATTGCCAGCAGCCTCAGCTAGGCGAGGACCACACTCGCGGCGAGGCTGAGCAGACCACGGACCGCCGTCGATTGGAGCAGAATCAACGGACGCGATTGGAGGAAGCGCAGCAGCAGCAGCAGCAGCAGCCGTGGGAGCCCCGCGCGGTGAACATGCTGGAGATCGGGCTCAAGTACGGCGACTCGCTGAAGCTGTGGAAGCGGGCGTTTCCAAAAGGAAGGATCTACGGCATTGACAACGAGATGATTTCCAAGGTAAGCCCGAGGGAGCCGCGCGCGGTGAACATGCTGGAGGTCGGGCTCAAATACGGCGACTCGCTCAAGCTGTGGAAGCGTGCATTCCCGAGAGGCAAGATCTACGGAATCGACAATGAGTTGATTTCCAAGGTAAGCTTGAGGCTTCCCGAGGGTGCCGAGGGCCGCGAGGGTGCAGAGGGTCGCGAGGTTGCAGAGGGTCGCGAGGGTCCCCAGGCGAACATGCTGGAGATTAGTCTCAAATACGGCGACTCGCTCAAGCTGTGGAAGAGAGCTTTTCCGAGGGGCAGGACCTACGGCATTGAGAGACGATCTCATAGGTAAGCCGTGGCGGCAGGGTTGCTGTAGGTCCGCTCGCCATATTTGTGGGATTACGAAGGTAAGCCGTTTCGTATGCCCTCACGTGCCTCCCCTACCCAATGTCCATGTCTGCTTTAACTCCATCCCCTATTTCGTTTGCCTCTCATCTCACCTCTGCAGAAGCACCAGGCAGAGGGGTGCGGCTGATGGCTTCCCTTACCCCCTCCTATGTCCCATCTCTGTTCGTTACTTAGGGCGTGTTACATTTTTTAGTTCAGCCCGTACGGACGGGCCGTCGTCCGGACGTTTTTGTGGTTACCAGTCTCGCCTTTATTCGCATATTTCTTCGTAAGGTTAGTTGCGACGTCGTTAACGATCGGACTGCTGATGAAACATTTTGCGTCAAATTGCCTTCTCAAATCGACCGGACGTTACCATTCAGTAAGTGGACGGACGTCGCTCTATTGCAATTTTATTGGTTGACGAGCTTTTTTCTTCGAATCGCCCGGCTGTTACCTCTATCGTCACGACGTCGTAATCAAGGTTACAACCTCGTAAATACGATTAATTTCGTAAGCCTGAAATGTTCCATAAACAGCGTCGGACGAGGCTTAGTCCGGACGCTGGACTCGGACAGTCAGATGTTCGGAATCTGAACCGTTTTCAGACGGTTGTCCGGACATTTACGGATTTAAAAAAAATGTAACATGCCGTTATGCCTCTCCCCTCTCATCTCCACAGAAGCACCAGGCAGAGGGGTGCGGCTGATGGCTTCCTTACCCCCTCCTGTGCCCCATCCCTGTTCCTAACTTATGCCACTCCCCTCTCATCTCCACAGAAGCACCAGACAGAGGGGTGCGGCTGATGGCTTCCTTACCCCCTCCTGTGCCCCATCCCTGTTCCTAACTTATGCCACTCAACTCTCATCTCCACAGAAGCACCAGGCAGAGGGGTGCGGCTGATGGCTTCCTTACCCCCTCCTGTGCCCCATCCCTGTTCCTAACTTATGCCACTCCCCTCTCATCTCCACAGAAGCACCAGACAGAGGGGTGCGGCTGATGGCTTCCTTACCCCCTCCTGTGCCCCATCCCTGTTCCTAACTTATGCCACTCCCCTCTCATCTCCACAGAAGCACCAGGCAGAGGGGTGCGGCTGATGGCTTCCTTACCCCCTCCTGTGCCCCATCCCTGTTCCTAACTTATGCCACTCCCCTCTCATCTCCACAGAAGCACCAGGCAGAGGCACGGGACCTCCGGGTGTGGCTGATGGCTTCTCTTCCCTCCCTCCTTTGCGCCATCCTTGTTCCTGTCTTGTGCCCCTCCCTCTCGCCTTTGCAGAAGCACCTGGCAGAGGCACGGGGCCTCTGGGTGCGGCTGATGGCTTCCCTTGGCCGCTCCTTTGCGCCATCAATGCTCCTGAATTATGCCCCTCCCTTTTCCAGTCTGCAGACGCACCGGGCAGAGGCGCGGGACCCGCGGGGGCGGCTGATGGTGCCTTCTCCGTCTCTCTTGACCATGTCTATCTTACACCACCCATCCCTCCGTGTCTGTCGCAAACCCATCCCCTGTCCTCTTCCCTTTGCTTCTCCCCTCCACAGAAGCACCAGGCAGAGGCGCGGGACCCGCGGGTGCGGCTGATGGTGGGCGACCAGGCGAATGGGACGTTCCTGGAGCAAGTGGTGGCCGAGATAAAGAGTGCGGTGAGGAGTGGTGGCCGAGATAAAGAGTGCGGTGAGGAGTGGTGGCTGAGATAAAGAGTGCGGTGAGGAGTGGTGGCTGAGATATAGAGTGCGGGAGGAGTGGTGGCTGAGATAAAGAGTGTGGTGAGGAGTGGTGGCTGAGATAAAGAGTGCGGTGAGGAGTGGTGGCTGAGGTAAAGAGTGTGGTGAGGAGTGGTGGCTGAGATAAAGAGTGTGGTGAGGAGTGGTGGCTGAGATAAAGAGTGTGGTGAGGAGCGGTGGCTGAGATAAAGAGTGTGGTGAGGTGTGGTGGCTGAGATAAAGAGTGTGGTGAGGTGTGGTGGCTGAGATAAAGAGTGTGGTGAGGTGTGGTGGCTGAGATAAAGAGTGTGGTGAGGTGTGGTGGCTGGCATGCTGTTGAGTGCAATGTGGTGAGGGGAGGGGATGGGTTGGGATGGGATGGGATGGGATGGGATGGGTTGGGATGGGATGGGATGGGATGGGATGGGATGGGATGGGATGGGATGGGATGAGATGGGGGTTGGAATGGGATGCGATGTCTTATTCATGTGATACTGCGAAAATGCCTCCGAAAAACCACATCCCACGGAAGTCCGTCTCAGAGCTTAGCAGTGGCATGGGAAGGAAATAACCACATCCGAGGTGGAACATGCCTTGGAACGGCATGCGTTTGTATGGCAGAAAATGGCATTTGTTTGAATGGCATTGGAATGGCATGCGTTTGAATGGCAGTGGAATGGCATGCGTTCGAATGGCAGAGAAATGGCATGCGTTTGTATGGCAGAGAAATGGCATGCGTTTGTATGGCAGAGAAATGGCATGCGTTTGTATGGCTGAGAAATGGCATGCGTTTGTATGGCAGAGAAATGGCATGCGTTCGAACGGCAGAAAATGGTGTGTGTTCGATTGGTAGAAGTTGGCATGTATTCGAATGGCTGTTTACCTGAACTTCTTTTCTTGGCTCCCCCTGTCCTCGTTATTGAGTTGTGACTCGTTTCAGGTGGGTCTGCTTGACTTCATAGTGGACGATGGTGGTCACACCATGGATCAGCAACAGACATCCCTCAAACACCTCATGCCGCTGGTCAAGGTAATTGTTTTGCTGCTGCTAGTCAACTCACCTGCTGCTAGTCAACGCACCTGCTGCTATTCAACGCACCTGCTGCTAGTCAACACACCTGCTGTCTGACGAATGTATACCACCCCTGTGTCCTAGTTCGGTTCATTTAGAAAGCTTGCTTTCTTGCATGTAGCAATTGGCATCGTCTCATTTCAAATGGGTTTAGTACAATTGAAATCTAAGCAGTGACATTACAACAATATGCCTCTACGTTATCAACGCTATCCTGCTTTCGAGGGGGGGTGGGTGGGAAAATCGGCTAAACCGTTTGAAAATGAGAGACGTGGGTGGAGGGAAATGACCTCCAGCCCACGTTTTGTACTCCAAAACGGGCGTTTAGCGCGGCTCGACGCTGCCAAATCCTACATTACAGGCAGCTTCGCTTTCGAAATACATAATTTTAAAAAGCATTACAGCTTTTAAAAATATACATGTTTTGAAACCAAAGGGTAACCATTTTTCCTCCTCCATCTTTCCTCCCCCTCCCCCTCCCCCTCCCCCTCCCCCTCCCCCTCCCCCTCCCCCTCCCCCTCCCCCTCCCCCTCCCCCTCCCCCTCCCCCTCCCCACTCCATCTCGTTCTCCTTCATACTGACGTGGTTTCCAGTCCAGTTTCAATGAAATCTATAGCCCAGGTTTTTTTTTACCACTTTCCTCCCTCCTTCCCACCCTCTTACTCCCTCCAATGTTTTTTCCCAGCCCGGTGGAATATATTTTATAGAGGATCTCGAGACGTCGTACTACACTAAATGCCACATTACAGGGTGTTACGAAGGAGGCCCCCCTGGTCTCAACACCACAACAATACACGTTCTCAAGATGCTTATGAACGTGGTAAACCGTGACTTTATCAAGAAGCAGGCTTATAAGAATAGGGGCTCAAGTGAGGAATTTTACACGACTCCTGTAGAGGATTTGGTGGGCGCAGTACACTGCATGAGGAACATTTGTGCACTCAGGCGGAAATCGAGTCCTTGGTATTAGCAAGTGCAGGATATCAAACTGTTTTTGTTACCATTTGTTTTGATACTTCTTTCTGGTTAGTTTTCTGGGTTGTTGAGCAATTGTGTCCAAACGGAGGGATTGTGCCAGCCACACACTACTGCTTGTTTAGCTTGGTAAGCAGCATGCTGTGCTGTGTGCTTGAGCAGCAAAGAATGTTCAACTTGTGCCAGCTGCTACCGTATGCCTCCCCTTACACCATCCATACTGATTCAGCAGACAACGTAGGACTACTAGGTGAGGCAAACAGAGTACACACAGGTAGGTCTAGGTTTCATAAAAACACCATGCGGGCTTCTAGAAAGCTCTACACCTCAAACGACTAAAACCATCGACTAGATTTGCGCCTAAGCGCACATATATTGCGCATGCAGTGTACTGCCCCCACCAACTCCTCCACTGGGGTTGCATAAAATTCTGGGCGCATTACATTCCTGTAGTACGCCTGCTTCTGAAAGAACTCCTTATTCATCACATCTATAAGCTCTTTCATCACGTGTATGGTTGTAGAGTTGAGGCCAGGGGGACCGCCCCTGTAACACCCTGTGTCAGAACGAGGAATGGATGATGCATTGATGTTGGTTGGGGTACATATAGCTAACCCTAAGTTTTGTACCCCCTAAGACAAACCTCACTATAGGCTACAACATTTGACACACCCCCATAGCCTAAGTGAGGGGTGTCTAGCAGAACCAAACGAGTACGGTCACAAGACCAGTCCAAGAAACGAAGCTCAGGGTGGATCACAACGTCACCACACAGTCTGAGCACAAACAACAGTGGCCACAAGGCCAGTCCAAGAAGTAACAGAGGTATATAGAAAGCAAAGTAAACAGTACACTCAAGCCTAAGCAACACGAGAACCAGTGTCAACAAGGCCTAACTGCACACAGCACCTCTGGTGGTCACAAGGCGGAAGCGCCTTGGTGAAGATGTCTGCAGTGTTGGCCTCGGACTCCACAAACTCAAAGCGAGCCTGTCCACGCCTCTGCAACTCTCGCAGAAGAAAGTACCTGACGTGAATGTGCTTCACTCTGCTCTCCAGTCGTGGCTCTCGACAAAGGAGAATAGACGCCTTGTTGTCAGTGAACAAGGTCGGTGCAGAGCTCGGCCGCTCACCAAGGTCGGTGAGCAAGAAAGTCAACCAACGCAGCTCCTGTGCCGCCATGGCACCAGCGTAGATCTCAGCCTCAGCTGTAGAGGTCGAGACCGAAGAGGAGCGCGTGGACCGCCAGGAAACAGCTCCAGAACCCAGGCTGAAACAGTACCCCTGAGTAGACCTGTGAGTCTCAGCGTCGTCAGCGTAAGAGGAGTCACAGTGACCAGTAAGTACGACAGACTGCTGCCCTCCAAGAACCCACGCCTGACGTCGTCGCTAGGTACTTCGCCACCCTCACAGCTGCTGTCCAGTGAACAGGACGGTGTCTCCCTGGCGCAACAAAGCGCGCAAGAACGCTGAGAGGGAAGGCGAGGTCCGGGCGAGTACAAGTCATCAGGTACATGAGGCAACCCACAAGCTCTGCGTAGGGACCACTAGGCTCGAACGGCTCGTCAGGAAAGGGTCCAGTGAGTCTGTGGTCAACAGCAAGAGGTGTGCGCTGTACTGTGGAGTGCTGAAGCCCGAACCGCTGAAGGACCTGCTGCACCATGTGCGACTGTGAAAGTGTAATGGTGCGAGCAGCTCTGTCCCTGGTGATCTGCAGGCCAAGGTAGTGGCGCAGCTCACCAAGATCAGTGCAGGTGTGTCTCTTCTGCAGTTCGGACTTCACGTGTGCCAAAGCAACCCTGTCAGGGGTGGCGAAAACAAGGTCGTCAACGTAGACCAGAACAAAGAAAGGTGTGGGGCCACGACGAACGAACAGCGACGGGTCAGCAGAAGACGGCTGGAACCCAAGGTCAGACAGGGTAGAACGCAGGGTGTCGTGCCACTCACGAGGAGCCTGACGAAGACCGTAAACCGGTCGCCTCAGCCTCCACTGGGTCCCAGGAGGGAAAGAGCCAGTGAAGGCAGAGGGACGACGCAACCAGACCTCCTCGTGAAGACTGCCCTGAAGGAAAGCAGTAGAGAAGTCGAGAGAGTGTAACTCGTAGTCTCTCTGTGCTGCTACGTGTAGTAACACCCGAAGAGTGGTCATCTTCGGGGTGGGCGCGAAGGTCTGAAAGAAGTCAACTCCCTCGCGCTGACTGAAACCTCTAGCCACGTAGCGTGCCTTGAAGACCGGAGGAGATCCCGGTGGCCGCTTCACCCTGTAGATCCACATGCCGTCGACTACGTTCGCCCCCGGAGGGGGAACCTCATCGACGTAGGTGCCTGTGGATCTGTAGGAGGCCATCTCTGCGTCCATGGCAGCTCTCCACTGAGAGGCCCAAGGCCCTGACACTGCCTCAGCGTAAGTGCGAGGAGTCGGAATGTCAAGGGCGTCGGGGTCACCCTCAGGGGCGAGGAGCATGGCACAGAGATGAGGGGAAGCGGCCGCCAGGAACTCTAGCTCAAACTGCCTGTCCTCTAGGGCGTCACAGCCAAGGGCAGACACACCCCCGACGGCTAGAGGACTGGAAGGAGGAGCAGCCACAAGAGCGGTGGCGAAGTCAAGGCGGCGGGTAGAGGCAAAGTCAGTGACTGCGGCAGTAAGAGCGGACACAGAGGACACAGAGGCACGAGGGTGAGTAACAAGCGAGGCGAGAACACGAGAGAGAAGAGGACGGTACGTGCGGTAGTAGTCAGTGACAGGAGTAGGGAGCGACGCAGTGAGAGCCGACTCAGGAGGAGACGGAAGCACAGACGGAGACGGACGAGGTGGACTAGAACGAAGTAAGGCAGTACGAAGGTCAGTGAAGGGAACAGGAGACGAGGGACGAGCACGAGGGGAGCGACGAGAGGCCCAAGTCTGAGAAGGAGGAGGGGACAACGAAGACTGAGAACGAGGGAAAACAGCGGGAGAGGGGTCAGGAGGAGGAAGCGGAGGACCAGAGACGGGAGGAGAGGGGGAGGAGGAAGGAGAGGGAGAGGGGAGACCAAGGGTCCGAAGACCCGAGACAGGAGGAGGAGACGGCAGCAGCTGCTGCTGCTGCTGCTGCGGCTGCTGCGGCTGCTGCTGCTCCAGCGGCTGCTGCCTCTGCTGCTGCTCCTGCTGCTGCTCCTGCTGCTGTCGCTCCTGCTCCTCGAGCCGCTGCAACTCTCTCTCCTCTCTCTCCAACTCCAGCTGCTCCTCACGAGCACGGCGAACACGAGCCTGGAACCTGGTCGGGTAGGGGTGGGGGGAAGGAGTAGTGTCCGGGGCAGCGGCAGCCCCAGAGTCGACCTCCGAAGCACCAAGCACACCACCCCCAGAGGCAGCACCAACACCAGCTCCAGACCCAGGCTCTCCAGAAACCGAAGGAACACCCTCACCCCCAGACGCAGCACCCCCAGACTCCGCACCAGCACCCCCAGACTCCGCACGACCAGTACCAGCCCCCGGAAGACAAGAGTCCTCTGCAACCCGCGGCTCAGCTCCAACTCCAGCACCCCCAGAACCAGAGACCTGTACAGGGACAGTCGCAGGACCAACCTCCCGAGAGGGAGCACCTGCAGGAGGCGGCGAGGAAGACTGTGGGGAGGGAGGCTGTACAGGGGGGGCTACCGAAGGGGGAGGGCTAGCCTGAGACACACCAGACGGGGCTGGACCAGGGGGGGGAGGCTGTACCGGGGGAGCAGGCGGGGGAGCGGCTGTCAGGAAGAGGGGGGGAGGAGGAACCGGGAGACCTCGACTGGGGTACCTGACGTAGTACGGGGTGGACTCCTCGAAACGGACGTCACGGGAGTCAAAGAACCGGTGAGAGGGAGGGTGGTAAAAGGTGAAGTCAGAGGAGTCCTCAGGGAAACCAAGGAAGACACAAGGAACGGCGCGAGGCGAGAGCTTGTCCGCGGAGGTGTCGCGGACAAGAGCCAAGCACCCCCAGACACGAAACCTCGACGCGACACCAGGGGACCCTGTCCAAAGACTGGTCGGTGAAGCCTCCGGCCGAGAGACGCGTGGCCAGAGGTTCAGCTGGTGCGCGGCGTACCTGACCGCGTATGGCCACAGGAAATGGGGGGCACGGGCGTGAGTCAAGGAGGTGCGGGCAATCTCCATGACCAGGCCTATGCGACGCTCAGCAACCCCATTCTGCTGTGGGGACTCCGGAAGCGTCCAGGACTGACGAATGCCCTGTTCGCGACAGAATCCAGCGAGAATGCCGGAGCGAAACTCGCCCCCGCGGTCGGAGTGGAGACAGCTGACACGACGACCACGAGTGTCCTGGGTGGTAAGCAACCACCTGATCAGCGTAGAAGTCACCTCAGACTTCCTCGCCAGGGGGAACACTGTGGTGTAGCGGGAGTAGTCGTCAACGACCACCAAAAAGAAACGCTCACGCTCAGGGCCAGGGCGAGGAGAGGGGCCCCAGACGTCCAAGTGCAGTGTCTCAAAAGGCTCGGTGGCCGGACGAAGGGAGGAGGAGTGAGGGGTGGCACGCAGCCTACCCTCGACGCAAGGACCGCACGGTGGTGCAAGGGACGGCGGCAGCGACGGCAAGACACGCGGGAGACCTAAGACCAGACGCTGACTAGACATAGCACGCAGACGTGGAAGAGAAGGGTGTCCCATCCGGTGGTGCCACAGAACGGTGGGGTGGGCAAGCGACCGACAGGAGCAAGACGCAGCGACTGGACTGGACGCGACAACCTGAGGGGACGGAACCACCTGGTGAGACGCAGGGAGGAGACTAGGGGGAGGGACAGGAACTGGGAGGAGTGGCTGCTGCGACGGCGGCCGCTGTGGCTGCGGCTGCTGCTGCTGCCGCTGCTGCTGCTGCGGCTGCTGCTGCTGCTGCTGCTGCGGCTGCTGCTGCTGCTGCAGTCGCTGCTGAGCGCGCGGGCCAGTGTGAAGAGTGTAGAGACCGGAGCCCGGCTCAGCAGCAAAAGTGGCGAGGGGCTGGTAAGAGTCCCCGTCAACACACACCGCAGTCTCTCCAGAAGGCTCAAACCACACACCCACGTGCTGACTCACGAGGGGTCGCACGCCCACCAAGTTCCGGGAGAACGAGGGGACGTGAAACCCAGTGAGAGACCCAGAAGGAGCAGCCGGACACGGCAAGGTGGTAGTGTGACGCGCGGTGACTGGTCCCGAAGTGGGATCAGCCAGCGCCACAGAAACAGGCGCAGGAAGAGGCGTAAGTGTCGTGCTGTCACGAAAGAAGCAGTGAGAGGCTCCAGAGTCCAGCGTGAACGACAGCGAACCGTCCTCTGAGGTAGCCGCTGGACTAGAGTCTACACAAGAACCTACACTAGCAACAGGCAACTGAGCAAGGCTAGCACCTAAGCTAACAACACCAGAGTAAGCAGAGTCAGAAACACTAGAGTCAACAACAGCATACATAGCATGAGGAGCACCAATCAGATCAACTAACTGCTCAGCAGACATGCCCCACAGAGCGGAGCCGTAGCGCTGAACCAGAGGAAGCCAGTCAAGGGCAGGACCGCCAACCCCGTAGGCCAACCGGACCGTGTCAGTGAGCTGAGCAAAGCACTGACCAGGGGGGTGAAAGCGGCCACAAGGGTGGCCCCGACGAGGACCTGTCAGAACCTGATAGGTGCAGGGAGGGTAAGCAGCACCACGCTGGGGCTGACGCAGCCCCGACCCCGGAGCCAGCTGCTGACGCTGCTGCTGCTGAGGCTGCTGGGAGGAGAGGGGCTGCTGCTGCTGCTGAAGCTGCTGCTGACGCTGAGCCTGGTACCACGCCGCTGCTCCACCTAGCGGGGCCGGCAGTACAGGAGACGACTGACGAGCTCGGGTGTCGCCACCACCAGCAGGCGCAGTGGAGTCACCAGCCGCTGCACGAGAGGTCTCTCCAGACGCTGCACTCCCACCACCGCCAGTCGCAACAGCACCCCCACTACCTCCGCTACCTCCGCCTCCACCTCCACCAGAACCACCTTTCTTGCCCCCCTTGCCGCGGGACCGCGACGCAGTCGTAACAGCAGCTGCAGTCGCGTCAGTAGCGGCAGTGGCAAGAGAGGCAGTGAAGGTGGGTAACTGCGGGACTGTGCACCCGTGGAAGAGTGGGGGGGGCACAGCACCAGAGGCGGCAGCTACCGAGCGAAGGTTGCTCTCGACGTCCTTGAGCGCAGACTCAAGGACCTCGACTGTCAGCTCACTAGGGTGCTTCAGCAGGAGCGCGTCACGTACGGAGGCAAGGCGGTCAGGGAGGCTAGTGGCGATGAAATAGATAGTAATCGCCATGGGGGGAGGAAGCAGTGCAAGCTGTGCCTCAGTGCAAGCAGCGCGGTAACTAGCGTCGAGCGAGCGGAGGTGAGCGATCAAGTCAGCAGAGCGCTCAAACGAGGCGAGATCAGGAAACAGGAACGGGAGGAAAAGACGGCCAAGAGAGACAGTAGCGGGAGTAGAGTAGCGGGCCTTAATCGCAGTGAGGTACGCAGCAGCGGTGCGAACCTGAGTGAAGTGGACCTCCTCTGACTCAGGGAGGAGGCTGCTGAGTGCGATGCAGGCCGCAGCGTCACGCGACGTCCAAGCCGTCCTGTCAGCGCGCTGACGGGCAAAGCGAGCCGTAGCAGCATCGTCAGGGGCAGGACCTAAAGCGGCAGGCTCGGGGGGCTCGGGGAGGTCACCAGTAGCGTGCGACCAGAGGGTCTCGCCCCCCTGGACTTGACTCTCTAACAGACGGCGAGCGCGAAGAAGCCAGACGGAAAAGTCAAGAGGTCTACCGTCAGCGTCGAAACGAAGAACTCGCGGAGTCGCCATAGCGAAAACTAACGCGAACGAGCAGGCGAGTAACAGCAGGAGGTAAGAGGCAAATTAGGGTTCAGGTGGGACTTAGTCGCAGCGGAAGAGCGGGCTAGAGCGACGGGCCAGGGCGTAGGGTCGACGGGACGGGGGAAAGGGCGGGCACGATGCGACGGGGCAGGGCGACGCGACGGGGCAGGGCGACGGGACGGGGCAGGGCGACGTGACGGGGCAGGGCGACGGGATGGGGCAGGGCGACGGGACGGGGCAGGGCGACGGGACGGGGCAGGGCGACGGGACGGGGCAGGGCGACGTGACGGGGGGAAAGGGCGCGACGCGACGGTGGGAAAGGGCGCGACGCGACGGGGGGAAAGAGCGCGACGCGACGGGGGGAAAAGGGCGCGACTCGACGGGGGGGAACGGGCGCGACGCAACGGGGGGAAAGGGCGCTAGGCGACGGGGGGAAGGGCGCTAGGCTCGGCACTAGGCGCGGTAACAACGGAACCGGTACGAACGAGAGGTAGGATCAGGCTCGGGAGATACGAACGGAGAACGGAGGAACGGGATCCCACAGGATCCTAACCTAACTGATACCATGTCAGAATGAGGAATGGATGATGCATTGATGTTGGTTGGGGTACATATAGCTAACCCTAAGTTTTGTACCCCCTAAGACAAACCTCACTATAGGCTACAACATTTGACACCCTGTAACGTGGCACTTGGTGTAGTAAGATGTCTCCACATCCTCGATAAAGTACATCCCTCCAGGCTGTTTAGTTTGAATTAGGGTGGGGTGCAAAGAAAGGTGGGAAAGGGAAAGCCAGCTCATTTGAACATCTCCCCATCCTTCATAATATACATCCCTCCCAGCTGATAAGATCCTTTAAAAGATAAGAGGCAAAGGGAGGTGAAATGACATGGAAGGAAACAAGAGGGGAGCCCGAAAAGAATGGGGGCAGAAGGAGGTGGGGATGAGAAAGGTGGCCTCAGGCTGTTTCAGCATCCCTGTTTCCATGCTGGAAGGGGAGTGTATGGGGGGGAATGCAACGGGATGTGGGAAAGTTACTTTTAAAATTTCCTAGATGTTACGTCTGAGAATTCTCAGAAGAGGAACGTACGGCGCAACGGGATGTGGAAGGTTACTTTTGAGAATCCTCATATGTTACTTCCGAGAATCCCCAGAAGAGGTGTACGGGGGGAGATTGCAATGGGCCATGAGAAAGGCACTGGTACAGGGAACTCGGAGGAGAATGAATATGGTACATTTTTATGTACTGCAGAGGGGAGAAAAGGGGTAATAGTTGCAGGTGAGGTTAATTAATCTCAGTGAATGAAGGTGTTTGCAAAGGTACCTTGACGAGTGGCATGAGGTGTTTGAGGGATGTCTGTTGCTGATCCATGGTGTGACCACCATCGTCCACTATGAAGTCAAGCAGACCCACCTGACACGAGTCAAGGCAATAATAAGAAAGGAGTCACATCACAATAACGAGAAAGGAATAAACAAAGAGTCACAACACAATGACGATAAATGAGTTGATGCAACAAGTAGCAACACCAGTAACAAGAAATGAATCAATCCAATAACAAGAAAAGAGTCACAACATAGTAATGAGGACAAGGATAACCGAGGAAAGCAGAATGGCTAACCACGTAGCACATGCATAACATGCCATGCACATTATACCATGCAGACCATACCATGCACCATGCCATGCACTCCATACCACGTCCACCAAACCATGCACACCATACGTTCTCATCAACATATCCATCAGTGCCATCTCCACCACCCATGATATGCAAATCGATTCCATTACCGCCCATGCCACACAGAAACCACATCTCAACATTCTCTCACACCAGCACCTCCATTCTCTTTCTCTCAGCCTTCCTCACTGCACTCTGCATTTCTGCCATCACTCATCACCGCAATCTTTATCTCAGCCATTACTCTTCATTGCACTCTTTCCCCCAGCCATAGCTCCTCTTACACCCCTTTCCACTCCTCACCGCACTCGATCCCTCAGCCACCACTCCTCACCGCACTCTCTATCTCGGCGACACTCCTCACCGCACTCTTTTCCCCAGCCACCACTCCTCACCGCACTCTTTATCTCGGCCACCACTCCTCGCCGCACTCTTTATCTCGGCCACCACTCCTCACCGCACTCTTTATCTCGGCCACCACTTGCTCCAGGAAGGTCCCATTCGCCTGGTCGCCCACCATCAGCCGCACCCGCGGGTCCCGCGCCTCTGCCTGGTGCTTCTGTGGGGATGAACGAGGAAGATGATTGGGGACAGGCATGAGATGGGCAGGGATTTAACATGGTCAGGAGGTGCGGAAGAGTCACCATCAGCCGCACCCGCGGGTCCCGGGCCTCTGCCTGGTGCTTCTGCCAAAACAGAGAAGCGGAAAGGATTGGAGATAGGGGTCCGGACAAGCATGAAGGTGGAAAACAAGCACAGGCAAACGATGGGTGAGGCACAGACACGGGCAGTGGGGAAAGCGGAATGACTGTGGGATGGTTAGAAGCTAGGTTGGGGGAAAAGAGGTGGTGAACGGACATCATCAACTGCACCCGCTAGTCGTGTGTCTCTGCCTGGTGCTTCTGAGGAGAAGAGAAGCTAAGCAGATTTGGAATGGGGTTGGCGTGGACAAAAATAAAACGACAGTGGGACAGATATGGACAGTGGAGATGGAGGGGCGAAGAATAGTCAATGACACGGATGGGCCAAGGGAGGTGGCGAAGCCATCAGCCACAACCATAGTTCCCTCTCCCCTCCCTGGTGCTTCTTGGGGCAGCAGCATGGAAAAATGGTGATTCCGTTGCCGGGACTTGAACCCGGGTCTTTCGGGTGAGAGCCGAATATCCTAACCGACTAGACTACAACGGAGATATGAGGAGCGCTTGTGTTCTATTTTTATAATTTTGATGCTTCAATCACACTCACCTTCGATATGACACCGTTGTCAATCCCGTAAATCCTGCCCCTCGGGAACGCCCTCTTCCAGAGCTTCAGCGAGTCGCCGTACTTGAGCCCAATCTCCAGCATGTTCACCTCGGGAACCTCCCACGCCGATTTCTCTCGCTTCCGCCCGCGTAATCTTTTGTTGATGTTAGCATCATGGGACTGTCGCGGCAGGCGCAGCGGGTCGAGATAGAGGCTGTAGAAAGCGCCGTAGTGATGCGTGCGCTTATCGGATGTGCCTTGTTTCACGATTTCTTCGAACGAGACGAAAGGCTGCAGGTGGGAGAAACACGGAACCGGCTTTGCTTATTAGTATAGTTACGATCCATCTGGACACCCAATAGAACATCATTAACTCGAAATTACTCCTCAGTACGTCCTACGATGAGGCTTCTGACAAAGAGAATACCTCTTGCACGGCACGCGGCGCATCACGGCAATTTCCGAGAAGGTCAAGCGCGATGTACGCCCAGGGAAGCAGGTAAAGAAGGGTTAATACGCCTCCCCCCAAAGCTAGAATCCATACTCCAATTTTACCCATCTTCTGACAATCCTGCCGCGTACCTGATCGCGTACTTCAATACACACACACGCAAACCACAATCAGGAAAAATGCGAAGGGTTGATTCTTCGCCCATATTAGGAACCGGTGATTTCTTCCTATCGTGCGAAAGGAGCCTGCTGCTGACGTTGTGATGTTCTGACATGAGCGGGGAGAGGGACGGAAAGGAAATTTGAATCCGCCGCGTTCTGCTTGCGGTTGCAGCGTGCATGGCTCCTAGGTACTGCCGAAGATATCCTCGACAAGATCGCAATGTTTGAATGTACCGATTGGTGCTAGAGAGATTGGAACAATATATGAACTTGAATTTCCCATTCTTGAACTTGTGTTTTGTTCTGTTCATGCAATCATGATATGATTCTGATATTGAATATAATTGATAGTTCGCCGTCAGTGTATACAAGGGGTATCGTAAAACAGCGGAGAGAGGCCAATAACGGATGTACAAGAATCTAGAATATATGAAAGACGATCCCGTTGGTGGCATCCTCAGAAAGAGCTTCTTGCGATGCAAGCTTCAACCGTCATGGCTCGCGCTTCTCAACCAACCTCGTTTTGACCTCCAATGCCTCTAGATCGCTCGATCACGTGACCTGCTGCCTTGCCGTTGCTCAAGGGAAAGATCTCGATCACGGGTAGCCTGATTGTGAAACATCTCCCGCCACCTCTCCGTCTGATCGCCGTTAACGTTATCGGCTTCCCAAGCTCACACTCCGGTCTCTGCTTAGCCGCTAATCCGCGAGCCTTCGAGTTCAGATCGAGCGTGTAGCTTGATTCCGGCGATGGCCTTGCCGTTGGAGCCGCGTGATGGCTCGCAGTCAAGCACAAGCACGGAGACCAAAACCAAACATTGCGACGGCAGATGGGCCGAAAAGCGTCGCGAAGGCGAATGATCCGAAAAGCGTTGCGACGGCAGATGGTTCGCAAAGCGTCGCTGACGGCAAACCAGGCGATGCTTCCGGTGACGTCATAATCTCTCCGCCGCTGAACAGATGGTCGAGGCGCATCCGCGTGGGGATCTTCACGGCATGCGTCCTGACTCCCGTTATAGCGGCGTTTGTCGTAATGGACCTTGATCCGTTAGAGCGACGGTCTATTACAATCAACGCCGTTATGAGTGTCACGGGATTCGTTACAACGACGAAGCTGATCCCGATGGCGGTGCCTATATGTTGCGGAGAAACATGTTCGGATTCGATATAAACAAGCGAGGTTCTCCAGCTGGGGTAATCAAGATGTGAGTATAACGAACGTGAGAAGCACAGTGGCAGCTGATTTAACAACACTGATCAGATTTGATATAAACGAGCGACGCTCAGTCGCCGATGTTAATTGTGATTTTAGAAAAAGGGAGGGTAATGTTTCTGGTGTACTCAGGGTCGACAGGGTAGTAGTAGTGTGCATTATTCCCACTTCCACACTAACCTTCCCTACCTCTTCCCACTCAGAATCTTGCAGGTTGTTTTTGAGAATTCTCAAAAACAGCTTGATCGCATCCAATTGTATGCTCATGGGTGCCAAGGTAGGTGGTACTGTGCATTTCCTTTTCCAGTAGCACACCCCCATGCCCCTCATTTCATGTCTCCCCCCCACACTCCCCAGCCCCGAGACGCAGGGATTGGTGGTGGCTCTCGTCTAATTGGTGGTAACCATTCTCTTCCAGCACTTCTACTTCACGCCTGACTCGCCTGTGAGTGCCCCCCCAGGTGATTTCTCAGGTGTTTTCTCAGGTTATCGCGCATGGTAATAGCCAGGTGATGGCTCAAGTGGTTCCTCTTCCAACCCCAACCCTTCAGACCCCTCTCCTTTCACCCCTCCCCTCCATCCCCACCCTCCATTGGCTATTCGATGGTTTACAAATCATCCCTGGCCTGCGTCTGCTTCCTGGCCTTGACTGCTTCTACGTTGTACCTCCCCCTTCTCGGCTTAACCCACCCCCCCCCCCCCCCCCCCCTCCTCCTCCCGCCCCACCCCCCCCCTCTCTTCCTTCTCCCACCCCCTTCCTCTTGGGAGTCCCTTGCGTGCATCAGTTTCGGGGCTTTATTACACATCTTTTCCTCTCAACATACTCTGTTTCCCCCCCACCAGGTTTGACCCGGCCACTCACCGTTTCACAGGCAGCAACGGTCTCAACCTGGTCAACCTCTTCACACCTCACCCTCCCCTTCTCTTACACATCTTTCTCTCTCCACATACTCTGTTCTCCCCACCAGATTCGACCCAGCCACCCACCGTCTCACAGGCAGCAACGATCTCAATCTGGTAAACCTCTTTCTGCGCCTCTTCGGCCCATGCACAGAGGAACAGCTCTGCATTCGCCTCCTGCTCTTCCAGGTAACACTACAGGGCTTGCAGGTAGCGTGTGTGCAGCTGTATGTGATGCTTGAGTCTGTGCTGCTCCTTCACAGTGGCCTGTGCACGGAGGAACACCCCTGCATGCGCCTGCTACTCGTCCAGGTAACAATACAGGGCTTGCAGGCAGCGTGTGTGCAGCTGTATGTGATGTGTGAGTCTGTGCTGCTCCTTCACAGTGGCCTGTGCACGGAGGAACACCTTTGCATGCGCCTGCTTCTCTTCCAAATAGCACCAGAGGGTTGAGGGTGGATCTTCTTGAGTGGAGGTGAGTGAGTGTGGCTCGCCCTTTCGGGTACCCTGCGTGCGGCTGTATGTGCTGCTGGGTCTGTGCGGCTGTATGTGCTGCTGGGTCTGTGCGGCTGTATGTGCTGCTGGGTCTGTGCTGCTCCGTCACAGTGCCCCGTGCACAGAGCAACACCTCTGCATGCGCCTGCTGCTCTTTCAGGTAGCACCAGAGGGCTTCTTCTCTTTGCAGGGTTGGATCTTCTCGTGAGTGGTGGGTGAGTGTGGCTCGTCCTTCCGGGTAGCGTGTGTGTGCAGGTGCATGTGATGTTTGGGTCCGTGCTGCTCCTGCACGTGGCCCCGTGCACAGAGAAGCGGCTCTGAATGAGTGTGCCTCTTCCAGGTATCGCGTGTGTGCAGGTATATGTGATGTTTGGATCTAACAATCAACATGACGGTTGCGCATAGACAAGAAGATACGATACACCAAACCGTAGAAAACGAGAATTCAACACGCAGCTTCGCACAAAAACCAAACGCACACATACCTGGAAGCTTCTTGTTGTACAACTTGTGCAGTTTAGCGAGCCAGGAGCGGCTCTGAATGAGTGTGCCTCTTCCAGGTAGCGCGTGTGTGCAGGTATATGTGATGTTTGGATCCATGCTGCTCCTGCACGTGGCCCCGTGCACAGAGGAGCGGCTCTGCATGTGCCTGTTGCTCTGCCTCATCCCGTGGGGATAATTCAGATTCCTCGCATGTCCCACACACTGATAAAATTAGTGTTTTGAGACGTCTCAAAATACTACCTTTATCACGTGAGACCTCTGCATTTGCCTGCTGCTTTTCCTCATCCCATGAGGATGATTTAGATCCCTCGCATGTCCCACACAGATCCATATTCGTGTGACTTTTGAGAATTCTCAAAAGTCACACGAATATTGCCTGCTGCTTTTCCTCATCCCATGGGGATGATTTAGATCCCACGCATGTCCCACAAAGATCCCCTCTGCAGCCTCTATTGCTTCACATGACACTCCCTCTTTGCCTTCTTTCTGAAGATCAAGTTGTTCTGAGACATCTCAAAACTGTTCCAGATTCCTTGCATGCCCCACACAAATCCCCTCTGCACTCTTGTGCTTCATATTACACACACACTCTTCCCTCCCTCTCGCGTTCATCTCTCCCCCCCCCGCTCTCCGCTCGTTCTCCTTTCTTTGTTTTCCTCCATCACTTTCAAATTCTTTCTGCTCCCCCCTGCTTCACATTACACGCCCCCTTTGCTTTTCCTCCCCTTTCTCCTTCCCACCTGTTACACACCCACTTCAATCCCCTTCCCTCTCGTCCCATACAGGTGCTCTCCGCTCTCTGCTTCTGTGCTCGCCTTGTCCAGCAAGGGTGGTACAAATGAGGCAGCCCTCTCAATTTGACATCACTTCGCAATAACTGTCAGTGTGAAATCAATTCTGTACATGAAAAAGTAGCCTGTTTACTTCATGTGAACAAGAGAGTTGCAAGAATTTGAGGAATGAGAGGGCAAGGAAGCGCAGCAATCTTTGGTTTTCCTGTTCACTACTGATGTTAGGGCTGCAATGAAGGGAGGTGTTTCGTGCAGAAGACACGGCCTGCCCCTCCTGTTAGCCCTCACTGCCAAGATCCTCCCAAATTCAGCATGTATTTGCACGGATCACAAGTACATGACAAGTTTATTTCCCTCTGTGCTACTACCGCCCCACAAACACACACACACACACACACACACACACACACACACACACACACACACACACACACACACACACACACACACACACACACACACACACACACACACAGACACACACACACACACACACACACACAGACACACAGACACACACACACACACACACACACACACACACACACACACACACACACACACACACACACACACACACACACACACACACACACACACACTCTCGCTACCCTCTATACCCCACCTACTCCACAACAAACCACGTAGCAACAACTCAGCACACCACAGCCCTGTGTGATTAAAAGCATCTACCGACCCTCAGTCAGCTAAAGCTTAGAGCACACACACACTACCAAGGACTTAGACACACACTAGCAAGCCCGTCCTCAAGAGGGTGTGAAGATCTACTCATCGTGGTGGTGGTCATCATGGTGGTCGTGATGGTCGTCGTGATGATGATCGTCATGGTGGTCATGATGGTCATCATGGTGATCATCATCATGGTGGTGGTCGTCATGATGATCATCATGGTGGTCGTCATGGTGTTCATCATCGTCATCATGGTCGTCGTGATGGTCATCATCATGGTCGTCCTCCTTCTCCTTCTTGGGCTTCGTGCACGCCTTAACGCACGCCGCGTAATTCGCCTCGCACCCCATCTTATGCCCCTTGTAGCACTGCCGGCGGTGGTACAGGCACCAGTCCTTGCACCCCCACTTGCCGTACTTGCAAGTCTTGAACGACCGGTATGCCTTGCGCCCGCACGTCTTGCCCCGCGCCTCGCACATTGCCATGCCCTCGGAGGAACCAGTCGCTTTCTCCATGCACTCGTGCTTTTTCTCGGTGCACGACTTGCTCTTGAGCTGGAATTTCTGCATGCACGTGAGAGGCTTCGGTTTAGGCTTGGGCTTTTCCTTCTTCTCGTGGTGATCGTCGTCGTCGTGATGGTCGTCATGATGGTCGTCATCATGATGATCGTCGTGATGATGGTCGTCGTGGTGGTCATCATGATGGTCATCGTGATGGTCATCATGGTGGTGGTGATCGTCATGATGGTCATGATGGTCGTGGTGGTCGTCGTCCAGAAATCTCCTGGCTCCGAGAGTCAATTTACCTGCAGACAGTCATGGCATTGAGCAATTCGTCAAGTCAATCTTAAAGATTGTGGACAATTAAAAGCAAAATGTACACATTCTGACCAGAGAAGAATAAGCATTTCATTAAACAGCAGAGATTCGCAGTGGGAAACGGAACTTACCAGCGCTGACGACGGCGCTGGAGTCAGCATAAGCAGAGGGCATGAACAGGGCGACGAGAAACACCGAGCTGGCGACGAGAAGAGCGCCGAGAAGCCTCATCGGAGCCATGATGGAGGAACGCGGGAGCAGAGTTTCAAGAAAGAGCCACCACCAACAACGACTCGAGTGTGGGATAGAATGACGAAGACGTGAATTCGCTGAATTTTTTTCTGGAAATCTGCCCTGCTCTTCCTGGTGTGTCGCTCTGCTGTGAGGTGGGTTTCGGATCGCTTGATAGAAGTGCATCGCGGTGTGGGAGGAGGTTTGCGCGGCTGAGGCGGGCAGCCGAAAATCACAGCTCCCTAAAATTTGCGTACACCCATCCCGTGCCCGGTTTCTAAGGCATCCCATCCCATGTGCTCAAGGGTGCTGCCCGGCTTTTAGTGAGCTGCACTGATTCGCCTGGGCAGATGCTTGCCATACCTTGATTCGTTGGCGATCTGGACCAAGGGGTAGTCCAGAAATTTTGGCTTCTTAGCCGAATTCTTGAAGGCGTTTCGGGAGGACGGCGGTCGCCATAGCGACTCGGTTTGTTGACGCCATCCCATTGGTGGTGATAGGGGCTCTACACAAAATGGTCGCCACGGCAGCGGGCAGCTTTCACCAGCTCGTGATTTCTCATCGACGGCCAGAAACACTCTCCATACTCATCGCTGCTTGATGAGATTACACGTAGGGTGCTTACTGATAAGGTGTCGACGTGTCATCACATGACGAGAGAATATGCGCCTTAGTGAAAATCCTCGATTTAGAATGAACCCTAAATGTATTAACATAAAAGAAGTCTGTCTGATCTCTAATCATATAAAGCCAATCACATGGACACGAGGTATTCAAATCCCACAGATAAATCAGATAAAATAAGAAGCACGTATTAATACATTCAATTTTCCTGATTTTTTTCCACAGAAAAAAGCTGTGATACGACAGATAAAATAAGGAGCTTCCATTTTCCTTGAATACCCAGCAGCTAGAAACCAAAAGTGAAAACAAATGTTTAATAAAGCTGGTCGTTCACGATTTTCCGTTGACTGTTATAATTATCGGGGTATCTGTTAGGGACCATCCTCATGTTTCTCCAAACCCGAGCGGCACATACTGTATTCCCCTGTTGCGAGCCGCGTCCTACTGAGTTCACCTCCCGCACTTTTCGCCAAACAAGCGTGCGACTGTCGTGAGTGGTGGTGACAGCGTCACGTAATGCTCCATGAGACCCACCAAGCCATACCCGCACGTCTGTCACCATACCGCCGAGAACCATGCCGACGAATTCGGCTTGGTCCTTCAAGCTCGACATCCCCGGACCAGATCTGTCAGAGCCAAACCGTCACCTACCGTACCACATCTCAACCAAACCGAACGGCAGATATTCTGCCGAGCCGAAGGACGTGCCCAGCCGGAGCAAACCAAACAAGGCAGTCCAGCCAGACCAGTGTCAAACCGCACCTTGGTGTCCGAACCAGACTCAAATCTGGAATGAACCACTGCCCGCCCAGGACTATGTGCTGTCGATTACGATTCACGACTCACAACAAACAAGCCTTCTCGTTCAGTCTCTGCTTGTTATGGCGATTCTAGAACATCAAGGTCGGCAGCACGACGCCTATCTCCTAGTTTTCTTTCCGTTCCGGCCTTGCTGCTGACACGACTTTCTGTGAGCAGCATCAATGGAAAACAAACAATAGGAACGGATCGCCTCGCAGTTGCCTAAGATCGCCTGCCGGCTGACCGGCATCCCGTCTTACGAGCTGTACGTTAGCATTATTTATTATGACAGCCGGCTTAACGGGACTATATTTATTTATCCAAGCGACGTCCTCGTCCTCTAATAAAGTGCCGCATCTTTCGATATAATCGCATGGGTCCGGTCGTAGTGGTGAAGGACCCGGCAAAGATCCGGCAAGAGCGACACGCTCGCCCACAGTCACAATCCCTCCCGTGCACTCACTTCCGCTCACCCCCAGGCGCTCATTCGCACAGCTTGTCGCAAAGTCCGCCGCAAAGCCGATCGCACGCGTCGTCGCATGCGCTTTCGCAAGTTCACCTGAATTCGCACAGCAAGACGAGACATCAGCACCGAGGGTGGTTTTCGAGTCTGTGTGGTAACAATCTCAATGTAGTCACATGGTCTGCGATTTTCTTCGCAGCCATTCTTTTTCATCTGCTCGGGCATACGAAACTCCATGAACCGGGTAACCACATTGCGAAGCTGTCAGATCTGACTGTAGACGGCAAAAGTCAACAAGGACTTATATCGATTCAAAATGGACTGACTGTAGCGGAATCTGGGCCGGAAAGCGCGCAAAACGAGGGCCACATTAGTTACGGCGGGGATCGCCTGACACATCCAACGGCTGAGATTAAAAAGAGATGGCTAGCTGCGAATCCCGAGGACGAAGGGCCCGGAAAATCCGGGAGAGGAAGGACCGACGCCAGGCACGGGGAGGGAGAACCTGGAGGGAATAGCACCGCTCCGATTCGTGGCGGGATTGATAAGGCGGAGGGGACGCACGAGGCTGGCGGGAAAGAGGAGCGTGGGGGGAAGCAGGAGGACGCGGGGAAACAGGAGGAGGAGGGGAAAGAGGAGGATGAGGAGGGGAGTGGTAGCAGTTCTCTGGTAGAGCGCGTGAATGCGATTGACGGCAGCGGGGAAGAGCAAGTGGAGGAGCGTGAGGGAGGAAATGTGAGTGAGGACAAAAGGGAGCACGGGGACTGGGAGAGGGATGGGGGGGAGGAGGGTGGGCGGGAGGGGGATGGGCGGGAGGAGGATGGGCGGGAGGAGGGTGGGCGGGAGGAGGGTGGGCGGGAGGAGCAGCTCGCAATGGTTGGCGCTATGCTGGAGGGTGGGTGGCCGGGGCAGGAGGTGGCGTGGGGGAATGCGGGAGGGCTGTGGCCTAGGCAGGGGGAAAAGGGGAGTGCTGTGCGGGAGGGGGGTGTTGAGGGGGATCGGGTGGTTGAGGGGAAGGCGGAAGGTGAGGGGGAGGCGGAAGTTGAGGGGGAGGCGGGAGTTGAGGGGGAAGGGGGAAGAGACCGGGGTAGGTCAGATATTGGTGCTCACAGGATGGCGGAAGGGGAGGGGGAGGTTGCGGATGGGGGGGTGTCAGTTGGGGGGAAGGGGGAGGGGAAGAGCGCAGGAGCGGAGGAGGAGGGGGTGGATGAGGGGGCTGCGGGGAGTGAGGAGGGGAAAGGGGAAGGGGGAGGGGAAGGGGATGAGGAAAGGGAAGGGGAGGGGGATGAGGAAAGAGAAGGGGAAGGGGAGGTAGGGGCCGAAAGTGATGGTGTTGCGGCGAATAAAGGGGAGGAAGAAGGAGAAGAGGGAAACAAGGGAGATGTGAGAGGTAGGAGAGGAGGGGAAGGCATTGGTAGTGTGAAGGCTGTGGGAGATGCGGAGGGCGGGGAGAGCGATGAGCAAGCGCGGAGGGATGGGGAGGAGGAGGGGGGAAATGGGGAGGAAGGAGAGAGTAGGGAGGAGGAGGAAGAGAGTGGGGAGGAGCAGGAAATAAAGGGTGGGGAAGAGGAGGGAGAGGGTGGGAACGGGGAGGGAGAGGGTGGGGAAGAGGAGGAAGAGGGTGGGGAGGGGGAAAGAGAGGATAGGGAGGGCGGGTACGAGGGAGGGGATGACAAGGAGAGAGGAGGGGAAGGGGACGGGGAGGGCGAGGAGGGTGAGGGGGAAGAAGGGAGGGAGGATTATGGGAAAGAGCTGTTGGAAGGGGTTTTAGGGGAAGATGAAAGGGATCGAGAGGGGAAAGTGAAAGGGGAAGGGGGGGTTGATGATTATGATATTGGGGAAGAGGGAGAAGAGGAGGAGGGAGAGGAGGAAGAGGAGGAAGAGGGGGAGGAGGAGGAGGGAAGCGAGGGGGATGGTGGGAGGGACCTTGATGGAGAGATGGACGAGGGGGGAGCGGGGGCGAGAAAAAGCAGCAATGCGGGTGCGCGGAATCCCAAGGAAGGAGAGGGGGAAGCAGAGGGGGAGGCAGAGGGGGAAGCGGAGGAAGAAGCGAAGATGGGGCTACAGGAAACAGGGGCGGAGGCGGGGGAAGCAGAGGAGGAGTTGGGAGATGATTTGGAAGAAGCGGGGTTTGGGGCAGGGCGCAGTCGCAGCCGCAGTGGCAGCCGCAGTATGGGTGATTTGGGCAGGCTTGTTGACTTCAAGGGAGTGGGTGCAGGCAAGGAGGAGAGGGTCGAGGAGTCAGGGGAAACAGAGGAGGAGGAACTAGATGACGATATGGAGGAAGTGGGGTTTGGGGTGGGGCGTGGTGGCAGTCGCAGCATGGGTGATTTCGGCAAGCTTGTTGGGCTGCAGGGAGTGGGTGCAGATGAGGAGGAGAGGGAGGAGGAGGAGAGGATTCACAAGGCAGGAATCGGCAAGTCCAAGGCAAAGGCGGCAAGTGGAAAGGCAAAGAAGAAAAAGAAGGGGGGACGCGGCAAGGACAAGAAGAAAGAGCGGCTGAAGGCTCTGTGGAGGAAGAAAGAAACATGCAGCAGCAGCAGCAGGAGGAGGAGGAGAAGGAGAAAGAGGAGGAGGGGGGGCCTCTGAGCCGCCCTTTGAACCGCCAGAGCCGCGGTGGAGGCCGGACAAGGCGTGTGCCAACGTGGCTGAGATGGGCGAGGCGACAGCTGGCAGCACCGACCAGGCGAGCCTGAAGCTGCGGCGAATGATCGAGCGACACCTGGCGGTGCACGGTGGGTGGGTGGTGTTTTTTAATCAAGCAAGGCTTTTCGTGGTTGGAGTACGGGTGTGTCAACACCCCATTCCAGTGCCGCTGAAACGCGTCCTTCCCTTCCCCACTCCCACCTGGTCCTCTTAGCCACCACGTGCCCCTTGTGTGTGTGGTCTGTCTGGTCCGACCTCTAGGGAGTTCATCTTACCCTCCCTCGCCAATTCCCCACTCCCACTGTTTCCATTCTGTGTCCCTTCTGCGTCCTCTCCATTCGGTATCTCTGCAGTGCGTGTGCTGCCCTCTCACAAGTTCCGTCGGAGAGGCTTCGTGTAGGGATATGGCAAGCACGAGGGTTTAGGGAACAACCTCTACAAGGTCCTCATGGCCCCACTCATTTCACTCGCTCGCTCACATTCACTCTCTCTCTTCCCTCCTCTCTCTCTTCCCTCCCACTCTCTTCCCTGCTCTCTCCCCCCTTCTCTCTCCTCCCTCTGCCATCTCCCCTCTTCCCCTGCAGGTGCCTCTGTTCTGCGTGCACTGCCCTCTCACGAGTTCTGTCAGAGGGGCTTCGTGCTGGGATATGGCAAGCACCCCAACTACTACTCCTTACCCTCCGCTCGCCACTCTCATCCCATCTCCCCTCTTCCCCTCCAGGTGCCTCTGCCCTGCGTGCACTGCCCGCTCACGAGTTCTGTCAACGGGGCTTCGTGCTGGGATATGGCAAGCACGAGGGGCTGGGCAACAACCTGTACAAAATTCTCACAGCGCCGGCTCTTGCTCTCATGCTCAACCGATCCATCATTGTGGGCGAGAACTAGTGAGTGAAGTGGGTTAGATGCGGTGGTGTGTGGCGGGCTGCGGTGAGGTGCGGGGTCTGGTGGGGTGCGCAGTGGTGAAGATCCTCACAGCGCCGGCTCTTGCTCTCATGCTCAACCGATCCATTATTGTCGGCGAGAACTAGTGAGTGAAATGGGTGAGATGAGGGTGAGATATGGTGGGAGGGGGTGGGGTCTGGTGGGGTGGGGTGGGCTGTGGGCAAGCACGAGGGGCTAGGCAACAACCTGTATAAGATCCTCACAGCCCCGGCTCTTGCTCTCATGCTCAACCGCCTCATTATTGTGGGGGAAAACTAGTGCATCATGGGGGTTGAAATGCGGTGGGGTTTGGTGAGGTGGGCTGTGGGGAGGTGCTGTGGGGTCTGGTGGAGTAGGCAGTGGTGAAGTGTGGTGGGCTGGGGAACAGCCTCTCTGATGCCCTCAGGGCCCCAGCTCTCTCATGCCCAACGTCTCCGTCATCATGGTATGGACGTTGGGAGAAGGCCAGGTAGTCCTTCCACCTGGTGTTGAGAGACGTTGGGCATGAGAGAGCTGGGCCATGGTATGGTGGATTTTGAGAATTCTCAAAAACCAGCTCGTTGGGCATGAGAGAGCTGGGCCCAACGTTGGGCCCACCTGGGTATGGTGGAAGGACTACCTGGCCTTCTCCCCTCAAGCATTCTCCATGCTCGAGTTGAGGCACCTCTGGCACCACCACTCACCATCGCCCACCACCACTCTCCCTTCCTCCCCACCCCAGTGGCACGTGCACTGTGATGCTAACTACAAGACGGTGGGGGAGCGGCTCTGAAAGGACTACCTCGCCTTCTCCCCAGAAGTATTCTCCATGCTCGAGTTGAGGCACCAGCACACGAGTGCTGGTCCTGCTGTTGCTGTTGCTCACCACGCACCACCACTCACCACCCATCTCTGCCTCTCCCTTCTCGTCCCAACCTCCCTCCCCTCATTCCTCCCCCCCAGTGGCACGCGTCCTGTCATGGAGAGCAACAGGACAGTTGGGCAGCGCCTATGGAAGGACTATCTTGCCTTCTCCCCGGAAGTATTCTCCATGCTCGAGTTGAGGCACCTCTGGTATCAGCACAAGTGTGAGCAGCGCTACAAGAGGTCTCTGGTGGTCAGAACGGATTCGTTTGCCAACCGGGCGAGGTCTCGCACGCTGTGTGATGATTGGTCGACCTGGAAGGAACCCATTATCTGGTGAGTGCATGTGTGAGAACACAACACTTGAACATAGGCACCTCTGGCACCAACACGAGTGCGAGCGGCGCTACAGGCGGCCTCTGTTGGTCAGGACGGATTCGTTTACCAACCGGGCGAGATCACGCATGCGTGTGATTATTGGTCCACGTGGCAGGAGCCCATCATCTGGTTAGTGCATGTGTGTGTGCGTGCATGAGCGTGAGATCACGTCTTTTAAGAGTTAAGGGTCAACGTGTTTCCCTTGGACAATTCTCCATACTGGGGCTAAGACACCTCTGGCACATCCACGTGTGCGAGCAACGTTGCAAGCGGCCTCTGCTGCTCCAAACTGACTGGTTTGCCGACCGAGCGAGGCCGTGCACAAACTGTGTGTTGCATGCATGCATGCATGCGTGCGTCCATGCGAGAGAACAGCCCCTGAGGTGATGAAGGCCACTGTGCCGAAACGCGTGCGCTCCGTTGGGAATTATATTTTCTTTCCTACTCGATCACTACCTAGCCTAGGCACCTACAGAATAGCGAAGATTAGGACAAGATTGGTCTGTTAGGTCTAGGTCGAATCTATACTTATCTGCACACTGTGTGTTGCATGCATGCGTGCGTGCATGCGAGAGAACAGCCCCTGAGTCTAGGAGTCTTCATTGATTGGCTGAGAACCGTCCGTCTTAGCAGTCAGAGCCGATTCCTTGGAGATCGCCTGTTTCACCCCTCTCACGCTTCCTTCCCCTGCATACACCCCTCCCCCACCCCAGCTGCTGCTGCTGCTGCTGCTCCACCACCTTATCCCTTCCCATGTCCCCCCTTTCTCTCACCCTTTCCCCCACCCCACCTCCCCCAGTTTCGATGACGCATTGGATTCAGTAAGCATACAGACGTTCCTGAAGAACCTGCATCCGTCCATGCGGGAGAGAGCACAGGCCATCATGGGCATTCCCTGGGACCCCGCTCAACCCCTTTGGCTAGATTGCCTGTTTTCACCCCTGCCAACCTTCCTTTCCCTGCATACACCACCCCTCCCCCTCTCCAGCTTCAATGATGCATTGGACTCGGGGGGAATACAGACATTTCTCAAGAACCTGCATCCGGACATGCGGGAGAGAGCACAGGCCATCATGGGTGTGCCCTGGGACCCCAACTCGCGCTGCAATCCCACCCCCCTCTCCCTGCCCATCTATTCCCCCGTCCCCTCCCCCACTCCAGCTTCGATGATGCATTGGACTCAGTGGGAATACAGACGTTCCTGACGAACCTCCATCCATCAATGCGGGAGAGAGCACAGGCCATAATGGGCGTGCCCTGGGACCCCAATTCGCTCCCCAACCTCTTTGGCGAGATCGTGCCCACCCTTCCTTCCCCTTCTTTCTCCCCTCCCACCTCCCCCAGCTTCGATGACGCATTGGTTTCAGTGGGAATTCAAGCATTTCTCAAGAACCTCCATCCGGACATGCGGGGGAGAGCACACGCCATCATGGGCGTGCCCTGGGACCCCAACTCGCGCCTTAACCTCTTTGGGGAGATTGCCTATTTTCACCCCTCCCAACCTTCCTTCCTTTGCATTCACCCCTCCCCCACTCCAGCTTCGATGATGCATTGGATTCAGTGGGAATACAGACCTTTCTGAAAAACCTCCATCCATCCATGCGGGAGAGAGCACACGCCATCATGGGCGTGCCCTGGGACCCCAACTGCCTCTGCACTCCCATTCTCCCCTCCCTGCCCATCCGGCCTCCCTCCCTCCCTTCCCCCGTCTCCAGTCTAGATGATGCATTGGACTGTGGGAATACAGACCTTTCTGAAGAACCTGCATCCATCCATGCGGGAGAGAGCGCACGCCATCATGGGTGTGCCCTGGGACCCCACCTCGCGCTGCAATCCCACCCCCCTCTCCCTGCCCATCTGTTCCCCCGCCCCCTCCCCCACTCCAGTTTTGATGATGCATTGGATTCAGTGGGTATTCAGACATTCCTGAAGAACCTCCATCCATCCATGCGGGGGAGAGCGCAGGCCATCATGGGTGTGCCATGGGACCCCAACTCGCGCCCCAACCTCTTTGGGGAGATTGCGCGTGTGCTACTGCTGCCCACGCCAGCGGTGGCGGATGCAGTGAGATGGGCGCTGGGCAGCGGAGGGAAGGACGCTGATGTGGTGATTCACTTTCGGCACGGCGGGTGAGTGGAATGGTGTGAGTGGAGTGGTAGGGGTTGGAGTGGAAAGAGGAGAGGCTTGCCTCTCTGCCGCTGCTGCCCACACCAACGGTGGCGGATGCAGTGAGATGGGCGCTGGGGAGCGGAGGGAGGGATGCCGACGTGGTCATTCACTTTCAGCACGGCGGGTGAGTAGTGGGGTGGGGTGGGAAGAGGAGAGGAGGCTTGCTGCAAGTGCTACTGCTGCCCACGCCTGCAGTGGCGGATGCTGTGAGATGGGCGCTTGGTTCAGGAGGGAAGGACGCCGATGTGGTGATTCACTTCCGGCACGGCGGGTGAGTGGCTTGGTTTAGCCTGTTATGTTGGTTCAAGGTTGGCTTGGGTTGGTGTGGGTTCAGATGGGCGCTGGGGGGTGGAGAGGGACGCCGACGTGATCATTCACTTTCGGCACGGCGGGTGAGTGGAGGGTGTTGGTGGAATGGAAAGAGATGGAAAGAGGAGGGGCTTGCCTGTCGGGTGCTGTTGCTGCCGGCGGCAGCAGTGGAGGAGGCTGTGAGATGGGCGCTTGGGAGTGAAGGGAGGGATGCCGACCTGGTGATTCACTTCCGCGGCAGGAGAGTGCATTGGGCTGTGTTTTTATTATCATGGTGCATGGGTTGGCATGGTTGGGGTGGGTGGAATGAAAATTGAAGGGTGGAATGGGAAGAGGAGAGGAGGTTTTTTCACGAGTCGTCAGTCGTCCTCCCTCCGCTTCCCCTCCTTCCTGCTGCAGAGCAAACTGGAGTCATTGGCGTCTGCGGTTGCTCTGTGCCTGAGAAAGGCCCTGGAGCACATACACAGGGTGAAGCAGCAGGGCTTTCTGAGGCACCTCAGAAGTCATCTTGTCTCTTGTCCCCCCCTCCTCGTCCCTTCCTCTTGCTGCAGGCTAGAATCCGTGGCTTCTGCGGCTGCTCTGTGCCTGAGAAAGGCTCTGGAGCACATCCAAGCGGTGAAGCAGCAGGACGCGCAGCAGAAGGGGCAAGCAGACGCACTTCAAAGAATACAGGCGGTTGCAGCAACAGCACCACTGACAGCAGCAGAGGCAAGAGAAGCAGCGCTGCCAGCACTGCCAGCAGCAACAGCAGCAGATAGAGCATCCATAGCTACAGCAACGGGCGGAGCAGTATTAGCAGGGCCAGCAGGGAGCAGAGGAGTTGAAGCAGAAACAGCGGCAGATTTTAGACCAACAGGTGCTGGTGCAGGCAGTATGGGGAGTAGGTTGCTGGCGTGGGGGAAGGGGAGAATTCGGTGGGGCAGCGGTAGAAGATTGTTGGAGACGGAGGGTAGAGGAGGGGAGGAGGAGAGTGGAGAAGGGGAGGAGGGTGGAGGAGGAGAGGAGGTGGAGGGTAGAGGAGGGAAGGGGAAGGGCAAGACAACCAAGGGAAAAACGAAAGGAAAGAGAAAGAAGGGAAAGAAGAAGGCGGGAAAGACAACGCTGAAAAAGGCAAAGAGTGGAAAGACGAAGGCGCGAAGGACGGGGAAGTTGAAAGCGGGGAAGGCAAAGAAGGGGAAGAAGAAAGGCGGGAAAGGAGGGGAGGATGGAGAAGAGAATAAGAAGGGAGGGGCCGAGAGCAAGGAAGCAGGGAGCAGTAATGCAGTGAGTGATAAGGACAAGCTGAGGGTGGTGGTGGTGGCGGATCACCCAAGCGTGTTCCGCAAGATAGGCGCTCTCACGTCCGACTTTGCAAAGGTGGGTCCTGTAGGGAAGGGGGGCACTAAAGCAGGGGGTATTAGAGCAGTGGGCAGTAAAGCAATGAGCAAGGCAGTGGACAAGCTGAGGGTGGTGGTGGTGGTGGTGGTGGCGGATCATACAAGTGTGTTCCGCAAGATAGGAGCTCTCACGTCCGACTTTGCCAAGGTGGGTCCTGGAGGGAAGGGGGGCACTAAAGCAGGGGGTATTAGAGCAGTGAGCAATAAGGCAGTGAGTGAGAAGGAAAAGCTGCGGGTGGTGGTGGTGGCTGATCATCCCAGCGTGTTCCGCAAGATAGGAGCACTGACATCCGACTTTGCCAAGGTGGGTGAACTGTTCACCTCCCCGACTGTTGAGTCGACTAGAAGATTTGCCCGATTGTCCAGGTGTACTGCACAAAACGGCGTGCTGCACAAAACGGCGTGCTGCACAAAACGGCGTGCTGCACAAAACGGCGTGCTGCACAAAACGGCGTGCTGCACAAAACGGCGTGCTGGCATCTGAATTCGGCGTGCTGGCATCTGAATTCGGCGTGCTGGCATCTGAATTCGGCGTGCTGGCATCTGAATTTGTGATTTGTGAGTCGAATCAAAAGTCGCCTGACTTTGCCAAGGCAAGTGATATTCTCTCAGACTTCCTCCCGTTTTCCACCTTCGCTCCCTCTTTCCCTTTTGCTTCTCCTTTTCGTGATTCTCTCTCCTCCCTGTCCTTGTCCTCTCCCTTTCCAAGTCACCGCTCTTCCTATCCCCCTCACTCCGTCTTCCTGCTCCCCACCTTCTCTCACCGAACTGTCCCCTTCCTCACCCATACCCACTCTTTGCATGTCATGCTACCCACACCTCCTTGCATCTTTTGTCCCTTAACTTATTCTCCCGTCACCAATCTCCTGCTGCCCCCCTCACCTCTATCTCCCCTCACCCCATTCTTCCTTTCACCAGTTCTCCGTCCTGTTCCCCCTGTTTTCCCCCCTCTTCCCCCCTTCCTCCCCCCTGCAGATCATTCGCTTTGACCATGATCTGAGTTGTGTGCATCGACACCCAGAAAACCACCTTGCACCACTCGCCCCTTACCCACCTCATCCCCCTCGATCCCTACTGTTTCCCCCTGTTCCCCCCCCCCAATCAGATCATCCGCTTTGACCATGCCAAGTTTGTATGTAGACACCCAAACAGCCCCTCGCACCGATTCTACCTTACCCACTTCATTCCCGTCCCTCCCTACTGTGCTACTCTATCCCCCTCTCCCATCAGATCATCCGCTTTGACCATGCCAAGTTTGTATGTCGACACCCAAACAGCCCCTCGCACCGATCCTACCTTACCTACTTCATTCCCGTCCCTCCCTACTGTGCTACTCTATCCCCCTCTCCCATCAGATCATCCGCTTTGACCATGCCAAGTTTGTATGTAGACACCCAAACAGCCCCTCGCACCGATTCTACCTTACCCACTTCATTCCCGTCTCCCTACTGTGCTACTCTATCCCCCTCTCCCATCAGATCATCCGCTTTGACCATGCCAAGTTTGTATGTCGACACCCAAACAGCCCCTCGCACCGATCCTACCTTACCCACTTCATTCCCGTCCCTCCCTACTGTGCTACTCTATCCCCCTCTCCCATCAGATCATCCGCTTTGACCATGCCAAGTTTGAATGTAGACACCCAAACAGCCCCTCGCACCGATTCTACCTTACCCACTTCATTCCCGTCCCTCCCTACTGTGCTACTCTATCCCCCTCTCCCATCAGATCATCCGCTTTGACCATGCCAAGTTTGTATGTAGACACCCAAACAGCCCCTCGCACCGATTCTACCTTACCCACTTCATTCCCGTCCCTCCCTACTGTGCTACTCTATCCCCCTCTCCCATCAGATCATCCGCTTTGACCATGCCAAGTTTGTATGTCGACACCCAAACAGCCCCTCGCACCGATTCTACCTTACCCACTTCATTCCCGTCCCTCCCTACTGTGCTACTCTATCCCCCTCTCCCATCAGATCATCCGCTTTGACCATGCCAAGTTTGTTCGTCGACACCCGGAAAGCCCACTCGCCTCTGCAAAGAACAAATCTGTAAGTGGGACTGGGAGACTAGAGGATGACTTTTGAGTCGAGTCAAGAGTCACTTAGTGGGAGTGGGAGACTAGGGAATGACTTTTGAGTCGAGTCAAGAGTCACTTAGTGGGACTGGGAGACTAGGGGGAATTCCCACATTCAAAGCACCCTCGGGACTCAAACACTTGAGAAACCTCCTAGCAACCTCTCTGCAAACTATAATCAGTCTTGCAAAACAACATTTTGACAGCATTGTCTTATCATCATTCTCGCTTCCTTCCTGAACCGACTGTTCAGTAGCCTTCCGATAAACTTCTCCTTGTACTGTGATCTCTTCCCCTCCACATCCCTCTCCCCTTCCTCCGTGTCCCTATCGCCCCCACAGCTCCCGTCCTTCCGAGTACGTGGCTGGGGCGCCCCCTGCCCCACTGCCCCCCTGCCCCACTGGGTGACTTTTGAGTCGACTCAAAAGTCCCTTCCTCCCTGTCCCTATCGCCCCCACAGCTCCCGTCCTTCCGAGTACGTGACTGGGGCGCCCCCTGCCCCACTGCCCCCCTGCCCCACTGGGTGACTTTTGAGTCGACTCAAAAGTCCCTTCCTCCCTCTCCCTATTGCCCCCACAGCTCCCGTCCTTCCGAGTACGTGACTGGGGCGCCCCCTGCCCCACTGCCCCCCTGCCCCACTGGGTGACTTTTGAGTCGACTCAAAAGTCCCTTCCTCCCTCTCCCTATTGCCCCCACAGCTCCCGTCCTTCCGGGTGCGAGACTGGGGCGCCCCCTGCCCCACTGCCCCCCTGCCCCACTGGGTGACTTTTGAGTCGACTCAAAAGTCCCTTCCTCCCTCTCCCTATTGCCCCCACAGCTCCCGTCCTTCCGAGTGCGAGACTGGGGCGCCCCCTGCCCCACTGCCCCCCTGCCCCACTGGGTGACTTTTGAGTCGACTCAAAAGTCCCTTCCTCCCTCTCCCTATCGCCCCCACAGCTCCCATCCTTCCGAGTGCGCGACTGGGGCCCCCTGCCCCACTGGGTGGCATTGGCCGACTGGGACTGAACCGTTATCCACATCACCACAAACACCTATCTCTACCCTCGCTTTCCCGTCTCCCCTCTCTCCCCTCTGCCCCCGCTCACCCGCACAGCTCCCATCCTTCCGAGTGCGCGACTGGGGCCCTCTGCCCCGCTGGGTGGCGTTGGTCGACTTCTTCCTCGCCGCCCGGGCGCGCTACGCCTTCATCTCTGGGGGACGCTCGAGGGTCTTCACCACGTTCTCTCAGCTCGCTGCTTCCTTAGCCGCTGCCAGGAGCCTAGGTGAGCAGTCATGTCATGACAACGTGTAGACTATGCAGTGTGCCGTGTCTCAAGGGTCTTCACCACCTTCTCCCAGCTTGCTGCCTCATTGGCTGCTGCCAGGAGCCTAGGTGAGTGACCATGAGGAGTGGTAGAGTATGCAGTGAGCTGAGCTAGCATCACTGGCCGTTTTCCCAGCATGAATTGAGGCACTGCCAGGTGCCAATGAGGCGGCGAGCAGGGCACAGGGCCCTACTCATGGGTCTTCACTTCACCAACTTCTCTCAGACGACTTCTGAGGCGCCTCAAAAGTTGAGGCACCTCAAATGTTGAGGCGCCTTCAAAGTTGATGCGCCTCAAAAGGCGAGCAGGGCACAGGGCCCTGCTCAAGGGTCTTCACCAACTTCTCTCAGCGTGCTGCGTCTTTACCCGCTGCCAGGTGTTTGGGTGTGAGACACGACGGGCTGCAGAGCAAGAGGTAAAATGTATAGCTCACTCTCTCATTTACTCTGACCCCTCCCATCTCCCGCTCCCCCTCCCCTTTTTCCCATTCCCCCCTTGTCCTCCCTACCAGAGGACACCCCCTCCCCCCCTGCATTGCGCTTCCTGCTGCTAAGCGCCTTCCATTCGCACCTACTGGAAAACGGGTTGGCCAACCAGGGGGGGAGGGGCCACGCCTGGCACACCTTCTCAGGCCGCCTCTCCTGCCCCGAGCAGCCCCCCCAGTGCGCCCTCTCCCCATTTCACACAGCCTCCTTCCCTCCATCTTTCCTTGCTTCCCCTCCCCCGTCCCCCGTCCCCCGTCCCCACACCAGAGGACACCCCTTCCCCTCCTGCATCACGCTTCCTCCTGCTGAGCGCCTTCCACTCTCACCTACTGGAGAACGGTCTGGCCAACCAGGGGGGGAGGGGCAACGCCTGGCACACCTTCTCAGGCCGCCTCTCCTGCCCCGCGCAGCCCGCCCAGTGCGCCCTCTCCCCTCTTTTACACTGCCTTATTCTCACCCGCTCCCTTTCCCTGCTTCCCCTTCCCCCTCCCTCTTTCCCATCCCCTCCTCCTTTCCCTCCTTTCCCATCTACAGAAGACACACCTTCCCCACAAGCCTCACGCTTCCTCCTTCTAAGCGCCTTCCACTCGCACCTACTGGAAAACGGTTTGGCCAACCAGGGGGGGAGGGGCCACGCCTGGCACACCTTTTCCGGCCGCCTCTCCTGCCCCGCGCAGCCCCCCCAGTGCGCCCTCTCCGCCGCCCTGCCCTACGCCTGGTGGGACGCCCCCTGGCAGTCCCCTGCGCGGGGGGAAGGGGGGAAGCTGCGGCGGCTGGGGCTGCAGGTGGGGGAAGGGGGGGAGGTGGGGGAGGAGGCGGTGGAGAGGTTTTGTGAGAGGCGGAGGGGGTTGGCTGTGAGGGTGAAGCTAGAGATGGGGTTGAAAGGGGGGGGAGAGGAGGAGAAAAAGGGGAAGGGGGGAAAGGGGAAGGGTGAGAAGGGGGAGAAGTGGAAGGGTAAGAGGAGGGAGACTGGGGAGAATGGGGAGAAAGGGGAGATTGAGAGGGGGGAGAAAGTGGAGAAGTGGAAGGTGAGGCAGAGATGATGGATAGGGGAGGAGGGGAATGTAAAAGAAAGAAAGGAGAAAAAGAAAGTGGAAGAGGGGGGGACGGGCTAGTAAGCCCAATAGTTCCAATCAGAGCTCCCTCATACGTGCATGATTGAGAATAGTCAATGACATGGTTTGATGACACTGGTGAATCCCAGCCACAACTGTGTATTTAGGAGAAAACAACCGAAAAAACAAGGCAATGCTCAGATTCATAGGCACCGGGGTTGGAACCCACTCAGGGCAAGTTTCGGTATTTCCTAAATTAAGTTCACCTCTGATGGCATGGCCTGCTGAACACCCTGCACTCACAGAAAGATGGAAACCCAACAACAGTTAAGTGCATACGGTAGATCGGCAATACTGGAGGAGTTCCCAGTCATTGAGGAGGGCAAGCATTTAGGCAGTGACTAGTGCCAGACAAAATACACAAACTGATTGTGCTAGCACTCGTGTTCTTTTAATGACAGGAAAAATGCGGTGAGCGTGGATCGAACACGCGACCTTCAGATCTTCAGTCTGACGCTCTCCCAACTGAGCTATCCCCGCAAATCTGGAGAAGTGGGGTATCGATCCCCATACCTCTCGCATGCTAAGCGAGCGCTCTACCATCTGAGCTACATCCCCGTGACGGCAGCTATACAGAAGAAGAACAGGACTAAAAAACGTTACCCACTTTCTCCTTCACCTATCACCTTCAACCCACACCCCGAATCAAGTGGTGGAATCACAGATTATCTGAACCTGGAGCAATAGGGCATCTAACTAGTCACAATCGCAAGCCACATGATGCAGGCAGCGTAAGGCAATGTTGCACAATCTTTCTATAGATATAGCCTAAAAGCTTGTGTTAACTATTTCATTCCCCAGCTGGAAATTCAGCTGCTCAAGCCTCCTAACTAGCATTCCGTGGAGCCTCATGTGAATACAGGTGTTCAATCCATGATGATTGAATGCGGGATCACTTCTCAAGGTCTCCCAGTTCTGCAAGTACCGCACAAGAAAATAAATTAACCCATGTTGAAGTCAAAGGGGAATTGCATGTGGTGGGATTGCGACGGGGAGATAAGGATTGCAACGGGGAGATAAGGATTGATGAGATTTGGAGGGGTGGGGAAAAGAGGGAAACGGTGGTGTGCGGGGAGACAAGACTAAACAGGCTCAGAACGGGGGGGGGGAGGGACAAGGAGCAAGGGCAGGATGCGGGTCGAATGCGGGTCGAATGAGAGGTTGGAAGAAAGAAAAGGTGCATGAAAGAGTCACTTACCTTCATCCTCCTCGTCCTCATCTTCGTCACCACCAAGCCCAGCACCTCCGAAATCAGCACCACCTAAGTCACCACCTCCAAAATCACCACCTCCAAAACCACCACCAAAGCCCCCACCACCGAATCCACCAGCACCCTGCATCTCAAAGCAGAACGAAGCATGTCAAGAAAATTCACAAGGGCAAGCGTGCAGTATGCACGCATCCAAGCCAGTTCAAAAAAAAAATTAGACAGCATGCACAAAAAATAAACAGAATTAAAGTGCAAATTTAAAAAAAGAGCTAAAATGGACTAAAGTGCCTCACCTGGAATTGTTTCATGAAGTCAGGGTCCACTGTAAAAAACAGGAGTAACAAAGAGAGGGTGGAGATTTAAGGGTTAAAAAGGAGCAATACGGCATATGAAGTTTAAAGGGGAGTGGAGCGATATGACATACCCAAACTCAACACAACTTTGAAAAAGCGTGTGTTCAGAGCATATATAAAGCACACCAATTGCTTGGACCGACCAGCCATCCAAGCCATACGACCAATTGCTCCATCAACCATGGCCACGTGAAAGTTGATTTGCCATGCTATACCGTAGTGCCAATACACAATCACTTATTTCCCATTGTACTGTTCACCTCGTGTTCTTCCATTCTTTAACCTGATCACGATTCAACATGATTCCACTTGTACTCACATTGGTTAGCACTTGACTCCTCGTCTTCATCGACCCACTTGTTCCAGTCAACCTTGAGGAACGGCGGAGCTCGTCCTGCTGCTTTGATCAACCGCGGCCACCACTTCGCCTCCGCCTTCACCACCATGAATATCGTGTGGCGTGATGTGCTCACCACTTTGCTCTCCTGAAAACGGATCGTCAGCACGGGAAAGAAGGAAGGTCATAAACGATAATTCGTACCCAATCACAAAGACCTGGAACAATGGCCAAACGGAGTACCTTAAACATCAAGATATTAGCCAGATGACCAGTTCAGAATGCAATTAAGTGTCACTACTGAACGAATCTGATATATGATCACACACCTCGACATTGATTTTATCAAACAGCTCGAGATCGATGGCGTAGTCTTGATCGTCGGCTCCTGCTTTAGCTGAGTACGATAGCTTCCCCTCAGGATCTAGATTCGTCGTGATGTCTTTAGCGTCAGGGAGCTCGACTGTGATGAAAACGTTGTCTGACCGTTGAGCCCAGATCACCTCTGGATGGCGGCTGCACAGACCAGACGCAGGTTATCTTAAATGCGAATTACCGTAAAGTATTGAATGATAAAACCCAAATGATCATATCGATATGCACGAACAAAACCAACTAAACAAGCACGAATCTATCAATCTGTGGGAAGAGTCACAACATAGCAGCCACAATTCTCGTACCCCATGGTGGTTTTATTGAGAAAAGAACGAAACGCTCGGACGTTGGAGACCGATCTGAAGCGTCCAGGAAAACAGAAAATCAGGAGCTCTGATTAGACAATCTAGGGGAACGATGCACTTGGGAAGGTGGAGTCCGTGACAGCTGATCAGCAGGGAACTGGTGGCGTTGAAGGGATTTATTCGTCTCGCAGATCGACTGATAGCAGTAGGACGTCCTCGTGACCAAGAACCTTGAGAGAATGTTCGGGAGCCTAAAAATGATAGCTCAGGAGAGGTGATTAGAGCATGATCAGCATGGCAATCTCAAGACAAATGGGCTGAGTGCTGGTGTACAAAAGGGAGGGACGAAGGCCGAGGAGATATTTCTCGTTCTGTCCGCTCGGGTCTCCAGGTGGTTCTGGAACTTGCAGAGTCAGGGGAAGGGCGTCGCTGGAGCACAGATGCCCACTCACATGCTGCCACGTAGGAGACGAAGGAAGAGGCTTTCGGTTCGGTCTAATACGGTGGCCGCAAAAAAGCAACTCTTTTTATCATTGTTACACCCATTGCATTTCGTTTCTTTCAAAAAAAGTGCGGACTCACCGCTCTGTACCGCACAAAGATAACGTCCACGGACCGCAACCAAGTTTGAAACCGTCAGGGGTTGCAACGACTGGAAACACAATAACGAGGATAATCTGCTCTTCGCTTACCAGTCACTACTAAGATCCCCAACTCTGCATCTTGATCCGCCTTTCCTCGTAATTAGTTGCTGTGAAGGACCTTCTTCAGAATCATCACAGCGAACATGGCGGTAAGTCTGTTCGCGATGTCTTGTGTAGAGGCGAGTAATGTCAAAGTCTGCTTTTTCATTGGGATTCTCATGTCTTGTTTTTTTGCAGACCGTTCCAGTAAACCCTAAGCCGTTTCTAAACGATCTGACGGGGAAGCAAGTCATCGTGAAATTGAAATGGGGCATGGAGTACAAAGGTAAGTGAATGGCAAAAAAAAAAAAAAAACATTTTTTTTTATTCCTTTTTTTCTTTTGCGTCGTTCGCATTATCTGTTTCTGTTCGTTGACCTAATTCCATCGTTTGACTCTCGCAGGCTATCTCATGTCGGTCGACGCGTACATGAACCTTCAGGTAAAACAAAAAGTGACGTCCTGCCTTTTGTAACGATAACGAGACGGTTTTATAGGATTCTCATCAGGTCATCGCAATCCTGATTAATCTCATCCGTGATCTTTCCATGTCTTACTCTGACGTTGTGTGCAGCTAGCGAGCACGGAAGAGTACATCGACGGTCAGTTCATGGGAAGCCTTGGTGAAGTGCTCATCAGGTGGGCTCCTCCCGGGTGCTTCGCTTGCTCCTTCACATCATGTTCTTCACTTCGCCGTGTGTGTGTGTGTGTGTGTGTGTGTGTGTTTTTTTTTTTTTTTTTTTTTTTTTTTTCTCGCTCGTCACGTGCGACACGCCTCCTTACTGTCGTCAAGGCGTGCAGCCATCCCGCTTCGCTGCCGTCCGCTACCCTCCACTGACCTGCTTCAACGCCTTTTCATGCAGTCCGCGCGTTCCTCAATCCAACTAATTGCTCCTATTCCCTGTTCCATCCCATCCCGCCCCTCCACTGATTCGTCTCTACGGTGCGCGTGTGTTTTGACTTGACTGGATGTGCTGACTGGACGTCCTTCGAATTTTACCTTGTGACTGAATGTGCTGACTGGCTTCCCCTCCTTTCGCGTTCTGGATTGGTTTGTTTTGGCTGTGTGCATGCTACGTCTGCATGTTGTGGTGTGGTGAACCCACGAACGGGTGGGCAGATGCAACAACGTGCTGTACTTGAGAGGCGTGCCAGAGGACGATGAAATTACAGAAGCACAGGAGGAGGAAGGCTGACAGCCAGGAAGGAAACAGGCTGCTAACACGCCCAAAACTAAGGTACATCCTTCTGACTCAAGCTGTGCCCTCCTCGCCCCACCCCTCCGGACCCTACTTCCCCATCTTCCCTACTCCTCCCCATGCTATGTGCCTACCCTCTCCCATCCGCCTAGCCTCTCCCATAACCTACCCTCTCCCAATCACCTGTCCTCTTCCATATGCCTAATCACCCTGTGCGCTCCCCTCTTTATGTGATTGACCCGCACATTTCTCCTCCCCCTCCCTTGTTCCCCCCCCACCCCTCCCCCCTCTCCATCACCCCCCCCCCCCTGCTCACCACCCTCACATGCTATTTGGTCATCATTTCCTCCCCCTTCTCCTGAATCACCTCATTCGCTCACTTGGTTCAAAGGCCAAAATTGTCTTCGCCCCATTTATGAAATGCCCCATCTTTCCATTGCCCATTTTGCCTTGGTTCATGTTGTCATCTTTGTTAGGCACTCTGTGGTGCCTCACATCGATATCTTCTAGCCACACTTTCTCGGCAGTCAAGTATGCTGGATTCTCCCCTGCAAGGTAGACCAATATGGTAAGGCGACCATTGAAGGAGGCATGTACCGTAATAAGAATTATATATATAGCACCTGCATCTTCTGTGTTTCCTGTAGTAGCTTGTAGTCGCCATAGCAGGCAGTGTGGTTAGTAGGCTGGAAAATAGCAAGGGATGGCACGGCAGGGCGTTCTCGTTTCTACCATTTCCAACCAATGATGCACCGTTGAGTGTGCTCCTAGTCTGACCAGTTTCTGTATACCATTGTGGTTTGCAAGCTCTTCTCACTTGGCTAGGGATACAAAACAACAGGGTTGGAGACCCGTGTAACAACAATGTCTGATTGACAGAGAAACTTACCATACAACAGGTTTGGTTCAAAGCTGAAGAATTTTTTTGCATAGAAAATTTTGCAAAGAGTTTTTGCTTCCTTGTTCTAGAAACTTCACTTGTCAACATTGTACTTCCGTTGGTTTACAAGTAGGTCTTCTGGCGAGGATGACAAATGTGGCAATGTTCATGCCACGTAGTCATTTTTTCTCGGGCAGATTAGAGTGGATGAGGATTATTTTCCAACGTCGATCATAGGTCATCGGACGGAATTTAGCTTACAGTCTTGGTGATGGGGCAGCGGTAAAGCAATGACACCGCGTCAACAAACCGAGTCGCTAAAGCGACGCCGCCCTCCCGTGGCGCCTTCAAGCATGGCGATGTTTATTTTACAGGACCAGCCCAATGCCGAAGATAGTTATTAATGGCCAAACATCGACTTCGCCCTAAATATTCTATGTTTGAGATGCTCGACATCAACAGATCGATTATCAATCGCCAAATTTTAGCAGGTGTACAGAATTCAAGTCTCATGAGAAATTCTTCTTGCCTGCCCATGGAATCGGCGCTGTTTTCCAACCAATCCCCAGCCCTCATCGACCACCGACGGCGCTTCGCCTGAGGCTTGATGGCGGAGGAGCATCTCTGGGCAAAAATTCGCGAATAAATTGGGGATGGAAAATCCATTCGACTCATCCACTTGTGTCGTTTCGAGCTTCACTCCCCTTCCCAAGTTCCACCTTTCGTCCACCATGGCCCCGATGAAGTTCCTTGCTCTTCTGGTCGCGATTTCGGTCGCCCTGCTTGCACCTCCGCTTATGCGGAGTCCAGCGCGGCCGCCACTTCAGGTGAGTACCGCATTTTCCTGCTGTGTCTTCTGTGTCGAAATTGTGCTGTTATTGAATTAATAAATTGATTAACTAATTCATCAATGAATTAATCAAAATTTCGAAATTTCTGACGCGACGCGTTTTATTATTGCACGATCCGCAGATCTCGACAAGATCGCCGCGCTCGCCGCAAGGCGTTTCTTGGGCGACGACCACCACGACCACCACGACGACGACCATCACGACCACCACGACGATCACCATGACGACCACCACGACGATCACCATGGCGACCACCACGACGATCACCACGAGAAGCCCAAGCCGAAGCTGACGTGCATGGAGAAGTACAAGATCAAGTACGCGGCGTGCGACACGAAGGAGGAGCAGTGCGTCGCCAAGGCCGAGGACGCGGACGAGAAGGAGATGTGCGAGGCGCAGTCGACCATGTGCGAGCGCAAGGCGTACAAGTCGTTCAAAACTGCAAGTACGGCAAGTGGGGGTGCAAGGACTGGTGCCTGTACCGCCGCCGTCAGTGTCTCAAGTGGTACAAGGTGGATATGTGCGAGGAGAAGTACGAGGAGTGCGTGGAGAAGTGCATGCCCAAGCCCAAGCCGTCGCCTCCCAAGGAGGAGCACGACGACCACCACGACGACCATCACGATGACCATCACGACGAAGATCACCACCACCACGACCACCACGACGACTAGGCCGTGCCGCGGCTGCTTTAGGAACGATCCCCGCCATTGCACGCCTGACGGATTCCCGTTGTGACGCTTAACTCACGGCGAGTTTCCCGAGGGTGCGATGAGCCACGACGAGCAACCCCACAAGAAGAATTTGCGGGAACCGCTTGTGATTACTCACAGTGTGACTGAGAGGGAGTAGAACTTCTCGTTCTGCTGCTTCCTTGTTCTTTTTTCTTCTTGGGTGGGTTGCGTTTTTTTTTGCCTGTGCAACTGCAGGGATTGGTTTCGCCAGCTTGGCCTACGTTTTCATTGGGAAGGGTGGTAGAGGGGATGGGGGGGTTGATCCGAGTGTATGTGTGTGGTAGTAGGGAATAATCTGTACTTTGCTGTAATGGTGATGATATATGCAACAATTCTGGGGATACATGGTTCCAACTCCTCTGGCAGCCGGCCCTCTCTCCTTGGCACCATTATCTCCACACTGGTTTTTGAGAATTCACAAAAGCCAGCTCAATTCTGGGGATACATGGTTCAACTCCTCTGGCAACCTGCCCTTTCCCTCTCCACACCATCATCTCCCTCCACACTCCTGACCAACCCCCTCTTGACCAATTCCCAGGGTTCTTGGAACATGGGGAAGAGGAATGCTATCGGCAAGAGCGGAAGCTAAAGAAGGGTTTCAACTAAAGGCTGTGCTGATCAAGTTTTGTTGCCCAATGCCCATCAATCTTCTTCTTCCTTTCAAGATCCTCCCTGCTCCTTCATTGTCTCCTCCCCTCCTTCTGACAAAACTTCCTCCTCCCCATCCTCTCTCAATCACCACCCACATCCTCTTCTTCCTTTCAAGATCCCCCCTACTCCTTCACTCTTACAATTCCCCCCTTCTATTCTCCTTGTCTTTCCCCCAAAACAACAGTATTGATGCGACCTTCCATATAACCAGTTTCACATGAATGTTCTCCTAACATCACCTCCTGGTCTTATCGAGTACCTCTATATGGGACTTGGGAATGCCATGCACGCCCACCAGCAAATGAGCCAGCTCTTGTATCACCTCCTGGTCTTATCGAGGACTTCTATATGGGATTTGGGAATGCCATGCACGTCCACCAGCAGCCGAGCCAGCTCATCCAACACCCCTCCCTGAATCAGCACCTCCTGCTGCCCCTTCTTACCTGCTTCATGTGCACAGATGTATGCATGGAAAGATACGGGGCAGAGAGAAGAAGAGAGCAAGGAAGGAAGTGAACATGCACGTCCACCAGCAGCTGAACCAGTTCATCCAACACCCCTCCCTGAACCAGCACCTCCTCCTGCCCCTTCTTGCCTGTTTCGTGTGATGGGCATGTGGATGGGAAGAGAGGGCACAGTGAGAAAGAGAGGACATGGGAGGTATAGAAGATCGTTGAACATCCCTCCATGCACGTCCACCAGCAGCCAAGCCAGTTCATCCAACACCCCTCCCTGAATCAGCACCTCCTGCTGCCCCTTCTTGCCTGCTTCGTGTGCATGAGTGCAAGGGTGCATGCATGGGAAGGGAGACAGAGAGGAAAAGAGAAAGCATGGGAGGGGAGGAGTAGAAGTTGGAACGGACGGAAATGAGCATTCAACACGGTTCCTCAAAACAGCACCTCGTGCTGCCCCTTCGTTCATAAATGGATGAACGGGTGCATGGATGGATGAATGCATAAAAAGCATGCATAGGTGCATGGATGGGTAAATGCATGAATGCATACATGAGTGCATGCATGGGTGCATGGATGGATGAATGCATAAAGGCATGCATCGGTGCATGGATGGGCGAATTCATGAATGCATGCACGTGTGCATGGATGCATGCGTGAATGAACGAATGAGTGGATGGGGAGGGATGAGGGCGAGAGCAGGGTTGCATGCACTTGCTGCAGCAGAACCCACCCGGTACATATCGACCGTGGCATATGCTGAAACAGAGCCAACCAGGCACATGTGAACTTGCCTGGCAATGTTTGAAGCGCCTAAAAAATCCGCGAGAACTGAGACGACTTTTGAGGAGCCTCAAAAATCACCTAGCTGGCACATATTGACCATGGCACCTGCTAGAACAGAGCCCACCTGGCACATGTGAACGTGCCTGGCAGCTTAACTAGAACCCACCTGGCACTTCAGCGACCGATGTGCTCGAAGCAAACTTCCTCTGCAGCTCAGCAGCGAGAGGCTCAGCCTCCACCAGATAAGCCTCCAGTCCCGACACCCGCGTCACCTTCTTGTTGCCCTGCCGCCGCTCCACCAGTATTTGCACCGGCACCAACCCTCCCTTGCGCACCACGCTCTTCCCGCCTCTCTCCACCCTGTGATGCGCCTGCATTCGCTTCACTATAGTCGGCCCCACGTCTCGCTTGTGGCACTCGGTGGGGTACGCCGCGCCCTTTTTTATCGCGCCTTTGTACAGTGCGTCGCAGAGCGTTGCATCGAGGACGACTATAGAGGGGTCGGAGGGCTTGGTGAGGGAGTGGAGGGATATGTAGGAGAGAGCAGCCTCACGAGCAGCGGAAGGGGAGTAGAAGGCATGTGGGTCGAGCCCTACAGCTTCGAAAATAGCTGACACGTGGTGGGTGGGTTTGAACACCTCTTCTACTGTCAACCCCCCACTGCTGCTGCTGCTGCCGCTGCCGCCGCTGCTGTTACCAGCAGTAGCGGTGCTGCCGTTGCTCCCATTGCTGGTGGTGGTGGTGGTGGGTGCTCCTGGGGTGGCTGGGGATGCGACTTGGGTTGCAGCAGCAGGGGTCTGGGCGGGCTTGTTTGTCTAGTCTGGTGTGAAGGCGATGAGGGTTGGGTGGCGGTAGTTGATGGAAGAGAGGATGAACTCCTTTCTGTGCTTGTCCTCCTTGCCGCTTATCTGAAAGGGCAACGAACGACCGGGTATGGGTGTGGGAGGGGCGTACACGAGTGCAATAGAAAAGATGATGCCATGGGTAGTTGATGGTAGAGAGGCTGAACTCCTTTCGGTGCTTGTCCTCCTTGCCGCGTATCTGAAGGGGGAAATGCGGAGGGGGTTGTCACAGGAAGGGGTACAGTGCAGGCTGGGTGCATGCGAATGCCATGGGTAGTTGATGGTAGAGAGGCTAAACTCCTTTCGGTGCTTCTCCTCCTTGCCACTTATCTGAGGTGGGGAGAGGGCGGGAAAATGTGGGACGGGGCGTAAGGATGGGTGCATTGGAACGGGTGAACATGGAGTGGCGGTAGTTGATGGAAGAAAGGATGAACTCCTTGCGGTGCTTGTCCTCCTTGCCGCTTATCTGAGAAGGCAACAAACGAGGGGGTGGGGAGGCGGGTAAGGGAGGGGGTGTGGGGGTAGATGGGTGCAAAAGCAGGGGTTGACGGAGTCGATGGCTGAAATGATGAATTCCATGCCGTGCTTGTTGTCCTCCTTGCACAGTGGGCAGGCAGGCAGGCAGGCACGAATCTCTCCATGCAAAGTGAACTTTGTGATATTTGTGTGATCTAGGTGTGCGGTGTGTTACACGACAACACACACTCAGACACTCTCACTCACAATCCATCTCACAGGCACGCACACTCTCACGCGCTCACCAATCCATCTACAGCCTTGGCATGCAGCCACTTGCTCAGCTTCTTGTGAGACGACTTCCTGAGTGCACACGGCTTTGTGTGAAGTATGTATGTGGGCAAGTGACACAATAACATACCCTCATCCCCCCTCTTATCCACGCACTCACCATCCCATCAACGGCCTTGGCATGCAGCCACTTGCTCAGCTTCTTGTGAGACGACTTCTTTATGTCCACTGTTGTGAATGAAGTTGGTATGTGGGTACACGACATGTTAGCACATACTCACGGTCTCTTGCTCACAAACTATCTCGCACACTCATTCTCCCTCACTCACTCACCAGCCCATCAACAGCCTTGGCATGCAGCCACTTGCTCAGCTTCTTGTGAGACGACTTCTTTATGTCCACTGTTGTGCCGGGTGGCCGACATGGCAGCACGTGATTGGACCTGCCAGCACCAATGGCATGGTGGGAGGGGCATCCGGGAATCACATGACTCACATACCATGCGCATTGTGTTAGACACATGGCAGCGCGTGATTGGACCTGCCGTGAAGGGGGGTGCGGATGGATGGTTACCAGAGGGGAGGGAGGGAGGGGCAAGGCAAGGCAAGGCAAGCTTTCACAGTGAGCAAACAACACAAGCTGCTGGTGAATCTGAGACGATTTTTGAGGCGCCTCAAAAATCGTCAAGCTTTCACAGTGAACAACAAACAACACAAGCTGCTGGTGAATCTGAAACTACCAATCGCAATTTGAGGCGCCTCACAACGTGAGACGACTTTATAGGCACCGTTCTTCAGGGGGAGGTTACCAGAGGGAGCTAGCTGCGAGTGGTAGGTGAGCAGGCTTGACAGAGACGGAGAGGGCCTGCAGCAGACAGCGATCCAACAACTCGTCCATCTGTGCTGCTGCCTCTGCTTCTGCTGATGCTGCTGCCTCTGCTTCTGCTGGTGCTGGCGTGATTGCCAGAGGGACCTGAGGAAGCCGTCTGTGAGGGAGCATGACAGGAAGAAGCTTACCAGAGGGAGCTAGCTCCAAGCGGCAGGTGGGAGGGCTTGACAGAGACGGAGAGGGCCTGCAGCAGACAGCGATCCAACAACTCGTCCACCTGTGCTGGTGTCATTGCTGCTGGTGGTGGTGGTGCTGCTGCTGCTAGTGCTTATGAGAGAGGATATCAGAAGGAGCCTTACCAGAGGGAGCTAGCTGCCAGGGGCAGGTGGGAGGGCTTGACAGAAACGGAGAGGGCTTGCAGCAGACAGCGATCCAACAACTCGTCCATCTGTGCTGGTGTCAGTGCCACCGCTGCTGCTGCTGTTTCTGGTGCTGCTAATGCTTCTGGTGCTTCTGCTGCTTCTTCTGCAGCAGATGCTGTTTGATCGGCCTCATTGCCCCCACCAACGTTATCAGCGGCAGCAGCAGCAGTGTCAAACACGCCCAGTTGCTCCAAAGATCCTGACAGTTCCTCTGATGTATCTCCTGCTGCCGCCACCGCTGCTGCTGCTGCTGCTGCTGCTCCCTCTCCTGCTGCTGCTGTACCATCCCCGGCAACGTCCTCTCTCCCTTCATCACCCCTCCCCTCACCCCGCCCCGCTTCGCCCTCCCCCTCTCCAGCCCCAGCAGCACTGGAGCCGCCATCAGGTGAATCTTCAGGTGCTGCTCCATCTGACGGGGCAGGTGCGGCATCAGGGTCGGGTACAACCAGGTCCGGCAGGAAGCCCCTGTTGGGGACGTACGAGCCCTCTGCTGTCTCCCTGTGGGCGTGGGAAAGGGGGGGAAGCATGAGCAGTTCAACGAGCACCACGGACAGGCCCAACCATCCAGGTCCGGCAGGAAGCCCTTGTTGGGCACGTAGGAGCCCTCTGCCGTCTCCCTGTGGGCGTGGAGGGGAAGGGGGGAGGAAGTGCTGAGTTCTGCTCCATCTGGTTTAGAAGAGCAGATGTGGCACTACGGACAGGCACAAGCAGGGCAGGCAGGGCGCTGACTCCCTGTGGGCATGGTGGGGAAAGGGGGAGGGAGCGTTGGGTGCTGCCTGCGTCAGGAGCCCCCTCCCCTCATGCCTGCTCTCACGGCTTCTTTTGAGGCGCCTCAAAAGATGAGCAGGGCTGGCAGGAAGCACGTGCTGGGCACACACATAGGAGCCCCCTCCCCTCATGCCTGCCCCCACGGCCTCTCGTGTGAGCGGACAGCGAGAGAGGGGGAGGGGAATGGATACCACAAGGAGGATGTGAGTGGACAGAGGGAGTAGAGCAAGGTGGAATGCGGTGCTCACCAGAGTGAGTCGCGGTAGTAGTGGGTGATTCGGAGGAGCTTCCCCCTCATGCCTGCTCTCACTGCCTCAGCACTGCCCACCATCGTTATGCCCACCTGGTGTGCCAGAGAGATGCGCGGGAATGGGAGGGAAAGGAGGGCAGAACAGTCAGTGTGCATGGAAGGAGGAAAGGAGGGATATGTGCTCTCACAGCCTCTGCACTGCCCACCATCATTATGCCCACCTGGTGCGCCAGAGAGGTGTGTGGAAGTGGGAGAGAAAGGAGGGTAGAACAGTGGGCGGGTGGAGAGCAGAGTGGAGCAGGGTGGAGAGCGGTGGAGCAGGGTGAAGAAACATCGAGTTGAGTGAATCGGGGTGGACCAGGATAGAGCACGTTGGAGAACGGTGGAGAACGGTGGAGCACAAGAGTGGTGCAACCTTGTGATGCAAGCAGACGAGCACGTACAGCAATGGGGCAGGAGTTTCCTGGAACCTTCACGGACCACACCTCCCCTGGTCGAAATGCTGGCAGGCCTTCCGCGGGCACCTGGCGGCGGACAGAGGGGTGCAGAGGGAAGCAGAGGGGTGCAGAGGGAAGCAGAGGGGTGCAGAGGGGTATAGAGAGGTATAGAGGAGAGCTAAGCCTGAATTTTTGCCCCACATGACTGCCCTCGTCCCTCACTCTCACCTGCACACCTGGCGCCATGAGGCCAGCCCCTGACAGCATGTAGCAGGAGACCTCCCAAGCACTAAGCTGCACCCTACCCTCTCCCTGTAACCTACTGCCTTGTAACCTACTGCCTTGTAACCTACTGCCTTGTAACCTACTGCCTTGTAACCTACTGCACTGTACCCGAAAACCTGATCCCACTCGCACCTGCACGCCCGGCGCCATGAGGTCAGCCCCTGACAACACATAGCGGGAGACCTCCCCACCCTTGAGCAAAAACGATGGCAGCAGATCCGGCACAAGCCACAGTGCAAACACTGAGGAAAGAGGTATGAGGGTTGGGGTGACAGGGGTTCAGGGTTTCGGGGTTTAAGGTGACAGCGTTGCGGTTTCAAGTGACAATTGAGTCAGCTGGAACAATAGCAGCAGGGCAGTCAGGCACAAGCCACAGCACAAACACTGGGGATGGGGAGTGGGGTAGTGGGGTGTCAGAAATGGATTTGAGGGGCAGGAATTGAGTGTATAAGGTTGAAAATCTGGAATTGAGGGTTCAGGGTTTGACAAGCGGAGTGCGAACAGGAGGTGAATGTTGAGCTGCGGGCAGGTCATTGAAATAATTGCATGGGAGGGGAACTGAGGGCGCACAGTAAGCACGTGCAATGGACAGCGGGAACCCCATATAGGGAGATTCGAGAAAAGGGGAAAAGATCTAACCAAAGGAATCAAGTCGTTACACCCGCATGAGGGTTGGGGGAAAGAACAGCGGAGGGGAGCGGTGAAGGAGGAAATAAAGGGGGAGGGGGAGAGAAAGGGTTCATAAGAGAGTTTGTGTGGTTACATAGCGATGCGGTTACCAGTGGGAGATATCTCGGTGCCGCGGCCGTCGCAGTTGAAGAGCATGGGCAAACCCGCTCGCGAGTCCGTACACCAGCACGCGAGGGGTGTGGGGGGGGATGGTTATCTGTGTGGTTACATCTGTGTGGTTACATCTCCGTGTGGTTACATCTCCGTGTGGTTACATCTCCGTGTGGTTACATCTCTGTGTGATTACCAGTGGGGTAGATCTCGGTGCCTTGGCCGTCGCAGTCGAAGAGCATGGGCAGCCCATTCTCGAGGCCGTACACCAGCACGCGATTCACCAGCCTCGTCACCGCCACGTCAGCCTGGACCACCAAACAAACCGACGCAAGTTCCGTGCAAAAAAAAATGTCGTAAAAATTCCGAAAAATCCACTGAAGAGAGCACAAAATTCGGAGAGCGCAAGCATCGTAGCGGATTAGGGACGCCGTGGTTAGGAAAGGGCGGCGAGGATTCAACACGCGGGTGCTACCAAGAGGTGAATGTTGCAGGTTTGTTTTCCGAAAACACCCGTGAGTCACGGGTGCGAGGATTCAACACGGATGCTTTCAAGAGGCGAGCCCAAAGAAGCTACTAGGGAGCACCGGCAGGATCGCTACGCGGCAGGATCGCTACTAAGGAGCACCTTGGGCGGCAGGATCGCTACTGAGGAGCACCTTGGGCGGCAGGATCGCTACTGAGGAGCACCCTGGGCGGCAGGATCGCTACCAAGGAGCACCTTGGGCGGCAGGATCGCTACTAAGGAGCACCTTGGGCGGCAGAATCGCTACCAAGGAGCACCTTGGGCGGCAGGATCGCTACTAAGGAGCACCTTGGGCAGCAGAATCGCTACCAAGGAGCACCTTGGGCGGCAGGATCGCTACGAAGGGGCACCTTGGGCGGCAGGATCGCTACTAAGGAGCACCTTGGGCGGCAGGGTCGCTACTAAGGAGCACCTTGGGCGGCAGGATCGCGTCCAGCTGCTCGTCAGTGGCGCCTGGAAACTTGTCTCGGATGTTTCGCCGAAGCTTCTTTCTGTCCGCTCCTGACAGACGCTGCTGTCCGCGAACGTCGCTAGGCTTTTTGAACATGATGGCGATCGTGCGGTTCGAAAATTGTATGGATTAGTAAGAAGTTATGGTTTAATTAGATGCATGCACTCCGAATTCGCGGTTCGACGAACTATGTGGTGGATAGGGAATGACGACCAGCAGCTATGGGAATCAAGGATGAGGGTTTGGGATGAAGACATCGCGGGCGTGACTCGTAGGTTCGATTAAATTCGGTTCGATAATGTGTTTTGCGTTCTACAGAAATACACGCGGCAGTTAGATTGTTTTGGTACGGGCGTGTGCACTAGGGGTTCGAACTTCTGTCTAAGTTTGAACTTTTAGCGAGGTTCTACTCGGTACGATACTATTGAGAGACGCGTCCCCACGGTGCAAAGCGGTTTATGTTCGAACTTTGACCAATCCCGCCAAAAGACACATACCCTAAGACAACAGCGAAAGGTTTCGCCACACGCCGCGAACTTGATCGAGATCGCAAGTGGAGTGTCCCATGACCGAATGGATGACAAATCCCTTAGTAATTCCTCACTACCTCCCTAATTGTTCCAGCTTACTCAGTCAGACAAGGCTGGCGGCAATTAGCGGGCGAAGTGCAGTATGGCGCGAATTTAATAGCACTCAAGGTAACAACTTCAGCTCGCGTCGTACTTGCCGTGTTAGTCCATATTTTTTTCGGCAAGTATGCTTTAGACGCTGCCGCTTCCCGCGCGCTGCTAAGAAGGTATTACTCTCAATATCCAATTCACAACATAATCTCTGCGACATTTTGGGGCGCCTTCATCTCCTACTAAGATTTTTGTTTCAAGCATATTCTAGGGGGACAGAAGTTGCTGCAATAAGATGCATTTTGTGGCTGATTGACATCCATGGCATCCAGGCACATCATCTAAAATCCACCTTATCCAAGCAAGCACCCAGCCAACAAAGGATAAACAGCATATCCATTAACACCCACATAGAGAACGCTAGTACACCCACTTGGCATGTAAAAGAACCAGGAGAGAAATGAGCTCACCCCCATGGTCGCAAGGCTAATCTCCGTTGCAGCAAGCAGAAGCAACCTCGCCTTTCCTCGCCGTTACTATGTATTACTAATAATTTTACACGCTTCCAGTCTTGACAGCGGACCCGCTGGGTGTTGCTAGGCGCTGCTCTTGGCGGCTGCTGGATAAGCAGGGATAGTACGCGGGCAGAAGAACAAGGTAGGGAGGTGGCACGAGTCAGTTCCTCGGCACATGCATACACGGGCGTGTTGGTCCCTGCAACATCATAGGCTCTCCATCCAGACTCTGCCGCGCTGCAAAGGGAGAGCTGCTATGGCCTTTCCGTGCGGCGCACGTGCTGGCATCATGAGGGCTGAGCCCCTCACATGCACACGGGGTAGGTGGGTACGACCGGGCTGGAAATGAAGGCAAATGCGACAATACTTCCCATGACACGCTGTGTGTGCGGCAAGAAATTCCCTTCAAGCGATGTGAAGTTGAAATGGATCCTTGGCGATGTGTGGGGAGCATTTCAGCACCACACCCCGCAGTATCGCCCTCTCACCATCATGCGTTGCCCTCTCACCATCATGCGTCGAACCCTATGCTCTTGCACTCCTTGAGCTGTTGCTCACGCTTTGTCTCGCACTTGAGAACCTCAATAGGGGTGGGCGTTTTGCCTTTGATCAAGCCAAAGAAGTGCCTCGCTGGCGCTGCGCAATCTTTTCTCTTCACATCATCACACAGCGTGCCTGCAAATGGGCGACAGCAAGGGGATAAGGAGCAAATGGACGGCTGCGATTCCCCTTACAGCTGGTTATGCTCTTTACATAACCAGTGCTGCTCAGCCTATGCTGGCAGCACGAAATCACCAGCTCCTCGTATACAGTAACAGCAGGAAAAAAAACATATATGTGTGAACATATATATAAATAAAAATATATATTGGGTAATTCCAAATCAAAGTCTATACTTGTGTGGCAATGGCATGACCATTCTTACCATCATACGCCTTCGGTGGAACGTAAGGAGGTTTCTGATATCCGGCGGCTCTGCTCGTCCCCCGCGCTGCGCTGAGCAAAACTCGGCGCGCTCTCTGCCGTGATGGAGCCGCCGGCGGTGTCTACCGCTCCCGGCGCACCTGTCGCCACGCCATGCCGACACGTAGATTCGCGCAGGGGAGGAAGAGACAGGGGGAAGGGGTGGAGGGGCGAGGGAGAAAGGGAATGATGCACGGTGCTTTCCCCCACCTTTTTCTCGCGGCGTGGGGACGTGAGGCTTGGTCGGATGCAGGGGTGTGCAGAGGGAGAAGCGATGGCCGGTGCAGAGCGATTCTCTCTTGAGAGGTAACTCTTGAGAGTGAATCTGCTTTTGAGTCGACTCAAAAGTCAACGCTTGAGAGTGAATGGCAGGAGTACAAGTTACTGGAGTGGTGCAGTTGAAGTCAACGCTTGATGCGGTGACTTTTAAGTCGAAGTGACGTTTGAGTCGACTCAAAAGTCATCGCCCGTGCAGAGAGTGAATGGCTGGAGTAATTGTTGGAGCGGTGCAGTTGCCACTTGACACGGTGAGAAGGGGCGGATGGGGGAGGTGAGGAAAGTTGAGAGAGGGGGGCAGTGCGAGTGAGGAAGCAACAATCTGTGCGACGCGAGTGCCTTTCATTGTCGTTCACGCTTCTTAAAGCCAAGCATGGGGAACTTGCTCAGCTTCCTGAGATGCGCGCCACCATCGCTCGGGTCTGCAACGTGCCGTCGCACGGGTCAGCGACGTGCCGTCGCACGGGTCAGCGACGTGCCGTCGCACGGGTCAGCGACGTGCCGTCGCACGGGTCAGCGACGTGCCATCGCACGGGCCTGCGACTTGACATCGCACAGGTGTGCCACTTACCATCGGCAGTCATCCCATTGCCAGAAATCCGAACAGAACGAGCAGCAGCGGTAGAATCGAATGACACGATAGTGATGGTGAAGGCAAGCAGGAGAGCGAGAGCAGTAAGCAGGCGCGCCATGTTTACTACCAGTAGCTAGTGAAGAGGATGCAGGAAGCTGAAAGAGAGTGAATCAAGAGCTTTGAAATGTGGGATTGGTGTTGGGAAGGAAAAAGGCGTGGGTATTTGTATGGCGTGCAAGGGCGGATTGCGGTGGATGAAACGGAATTTCTCATGCTCAGCGCAGTCACCATCGCGAATCGCAGTCCTCAGCGAATCACCATCGGGGAGCTCGGTGAGACGCGTTGGAAGTTCCAACCATAAGCTCGACTATAGAGTGGATGTTGGGTGGATGTTGGGTGGTGTGGTGCGTTACAGACGTTTCCAGAGCGCTAAATGGCGATAAGAATCGGTTTTCTTGAATTACCAAAGGGTTCTCAAGAAAATTGATCGCGTTCCTGGTCCTGGTGTTTGACAACGTGTATATGGTCGAGTTTCAAGAACGGCTTGAATCGCCGTGAGATCCGGGGGGCCCAAACGAGAAGTGAATCATTTGAACTACACGACTTTGATTTGAGATGCATAGTTAAACTATCACCAAATGTACAGAGTTTCCAGCTAGCAGATGGTGTATGACGATTAAAATCTAAAACCAATCATTAATTACCATAAAATGAGGCGTCATCATGAGCCGCGATATACGATGTCATGAAATGAAAAAAAACAAATTGCTGTCGAATCTTGCTATAATTGTGCTAATATTGTTGTTCACTACGTACAAGAATTTCATGATATTTACGTAGGAGTATCACCTTCTGGTGTAATTGATTGCCGTTACATAGGATTTTGGAATGTCATGCGAATCCTTGAGCAGCCAATACAACTTATCCAGGACTCATCCTTGAATAAACACCACATGTTGCCCCTTCTTGCCTGCTTTTACGCAAGGAAAAGGCAACACGGAGGGAGGAGGGAAAAGCGGAAATCAAAAGGGAGTGATGGCGTTGAAGAACAGGGGTGAAGAAAACTGGGGAAACAGAAGGGGGGTGCATGCGAATCAAAAGGGGATATGAAATTTCAGCCGAAAAAAGAAAGAAAGAAAGAAAGAAAAAAACAAGAGTCGACGGAATCGTCGTAGGGTTGCGGAGCATTTTGGATTGATGTACTCGTCGTTATTGTGTAGTTCGGTAATTATGTGCCCTAATACGTATGAATTTTATGCCTATACAATTTCTAAGAACCGTTCATTTAAATATCTGCATAATAAATAATGTGCTATAAGAAGTAAATGATTACCCTCATATGTTAACACTATCTAAGGATATTCAGTTTTGGTAATGCCAAGATATACAAAACTAGTGTAGGTGAAAAATCAAACTAGTGTAGTAAGTTGCTCGGCTTTTTGAACATGACGGCGATCGCACGGTTCGAGAGTAAAAGTAGGGTTCGAAGGAGTTTATTCCTAGAGGGCTCTACTCCAAAGTCGCGGTTCTGGAGAAGTATATCTAGATGGAATGGGAATCTGGGATGAGCTCAGGGCGTGTAACCTGCTACGATCAAGTCGCTGAAGGAGTTGTGCGAGGACTTCGGTTCTGATCGTAGTCGTTTCCTCGCTTGTCGCAGCCGGGTTGGGTTGCGCTTCAGCCGTCAGATTAGTTTGACCACCAGATCCTCCGGCCATTCTCACACGCGAGCGTGTGCCGGACGCCACTTTCCGAATGTCGTAATTTTCGGGAGTGGCAGTGCGAAGGATTCCCGAGCCGCTCTCATACCATGCTACGATCAAAAGTTGATCGCTGCCAGGATCTACTCGGGAAGGTTTGCAGACAGAGAAGTAAAGTTTGGTGGGTTCTTGACCTCAATAGCAGAGTGAATGTAAAATGCTTTGAGATTATTAAATCATGCAAATACAGGAAATATAAATATGAGTACAGGGGAATACGAAACGACCTAACTAGCCATGTACTCTAAGGGGTACATTCCCTTATTCAGATTCATTCCCAACCGTGCGGCGCGTACAGTTACGAAACTGTTCCCGCCAAAACCATCCTGCCTGCAGCTGCCCGATGCCGTCTGCTCCGACGGTCTAGATGCTCCTAACCGTCTGACGCTTTGATTCAATCCAGCCGTCTGACTCTTCGTGTTCGTTCTCGATACTGCATGCTTCTCTTTGCTGCGGTGAGGAGTGCACAGTAATAATAGATATTACTATTCGTAACACCCCCCTTCACTCCTGGCCGTAGCTCGACTTGACCTGCTTGACCACGCCGCTGAGTTCATAGCAGTGCTGATACTGCTGACGTGGCAGTCGCTTCGTGAGGAAGTCTGCTGCCATGTCACCGGTCGGGCAATAGGTCAAGTTGACCTTGCTGTTGTCCACTTCATCCTTCACGAAGAAATACCGCAGCGCAATGTGCTTGGTGCGGTTGACGAAACCAGGTTTGTTCGCGCTCTGGTTGTCGCAGTGAAGACGAAAGGTGGGCGAAGCTGGAATTTTCGCCTCTTGCAGAAGCTCCTGCAGGTAGAGGCCTTCGCGAACTGCTGCGGTTGCTGCGATGAATTCCGCTTCGGCTGACGACAGGGCAACCAGCTCCTGCTTCTGCGAGTTCCAGGAGATTGGTCCCGTTGGCTCGAGTCGGAACAGGAAGCCAGTCCTGGACCGTCGATTATCGGGATCTGCTGCATGATCGGCGTCCACATAGCCGATGAGATTGAAGGATGGAGTTGGTGCAGTTGAGTAGCACAGCCCAATCTTGGGCGTTGAGACGAAGAACTGTAGGGCGCGCTGCAGATCCAGAAGGTTCTTAGCTGTTGGTTTGCGTGAGTACTGGGCCGGTTGACTTGCGATGTAGGAGAGATCTGGCCTGCAGGTGACAGAGGCGAAGAGCAGGCATCCCAGCTGCTGCTGGTAAGTTTGGATTCCAGCAGGGGATAGGGCTTTGTTGTCAGGTTTGTGGTTCGGTCCAGGGGTTCGGTAGGGAGTTGAGAGGGGTGCAGGTGAGATGTTGAACCGCTTCCCTAACTCCTCTGCGTACTTAGCCGCTGAAAGGTGAATGGCCTCAGGCGCGTAGGAGATGTTGAGGCCTAGGAACTGCTTCACCTCGTGGTTGCATGTGATGTCGACGCGCCCTGCTAAGGCCTTCTCGAATTGCTCCAGCAGCTCGTTGTTTGAACCTGTGTAGAGCAAGTCGTCGACGTAAACTGTGAGGAGGATGTATTCGCCACGGAAATCGCGGCGGTACATTCCTGGATCGTGCGGCATCTGCTTGAACCCGATTTCAAGCAGGATGTTGTGCAAGTACTGCTGCCACAGCCTCGGCGCCTGCTTGATCCCGTAGAGCGATTTCCGCAGCTGACACACCCGTAAGTCCCCTTCGCCGTATGTGTGCGGCTGCTCCACGTAGATCACGGCGTCCACTAACGCGTACAGGAACGCGTTCTTCACGTCGATCTGGCGGAGTGGCAGGTGCCTCGCAGCTGCGATGGCGAGCAGGATTCGAACGGAGGTGTGGCGGCTGACTGGAGCGAACGTCTGGTCGAAGTCGATGCCGTGCCTCTGGTCATAGCCGCGCACCTTCCAACGCGCCTTGAAGCGCTCGACCGTTCCATCCGCTGCGGTCTTCACGCGGAAGACCCACTTCCCCGAGAGGATCCTTGCGCCTTTGATTGCCGCACGGTCGACTAACACCCAGGTGTCACTAGACTCGAGCGCCTTAATTTCCGCGTCCATTGCTTCGCGCCACTCCTTGCTGTGTGGTCCAGAGAGAGCTTCGCGCGGGTTTCGGGGCTCGATGACACGTGGCGCTTTCGAGGTTGCGGTGTGAAGCCCGAGCAGCTGCAGTCCTGAGACGGTGCTGTCGTGGCGACGTTGCGGGATGACTTCCTGCACATCGTCGTCATCGCTTTTTGGTTCAGGTGGCGCTGGTGGTGCTGCGCCTCTGCCGCTTCCGCCTGTTCCGCCCATTCCTCCTCCCGAGGAATCGTCGTCGTCGTCGCTGCTGCGCCGATCTTCCCATGTGAACTCGCCCCTAGTGTCCTGCTCCAAAATTGCCGCAGCGGCTTCGTCTTCGGGCGTTGCGTAGCTGTGCCCACTATTTGCGTAGACGCGGTTCGCGTTCGTCTCCTCGTCGTGGCGGAATTGCTCGAGGAAGAGGCGTTCATAGAAGATTACGTCGCGAGCGTGGGCGGTTTTCTGACTGAGAAGGTCCAGCACGATCCATGCTTTGTACTCGTGACTGATGCCGAGGTGAATTCCCCAGCGCGCGCGGCTGGCGAATTTGCCAATGGTTGATGTTGGCGGGCGGTATTGGACCATGCATCCCCACACGCGGAGCATGGATGTGTCCCCCTTAGTCCCGGTCCACTTGACGTGCGGGGACAGATTGCCGGTGATGGCGGTGGTCGAAAGCAGGTTATGCACTGGTACGGCGTGGTGCATCGCGTAAGTCCAGTAGATCGGCGGCAATTTCGACTGCTTCATCAGCGCCCGCACCTTCGTCATCAGCGTGCGGTTCGTCCGCTCAGCTACGCCCTGTTGCTGGTGTGCGTAGGGGAGGGAGATGTGGTGCTCGATCCCCTTTTGCGCCAGGTAAGTCTGTAGGCTGTAGTGGGGTAGCCAATATGGGGTACAACCCCAACTAGGGTTTCATATTTGTACCCAAACTTCTGCTAGTTCATTCATTCTTGCCTAGTTATCTTGAGATGGTATTCAGAGCAGGAGGTCCCTAGGACCTACCGACCGTTTTTTTTTTTTTTTAAGGGCCCACCACCGCTCGCATGCGGTTACCACGCTACCCCGTGCCCTAGCCTCGTAGCGCCCTCGTGCGCCCTCGTTAGCGCCCTCGCGCGCCCCTCGTTAGCGCCCTCGCGCGCACCCTCGTTAGCGCCCTCGCGCGCCCCTCGTTAGCGCCCTCGCGCGCCCCTTGCTAGCGCCCTCGCGCGCCCCTCACTAGCGCCCTCGCGCGCCCCTCGCAGTGTCGCCCGCCCGCCGAGCCGCCCGCTCGCAGCCCGCTCGTCCCGCTGCCCGCTTCGCAGCCCGCCCGCCCGCTCGCTGCCCGCTTCGCGGCCCGCCCGCTTCGCAGCCCGCTCGCCCGCTGCCCGCTTCGCAGCCCGCCCGCCCGCTCGCTGCCCGCTTCGCGGCCCGCCCGCTTCGCAGCCCGCCCGCCCGCTCGCTGCCCGCTTCGCGGCCCGCCCGCTTCGCAGCCCGCTCGCCCCGCTGCCCGCTTCGCAGCCCGCCCGCTCGCTCGCTGCCCGCTTCGCGGCCCGCCCACTTCGCAGCCCGCCCGCCCGCTCGCTGCCCGCTTCGCGGCCCGCCCGCTTCGCAGCCCGCTCGCCCCGCTGCCCGCTTCGCAGCCCGCCCGCCCGCTCGCTGCCCGCTTCGCGGCCCGCCCGCTTCGCTGCCCGCTCGCAGCGCCGCCCGCCCGCCCGCTACCTGCTTCGCAGCGCCGCCCGCTGCCTCACTGCCCGCTTGCTGCGTCGCCCGCCCGCCCCGCTGCCCGCTTCGCAGCCCGCCCGCCGCGCTTCTCGCCTGCTGCTCCCTGCCTGTGCACCGCCGCTTGCTCCTGCTGTGGCTGCTAGCTTCGCTCTAGCGCGTCCCCTCTGCTGCTGCCGCTGCTCTGCTGTGCCCTCACGCCTGAGCTATGGCCTCTATTCGCGTTCTTTCCTTCGATGCTGAGGGCCGTCCCGTGCAGTTCACTTCCTGGCTCGACGACCTGCAGTTGTATCTTATGAGCAATAGCACGGACCACATCTCCCTCTATGACTACGCGTCTGGTGCTGCCGCTGCTCCTGCTGCCACAGCCGAGCTTAGTGTTCGTTCCCACTGGCAGACTCGTGACGCAGCTGCTCGCCTAGCCATTCGCAGTCACCTGCCGCTAGCTGAGCTCGAGCATTTTGGCGACTGCAAATCCGCTAAGGCCCTGTACGATGCTGTCGTTGCTCGCTACTCCTCGCCTGCCACAGCCGAGCTTAGCCGCCTCATGCTGCCGTACCTGTTCCCCGATCTGTCCACCTTTACTACAGTCGCCGATCTTATCACCCACCTTCGCACTAGTGATGCTCGCCTGCGTGCCGCCCTTCCCACCGAGTTCTGCGCTAAGAACCCCCCTCCACTGTACTGGACACTCCACTTCATAGTCACCCGTCTCCCTGACACCCTCCGCTCAGTTCGAGACCACTTCCTTGCTCGCTGTCCCACTGAGCTCACAGTCGCCCTCCTAGAGGAGCAGCTGCTCGCGGCCGAAAAGAGCATTGTAGCTGTCGGTGCTGCTCGTGGCGCTCCTCGCACCCCCATCTTTGAGGGGTGTTCTCCCTCTCCCCTCGCTCCCTCCTACGCTGCTGCTGCTGCTGTTGACTTCCTTGGTGCTGAGTCTGTTGGCGCTGCTTCTGCTCCTGGTGGGAGGCGCCGCACCGGCAAGGGCAAGGGGGGCAAGGGTGGTGGTGGTGGCGCTGGGGGGGGAGGAGGTGGGGGAGGTGGGGGGGGAGGCGGTGCTGGAGGGAGCGGTGGCGGGAGCGCTGGTGGGAGTGGGGTCGGTGGTGGAGGCGGGGGCGGCGGAGGAGACAGTGGCAGTAGTGGCGGCGGCGGCGGTGGCGGTGGTGGCGGTGGTGGCGGTGGCGGTCGGAGCGGTGGTAGTGGTGGCGGCGGAGGTCGGAGTGGAGGCACTGGCTCGGGCCAGAGCTCCCAGCAGCAGCAGCGTCCCCAGACGACCCAGCAGCTTCGTGAGTGGCTTGCTCAGCGTGGGACGTCGGGGGGCAGTGGCCGCTGTTCTTATGTCATTCGCACAGGTGACCGCAAGGGACAGACGTGTGGGAGGTTCCACACCCCGTACCGCTGCTTCTCCCGCCTTGACGACGCTTGGCGTGAGGAGATGGGTGCGGATGTTGAGCGCCCCCGCTGGGCTGAGCTCATGAGGGCTGGTGTTGATGTCTTTGCTCTTGACTATGATGCTATTATTGCTGCCATGTATGCATTGACTGTTAGTGCCGAGGGAGACTGTTACTTGTGTGTGCCGCCTGACCCAGGTATAGAGCCCGCTGCCCTGGGTACTAGTGAGTCTGCTCTCTCTGGTATGGTGCCCCCTGTACTTGCTCCCTCCAGTACTGTCCCGGCTGGTTTCGAGTCTGCTCTCTCAGGTACAGCACCCACAGAGACTGCTCTCTCAGGTACCACACCGGCTGAGGCCTGTCACACCTTCACCCTTGACTCAGGTGCTTCCCGTTGCTTCTTTCGTGACAGTACTGAGCTCACACCGCTTCCTGCACCGGTCCCAGTCTCCTTGGCTGACCCCTCTGGGGGCCCAGTCCTTGCCCAGTCCACCACTGTCCTCCCTTGTCCGGCGGTTCCGTCTGGCTCGTTGTCGGGTTTCCACCTCCCCTCGTTCTCGACGAACCTGGTGAGCAACGCTGTCCTCCAGGATCAGTGGGTTGACACCTTTACCCCTGGAGGACAGCGTGTGGCGATCTGCACGTGCTCCAGGACCGGCCGTCACCTGGCTACGTTTACCCGTCGGCCGGGGTCGAGTCTCTACACACTGACCACTGCGTCTCCTCAGGTCGCTGCTGTCGGTCAGGTGTCTGCGTCAGGTCTGGTAGCCCACGCCTGTGAGTGTCGTTCCCTGTCGCACCAGACTCTTCTCTGGCACCACCGCCTGGGTCACCCCTCCTTGCCACGCCTTCGTGGCATGCACCGTCGCCACCTTGTGTCTGGTCTTCCCAGGTCCCTCCCTCCCCTCCCTGCCTCGCCTGCGCCGCCTTGCCTTCCTTGCGTCGAGGGGCGCCAGCGCGCCGCTCCTCACTCCTCCTCGTTCCCCCCGACAGAGGCTCCTCTGCAGACCCTCCACCTGGACGTGTGGGGCCCAGCCCGCGTTCGTGGTCAGGGCGGTGAGCGGTACTTTTTGCTGGTTGTCGACGACTACTCGCGTTACACCACGGTCTTCCCCTTGCGCACCAAGGGTGAGGTCCCTGCTGTTCTGATCCCTTGGATCCGCACGGTTCGTCTCCAGCTCCGCCGCCGTTTCCGGACGGATCTTCCTGTCCTGCGTCTGCACTCTGACAGAGGTGGTGAGTTTTCCTCCGATCTCTTGAGGACCTTCTGTCAGGCGGAGGGCATCGAGCAGACCTTCACGCTTCCGGACTCCCCACAGCAGAATGGGGTTGCTGAGCGCCGCATTGGCCTGGTCATGGAGGTCGCTCGTACCTCCTTGGTCCACGCGGCGGCTCCCCATTTTCTGTGGCCGTTTGCTGTCCGGTACGCCGCGCATCAGCTCAACCTCTGGCCCCGTGTCTCCTTGCCGGAGACCTCGCCCACACTGCGTTGGACGGGGGAGGTTGGCGATGCGTCGCGCTTCCGGGTGTGGGGTGCTCGTGCCCTTGTCCGCGATACGTCCGCGGACAAGCTCTCCTCCCGCACGCTTCCCTGTGTCTTCCTTGGCTTTGTCCCTGACGCGCCTGGCTGGCAGTTTTACCACCCCACCTCGCGCCGGGTCTTCGCCTCTCAGGATGTCACCTTTGACGAGTCGGTCCCTTTTTACCGTCTCTTCCCCTACCGCACTGCCCCCCTCCCTCCCCCGCCGCTTTTCCTTGCTCCTGGTCCCCCTCCGGTAGACCCCCTTCCCCCTCAGGGTCCTGCTCCTTCAGGTGTCTCTCAGGTAGACCCTCCTCCCGTCGCTGAGCCTGTCGAGGTCACAGGTGACTCAGGTGCTGCTGCGGGTGGTGCTGCTGGGAGTGCTGAGCCTGGGGGTGCTGAGCCTGGGGGTGCTGGGCCTGGGGGTGCTGGGGCTGCGGGTGCTGGGACTGAGGGTGCTGGAGCTGAGGGTACGGTGCCTGAGAGTACGGAGCCTGGGGGTGCTGAGCCTGGGGGTGCTGAGCCTGCGGGTGCGGGGCCTGGGAGTGCTGGGACTGCGGGTGCTGGAGCTGAGGGTACTGTGCCTGAGAGTTTGCCGCCTGGGGGTGCTGAGCCTGGGGGTGCTGCGACTGGGGGTGCTGAGCCTGCGGGTACTGAGCCTGCGGGTACTGAGCCTGGGGGTGCTGCTACTGAGCCTACGGAGCCTCGGGTTACTGCGTCTGGGGGTGCTCCGGTTCGGGGTGCTGAGCAGTCTCTCACACCGCAGCAGCTTCGTGACTGGTACGTCCGGCGCTTTCGCCGTCCTAGTGGCTCGGCTGGAGTTGGGGGTGCTGGGGCTGCTCGTCCTGGGGGTGCTCGTACTGGGGGTACTGGAGCTGCCGGGACTGGTTGTTCTGGGAGCACTGCGACTGGAGCTGCTGGAGCTGGGGACTCTGGCGCTGGCGGTGCTAGCGGAGTTGGAGCTGCCGACTCTGGGGGTGGCGCTGCTGCTGGTGCTGCGGACCCGCCTGGTGGAGCTGCTGCTGGAGCTGAGGACCCGAGCGGTGGCGCTGCTGCTGGTGCTGGGGACCCGGACGTTGGAGCTCCTGCTGGTCCTGAGGACCCGGCCGCTGGAGTCTCTTCTGTTTCTGGAGACGCTGCGTGGCCGCGACCGTACTTCGTACCGCTCCTTCAGCAGGTTCTTGGGCAGGCTCCTCCTCCTTGTCCTCCTCCCTCCGTAGAGTGTCCTCCGCCTGTCCAGCCGCAGTCACAGTTACCGCCTGCCTCGCCTCTCCCTGCTCCCTCTCCTTACGCTGGTCCCACAGGAGGTCTTACAGAGCGTCGTGAGCCTGAGTCTCGTCCTGCGTCGCCTGTTCGTCCTGCTCGCACTGGTAGTCGTGTCCGTCGTGAGCGTCCTCCTCCTGTCCCAGGCACTCACTACATGACTCTGCGTCCCTCTACTGCTCCTCGGCGTGTCCCTCTACCGTCTCCTCCTGCGTCCTCTTTGCCTGCCGTTCCGGACCCTGAGTCTGACCGGTATCGCGCTGAGCACCCTACAGTCACGCGTCTCCTAGCTACTGTTGTCACTGACCCTACCTTTGCGTCCTCGGCTGCGTCTGCTCTGGTCGCTGAGTTGGTTGACTTTGCTGCTGCCTGTCGTCTAGACTACGCTGCTAGCCTTGTTGCTGAGTCTGAGTCTGCGTCTGTCTGTCCTCCGTCCGTCGGGGGTGAGTGTGCTCTTGGCACGGACGTCCTTGAGGACAGGCAGGAGGACTTTGACTCTCTTGCGGCTGCTGTACCTCATCTCGTGGCCTGGTTACTTGCCCCTGAGGGAGACCCGGATGCACTAGACATCCCCACTCCGCGCACTTACGCAGAGGCGATCTCGGGTCCCTACTCCTCTCAGTGGCAGACAGCCATGGACGCAGAGATGGCATCCTGGAAGTCCACAGGCACCTACGTCGACGAGGTTCCCCCTCCTGGGGCGAACATCGTCGATGGCATGTGGATTTTCAGGGTGAAGCGGCCGCCAGGTTCTCCGCCTGTCTTCAAGGCTCGTTACGTTGCTAGAGGCTTCAGTCAGCGTCAGGGGGTCGACTTCTTCCAGACCTTCTCCCCCACCCCGAAGATGACCACTCTTCGGGTTCTGCTGCACGTTGCTGCTCAGCGTGACTACGAGCTTCACTCTCTTGACTTCAGCACAGCGTTCCTGCAGGGCAGCCTGCACGAGGAGATCTGGCTGCGCCGCCCACCTAGCTTTACTGGGTCGTTTCCCCCTGGTACCCAGTGGAGTCTCCGCCGGCCAGTCTACGGTCTCCGCCAGGCACCACGTGAGTGGCACGACACACTGAGGACTACACTTGCGGCTCTTGGGTTCGCGCCGTCTACTGCTGACCCGTCGCTGTTTCTGCGCACAGACACGTCGCTGCCGCCGTTCTACATTCTCGTGTACGTCGACGACTTGGTCTTTGCTACTGCTGACACTGAGGCACTCGCTCGTGTGAAGTCGGAGCTGCAGAAGAGACACACCTGCACTGACCTGGGTGAACTGCGTAGCTACCTTGGCTTGCAGATCACCCGGGACAGAGCTCGCCGCACCATCACCCTGACTCAGTCACACATGGTGCAGCAGGTCCTTCAGCGCTTCGGCTTCCAGTTCTCCTCACCACATGCCACACCTCTGGCTACCAGCCACTCGCTCTCAGCTCCACCTTCGGACGAGTCCGTAGAGCCGAGTGGCCCGTACCCAGAGCTTGTAGGCTGCCTCATGTACCTGATGACTTGCACGCGACCTGACCTCGCGTACCCTCTTAGCATCCTTGCTCGTTACGTTGCGCCTGGGAGACACAGGCGAGAGCACTGGGAGGCTGCTAAGAGGGTGCTGCGTTACTTGTGCAGTACATCAGGCATGGGGCTGGTGCTTGGAGGACGCGACAGAGTTGTCCTCACTGGTCACTCGGACGCTTCTTGGGTGGACGACCTGGCTACGCAGCGGTCGTCACAGGGTTACACCTTCAGCCTTGGCTCTGGTTCTGTCTCGTGGCGGTCCACCCGCTCTTCCTCTGTTCTCGGCTCTAGTTGTGAGGCTGAGATCTACGCCACAGCCATGGCTGCACAGGAGTTACGCTGGCTCACCTACCTGCTGACTGACTTGGGAGAGCGGCCTAGTTCTCCTCCAGTTCTGTACGGTGACAACAAGGCGGCTCTTGCCTTGTGTCAGGAGCACAGACTGGAGCACAGGACGAAGCACATTGCTCTTCGCTACTTTCTTGCTCGAGAGCTTCAGCAGCGCGGTCAGCTTCGGCTTGTGTACGTGGACTCGAAGGCCAACACTGCTGATATCTTCACCAAGGCGCTCCCGCCTAGTGATCATCAGCGGCACTGTACTTCTTTAGGCCTTGTGTCCACGTTTCCTCACTTGCTCACTGCTTGACATTCTTTGTACTGTACTTTATATATATCTTGTTGCTTGCTTGCTAGGTTTTGATCACTGTGTTGCTTGTCTTGTACTATATCTAGCACTGCATGTGAACTGGCCTTGTGGCCTTTACTTGTGCTCGGAGTGTGGTGACGTTGTGATCCACCCTGGGCTTTGCTTTGCTTTGCTGGACTGGTCTTGTGACCCTTTGTTCTCCCCCACTTTGCCTATGGGGGTGTGTTAAACTGTATTATGCTTGTAGGCTGTAGTGGGGTAGCCAATATGGGGTACAACCCCAACTAGGGTTTCATATTTGTACCCAAACTTCTGCTAGTTCATTCATTCTTGCCTAGTTATCTTGAGACGTACTTGCGCTCCCCAGCTCCTCCCCATCTGACCCTTGGTTGGGTGTAGGTGAGCGTTTTGGCGCCCTTAACGGGCACGGGCGCACCCCAAAGTGAAAACTTGAAATCCGGGCATGTGCGAAGTTTGCACTTACACTGTATTTGGTTAAGTGAGGGAGCTGCTACGCCAGAGTGCTTCAGTTCCTTTGACGTGCTTTGGTTTAGTGTGTTGGAGTTCTCTGTGTCCAATCAACTTAGCCAAATTCAGCAAACCTAATCCTATGTGTCACAGCTGTAAACTGCGGCCAGCTTGTATTGTACGCTAAGGGATTGTTCGGGTGCTCCAAGGCTGACTGAGACACACTACACACACGAGATTGGCTAGAAAACGCTAAGGGAAAAATCTCCTCCGCGCGCTCTTGTGCAGACTAAGGAGAAAGAGGGGGGGGGGGGGGGGGGGGGGGGGGGGTTGTCTCTGGCACCCTGGGGGGTGGGGGGTCCTACGATCGGAAACCAAAACTTAGATAAAGGGGAAGGCCTGGTTTCGTCCCTTAACGCATCCGGGGAAGGGTCGAACGAAGCACTTAGTGGCACGGGTGGGGTGCGAATCTAAAACTTGACGCATTGGAGCTGGAGCGAAACTAGCCCTTAATGTCAGGGCATTAAGGGCATATGCCCGTCAATCGTCAGGCCTGGTCTGCATCTGGTTGCTCCTGAATTCTGCCGCGCCGTCAGATTGCCAGATTGCCATATTTTAAGCTTCTCCTCAGATTGCGGCTGCGCGTGCGCCAGCCAGAGGCGGAACACCTCGTAGGCTCTGTCGCGGGTTTCCACGTTTGCGACCCACACGTAGCGCGTTCCAGCGTCGATGAAGGTGAGTGTGTATAGCTCGTCGTTGATCCCGCAGTGCCCCACGTTGAGAAAATCGCTGTACACCTTGTGTAGCTTGGGGTAGCGGTTCGTCCCTGGCTCGAGCAGCGGGAATGGTTGGTGGCTCAGCGCAGCTTCGGGGCAGACGGTGCAGTTGCGCGGATGTGTCGCGCCTCTCACTTCGGTCCCATCAGGGCGCAGGAGTGCACCAGGAGCGAAGACTCCTGCGTCGATGCAGTTCTTCAGCGTCGCGCGTGAGGGGTGTCCGAGGCGCTGGTGCCAGAGTGCGTCGTCAGCGCGAAGGCCAGAGGTGCGCATATAGCGCGCGCAAGCTTCCTCAGGGTCTTCGTTAGGTACAGGAGCAGGTTCTGCTGCTACCGCTTCCTCTGCGTCTTCTTATTTTGCCGCGGTGGTCAGCATCAGTGCCAGAAACTCTCTGTCGCGGATCTCAGAGAGCGGGATGTTGGTCCCAGGGATGGTTCCAGGGACGAAGGTGGGTTCGCGTGGCTCGGGAGCAGGTCCGTAGGCGGTGCGACGGGGGGTTGACGGTTCGTTGCCCCAGACGATGGTGTCCCATGGGTCGCGACGTGGGGGATTGTCAGGGGGAGGTAATGTGAGTGGAATATGGCGTGGGGGACGACCAAGAGGAACGACTGCAGGTGTTGCTTCAGTTTCTTCTTCTTCATTCTCTCTCCCCCTTCGTTCTTCGCGAAAAGTCCCCCAGCCGCTGTTGTCGGCGCCAGTTGCGGCGCCCCATCCGCAGCTTGCTTTGGCCCAGGTTCCGCCGTTGTCTACCCAACCGCTGGAGTTACTCGTTCCCCATCCGCCAGCGCCCTCCCACCCCCCTTCATTGGAGGCACTTTCTTCCGCTTCGGCTCCCCATGCGCCGCAAGCGAATGTTCCGCGCGCTTCGGCGAGGCTTTGCTGGCGAAGCTCTACTGCTTCGTGGCGCGCCAGTTCCTCCTCTTGCTCCACGGTAAGTTTTGCCGTGGGGTCCCGCCAGTGGGGGTACACCTTCAGGAACTCCTTGAGGGTGTAGGGACGCGCGACTCCTCGTGAGTCCAAGGTTCCGCGGCGTTGTCCGCGCAGGATGCCTTCGAGCCGTTGAGAGGGTGGTCCAGCGTGGGGGCTTTGGTCGGCGCCAAACACGCGGCGAGTAGTGACCTCAAGCTCGAGCTGAGACATTCTTTCTTCTGGCGGCGCGTGGCGCTCTGCTTCGGCAATAGCGGCGAGTCCGCGGCCGGCAATGGCGCTAGTTGACGTCGTCGGCGTGTGACAATCCCTGCAGATGCCGTCTGGGGTAGGGTCATGCAGCGCCGTCTCGCGTGGGTGAGGATGATGCGGCACCCACGGTCTGCCGTCAGGGTGCTTCCAGTCTTTGCGGTGAATGTGCTCGAAGCGCAGTGGCACGAGATCAATTAACTCGTGCGAGTCGCCGCTGCAGTCGGGAATGTCGAAATCCAGGACATACACTCCATTTTCGGAGTGCGCTCGTCCGATCTGCCTGCGGGGAAAGTTGCGCGATTCGTAGTGCAGCAAGATGTCGCGTGTCGCGCGATCTGTGCTGAGGTCGACGCCGCAGTCCATGAGCTGTGCGGCGGAGAGCAGGTTGAAGCGCAGGTTCTGGACGATCAGCACATCGTTGAGTGTGATGTGCGTGCGGCTTCCGCGTGCTTTGAGCACGACGATGCCTTGCGCGCTTGCGCGCAGGCGCGTGTTGTTGGCCATAATGACGTAAGTGACGGTAGGGGTCGCGACGGCGTTGGATATGTAACGCTCCGAGCCCACCATATGCTGGCCGCAGCAGCTGTCCAGGTACCAGGTGTTGTAGCGCTTGTTGTCGTCACGTGCGAGCAGCGCCAGTCGCGGCGTGACGATGTGCGGAGTGTCGAACTTCAGAAATTGCTCGCGCGAGAGCCAATCGAGTGGCGCCACCCGCATATCAGGTACGTGCGGGAGACTTTCAAGCAGCGGGACTGGAAGATTCCAGTCCTGGTCGTCGTCGTCGGTGAAGTCGTGGCGCGGACTGAACGGATTGTTGTTGGTGAATGCGCCAATGGGGTGCGGTGCTGGCTCAGGTGAAGGTGAGCGCACGCGGCGACGACGCGACTCGCCCGTCATGGCCATGTTGCTCATGACGTTGCGTACTGGGGCAGTCGATGACGGCTGCTGCTGCTGATGCTGAACTGCTGGGTTCAGGTTGCGCGCGGGTGGGGGTTGATACCCCTGGGCTGGACGCACGTCGCCTCGTGCGTCTTGACGGCCGGACCAGTTGCTCGGATTGGTCTGGCGAGGGCGAGATCGGAATTTGCATCGATCCGCCAGGTGCAAATTTTGCAGTAGAGGCGCCGCGGCTTTCGCTCTTCGGTGTTGTCGGCGTAGAAGGCGAGATGTTCTCTTTCTCGTCGCGGCGCTGGTCGCTGCTGATCCATATCCCTTTGTTCGACGAGAAGGGCGGCGCAAAGGGCGGCCTCCGAGATGACCCCCTGCTGTCGAAGAAGCGCCTTACAGGGCCGCCACTCTGGGCCGAGCCCTTGAAGCACGATGTTCACGAAGATTTCCTCCGAAATCGAGCTTCCCAACTTCGCGATTTGATCGCGAAGGCTTCGACAGCGATTGATGTAGCTGTTGGCCTTCTCCCCTGGGGCCATTTTGGTCTCCAGTAGCTGCTGAAGCAGCCGGCTCGAAGAAACAGAGTCCTTCGGCTGATACACACCGTTGAGGTGTCGCCAGGCGTCGAGGGCTGGAGCAGCCGATCGATGTTTTGTATGAGCGGATGCTCAATTGCTCCGCCGGCGACATTTTCCGCAGGAGCACCCCATACACCATCAGGGACTCGTTGTATTAGCGAGTCCTGGCGTCGTCTGTGTCCTCGGCAGGCTCCGCGTAGCTCCCGTCGAAGTAATGGAAGATTTGGGCGTTCTGCAGCAGGAGCTCCAGTTCGAAGCTCCAGGTATAAAAATCTCTGCCGTCAAAGCAGGTACTTGTCTTTATTTTTGATATGCTGAGAAACCTTGATTGTGCAGAGAGAATTGCCTCTTCACTGGGACGGGGAGCCTTGGGGGTTGAACCATTTGTGTCGAGGGAGAAGGTGTGCGGGGCGGCGTTCTGGCCAGTTGGGGCCGGTTGAGAGGGTTGCGAGGATGTTCCCGCGTCGCCGTTCCGCAATGTTTGGAGCCCTTGCTCCAAGCTGGTGAGTCGCTGAAGGAGTTGTGCGAGGACTTCGGTTCTGATCGTAGTCGTTTCCTTGCTTGTCGCAGCCGGGTTGGGTTGCGCTTCAGCCGTCAGATTAGTTTGACCACCAGATCCTCCGGCCATTCTCACACGCGAGCGTGTGCCGGACGCCACTTTCCGAATGTCGTAATTTTCGGGAGTGGCAGTGCGAAGGATTCCCGAGCCGCTCTCATACCATGCTACGATCAAAAGTTGATCGTTGCCAGGATCTACTCGGGAAGGTTCGCACACAGAGAAGTAAAGTTTGGTGGGCCCTTGACCTCAATAGCAGAGTGAATGTAAAATGCTTTGAGATTATTAAATCATGCAAATACAGGAAATATAAATATGAGTACAGGGGAATACAGAACGACCTAACTAGCCATGTACTCTAAGGGGTACATTCCCTTATTCATATTCATTCCCAACCGTGCGGCGCGTACAGTTACGAAACTGTTCCCGCCAAAACCATCCTGCCTGCAGCTGCCCGATGCCGTCTGCTCCGACGGTCCGGATGCTCCTAACCGTCTGACACTTAGATTCAATCCAGCCGTCTGACTCTTCGTGTTCGTTCTCGATACTGCATGCTTCTCTTTGCTGCGGTGAGGAGTGCACAGTAATAATAGATATTACTATTCGTAACATAACCTTTCCAGCAGAGTGCGGAAACCGCAACCTGAGTTGTAGTTTTGGCAAAAATTTGAATCTCGCCACCCAACTCAACCGATGTTTCTTCGCGAAATTCAAACCGAGCTCTCAACTCTCCCCAAATTTCGCATCCTGTAATTACGGCTGAATGCATAAACGATATGGTACAGAGCGAACAACCCCTTCCTCGTGTGGTTCGATAGCGAAAGAACCCCAACTGACGCGTTTCTTATACGAAACTCGAACCCGGTAATGTGTACGCGCCCGACCAGAAATTGCACTGGTCGCTGGCTGTTTCAGATACTTTCCAGCAATGATACTTTCTTCGCGGGTAATTAGGCGGCGACAAAGCGAGCGGCATACTCGCGTTTGAGTTCATTTAGACCTAAGTAATATTCGAGGTAGCAGCCTTAGGCTTCAGCCAAGTCAGCTCAAGATTGCGCATTATTCCAGACTATTGTAATAATGGTGCTACTCGTTTTCAAGCCCCCATAGTTCTTTTCTGGTTCATTTCCGCCTCTCATACGATGCCGATTTTGGGTTGTCTCCTTGAGATTCGTTCAGGTTGTGGGTTCTTCATCGAAGTTTGATGTCGCGGCTAGATTTCTACGAATCCGATTTTGAGATTCCAGGTATAACTTACTCGTCGAGTCGCCTCTCGCAACACTCGTCGCTTCCAATCAGCCGCTTAACTAGCTCTTGTGAAATAGTCTTACCGTTGACGAAGTTGCCAAATCGCTGGCGAGAAGTGCTCAAGTTTGAGGCTACCATGTGTTACAACGTATGCACCAGGGCTCTCGCTAGGTTTTTGGCCTGTCTGACAGTATAAAATCGTCTTACGCTCAGATTGGCGTTTTTTTTTTTTTGTCTGACCTCTAAGATGAAACATTAAAACCAGTCTGAAAAAACAGATGAACTGTTCTACGGGGCCTACACTACACTACAAGAATTCTACACACTACAAAATAAATACTAGGTATCATTAAACCATTCTACGGTTTAGTCAGACTCGCTGCCACTGTCATCATCACTACAGCTGTCAAGGCTATCAGACGGCACTGGAATAGGGTAGTTAGCTTTCCCCTTGCGACGGAGCCACGGGAACTCTGCATCTAGCCTGGCTGCTTCTGCTACTGCTGCTGCTTCTCATGCTGCTGCCTCTGCCGCTGCCACAGCAGCAGCTGCTGCTGCTGCTGCTGCTGCTGCCTCTGCTGCTGCTGCGGATCTTCTTTGATTGCGCTTGCTCTCCCTCTCCACTCCCGGCAGCAGCTTTGCAGGCCTCCTCTTCTTCGACTTGTGCCACCGCGCCACCAACTCGGGCCACTCCATGTCGTAGGTCAAAAGAGACACGGTCATGAGCTCACCAAGCTTGGCGTCGCACAGGTTCCCTCTCAGCCAGCTCTTGATCACGTTTTGTCTCGAGAATCCGCGTTCGCACTCCACAGTGCTCAGCGGGAGCACAGCTACAGCGATCCACAGGCGGACAATGTTAGGGTAGCTCGTTGTCCAGTCCGGTGAGCTCAGCATCTGCTTCAGGCCCTCCGCAAAGCCGACATCCTCTTGGTGGGTGCTCATGATTGTCGCGAAGGTGTTGAGTTCCCGCTGTGCTTTGGCCCAGTCCACACCTGTAAGAATGGGCGGGCGAAGAATGGAAGAGAAACGCGTGAGACTGATTACATATGTTCACAGACGCGGATAATCATTTTAAAAAACCAAGCAACCTCACGACAAAAGGCTTAACACACCTGGCAGAGTGTCAGGATCGTCGGGATGCTTCTTGTACATGTGGTGCAGAGACTGCAGCCACTGCGCCAACCGCCGCTCACGCTTTGCCGCGGACTTCGGGTACTGGGACTTCTTGAACAGCTTCGCCCCATTGAGCGACGCGAGATCCTCTAGTCGGTAGTCGAGCTGCTTAATCAGCTCAACCACAAACTCCCGCCCGAGCTTCAAGCAGGCGCTGAGGTCGCCTTTGCTCTTCTGCCCCACGATAGCCTCTTCGTGCAGCAAGTAGCAGAAAGTTGTCGGCGCTCCGGTGGAATCTGGGCCATCGACCTTCACCTCCCGGCACTCCTCCGAAGCATGTTTCGCCAGGAATGGCCCCAGCGCCGCGCCGCCTTGCCCGAACGTCTCGTCGTTGCTGTCGAGGTAACGAGTCCGCAGCAGTAGTGTTGTGTTGTGTACCGTCTGCAGCACATGGGTGGCGTCAATCTGCATAAGCACAACGCAGAAAGAAGTTAGAATGTTACCAAACAAAACGGGAGGTTTAAAGCGCAAACATTAACACGTACCTGTCGTGTCTGGAACTTCAAGTTGAGCAGGTTCAGCTCCTTCAGCACATCGGCCAGCAAGTAGAGTAAGAAGTGAAATTTGAAACTCGTCACTGTCTTATACATCTTGTTGTCGAATTCCTGCAGGACGATCATAACAGCAGGGAACACCGCGACGAGTCGCTGGATCGCATTGCCTCGGGAAAGCCACCTCACGTCCTTTATCCCCTGCATCTCAAGATGCGTCTCGCAAATGACCTCTTGGAGCTCCTTGAATCGTGTGTGAACAACGAGGCGCCCGAGAATGTCGACCACGGACCGGACAGCCTTGTCCACAATCTGAAGGTCAGGATACGCGGCTGCTGCATCTTTAGCTGCTAGCGCCTCCCTGTAAGTTTAAACAGAAAAGAAGTCAGTACACGGTTGATACGCGCATCAATAAACAACCCGGAGGAACTCACCTGTGTGCGACACAGTGACACGAAACGAGATGAGGAACCTTCGAGCGCAGGCGCGCGACCAGCCCGTTGTGCTGTCCAGTCATCACTGAAGCGCCGTCCGTGCTCATACCGGAGATGCGCTGCAGATCGATCCCCGTTGTCTCAAAATGCGTCAGCAGGCCGGTCGGCAGCGAGGCGGCATCACACTGCTCGACCGATAGCAGGGTGTAGAATTCCGTGACTGGAAGGTTTTCGCGCAGGAATGTGAGGTAGACGATCATATGCTTCCCGCGCCTTCGGTCCGTGCTCTCGTCCAGCTGGATCCCGAGGTAGGGGCTGGCGCGGATGTACTGCAGCTGACAGGACCGCAGGTATGACACCATGGTTGCCACGAGCTGAGCGAAACCATACCTGCAACACATAAACATGAATATCCCTTAGATTTGTGGAGCAGCAACACAGATATGCGGGATACAATCTTACTCGCTGTAATAGGTGCCATTCTCCTTCAAGGGCATGTCCGGCGTGCCCTGCTCAGCCATGAATTGCACAAGAGCAACGAACAGCACAATAGGGGCGTCAGATTTGCAGACGAATAATGCGATTGCCATTAATCTAGCAATTTGCCTGGCGTCGTCGTCCCCCTTGTTGTAAGCGACGATGGACTGCTGCCCTTTCTTCAGGCCATCACGTTGTTCCTTCTGCAGGACCGCCGCCTCGTGCTTCACGCTGAAACGATGCTTGCGCATCGTCTGCTTCTGAATGTCGAGGCCGCCCTCACCATAACGGCCGTACTTGTCGTGCGGGTCCCCGATCACCATACAGACGCTGCAGCGTATGCAAGGTCGCCCGTCCTTCGTCTCACTGATGAAGAGCCACGGGAAGTAGCAAAGCCACTGCTCCTTACACTTGAGCTGCAGCTCTTCCACAGTCAGCGGCCGACGTCCCTTAGTAGTGCCCTTCTCTTCGGCTCCGTCATCGTCGTCGGTGGATTGACGAGTCGCGGGCGGGACCGTCTCCGATGGCGCGGGCAATGTCGGACCTGCGGGACGGGCAAAGTTAAGCCACCGCTGCTTGTATTTAGCTTTCACAGAAGCGCTGTCAGGCAGCACAGGGTTAGCCCGTAGATTGGTGGTTGTTGCAACAGAAACAACGGGCCGGATCGATTCACCGCCAGATGCTGGTATACTCGTCAACGTGGGCGTGGTAGCCTTTGGCATGCCGACATCCACATTTTCTTCGGCCACAGTGTCTGTTGAGGCGTTGTCCGCTGGTATAACCCGGGTTGAGCACGAGGCAACGGGGGGTACAACGACGGGGATCGACTTGCCCCGTGTGAGAAAATCCAGTGCTGAGACTCCAAAGGGGTCTTTCTCCTCTAGAATGGCCATCAGGGCGACAGCTGAAAGTGGAAAACTGCACTGCGGGGCCAGTCGAATGTAGGGGAAGAAAAGGATGTAGAAGATGGGTGGTGTGCCCCCAGCTAGGTCCCTCAAACCCTCCTCTCGTAGCGCGTCAGAGTGATACGCGGTGCGGGGTTTGGGCGGGGACCACAGTTACGTGCATCCGGGATGCAAAGTTCACACCCCATTGCACAAAATGACGGTGTCGGTGCCTGGGTGTGGCTGGCATCGGCGCCGACACCCACGCAGCGACAAAGTGCTGGCAGCATTGCACATAGTTAGCTGCTGCCAGCGGTGCTGTTTCCTCCAGCGCGGATGCTACGGGACAGTGGCATTCATTACGCATGCATGTACACAGGCTGGCAGATACCCCAACCAGTGGCCCTATTGACAAGTGGGCATAAATGTCGGTTTCAGACGGAATCGTACTCGTTATCTCATGTGTAAGATGAAGCATAGTATGCGATCTGAAAATGTATCTGAAGTAAAATCATTTGTCTTACTGATCATCTGAAGTAAACCCATTTGTCTTACAGATCATCTGAAATAAGAAAATTAAGTCTGAAACGCAGACCATCAGACCAAATTGGTCTGCTAACGAGAGCCCTGGTATGCACGTATGGGTAGCTGCTCAACAGATCATTCCGCACAAGGGTTCAAGGAGTCATACGAGGTGAACTGGAGTTGTTACAATCACCGATACACTGTGTTACTCATCGACATCCAGGCACCCAATCACCCACCTACAAGAATACAAAATACCCACAAACACCCATATAGAGTACACACCCACATGGTCACAAGGCTAGTAACATCCATTGCAACAAGCAGAAGGCTCCTCGTCTTTCCCCCGCCACTAGTATTACACGCTCCCTGTCTTAACAGTTGTCCCGCCAGGTGTTGCGAGGAGTTGGTCTTAGTCGCGGCTGGTGGATCTGCAGAGAGAAGGACACGGTGGGGAGACGACGGAACGAGTCGGTCATAATAATAATAATTTTATTGCCCTCACCAGCACGAAATGCCCTCTCACCAACAAGCATAGCCCAGACAACAAGCATAGCCCAGGCAACAGGCATAGCCCAGGCAACAAGCATAGCCCAGGCAACAAGTATAGCCCAGGCACAAACATGCATCTCCCACTCACCAGTAGCCCCATTTCTTGCAATCTGCAAGCGTTCTCGCACGGTCATCCTCGCACTGCTGCTCATCCTTTGCGCTCTTTCTGATTCTCCAGAAAAGAAACATAACCTCGTCGCAATTCCGATACATCGCGTCAGAACTTGGAGAGATGAGGGGCACCGGAACTTGGTGTAGTATGGTAGAGCAGGGTGGAGAGTGGTGGAGCAGGGTGGAGCGGTGGAGCAGCGTGGAGCGGTGGAGCAGGGTGGGGAGCGGTGGACGGGGTGGAGAGCGGTGGGGCGCAGTGAAGGCGGTGGAGCGCAGTGAAGCAGGGCGGTGGTGTGGCATTCAAATAGGCACGTACAGCAATGGGGCAGGAGTTTCCTGGAACCTTCACGGACCACACCTCCCCTGGCCGAAACGCTGGCAGGCCTTCCGGAGGCACCTGGCGGACAGAGGAGTGCAAAGCGGTGCAGAGGGGTGCGTATCGGAGCAGAGAGGAGCAGACATTCAAATAGACACGAAAGGGGGAACATTCGAATGGACTCCACAAAAACCTTGCCACCTGTACTCAACCCTCTCCGCACCTACACTGTACACTAAACCCTTCCCTCATTCTCCACTGCATAGCCGGCGCCATGAGGTCAACTTCTTACATCACGAAGAAAGAGACGTCTCACCTAAAAAATGAACTCTACCCTCTCCCTGTACCCTACTTCACTGTACCCTAAATCCTTACCCGCCCGCCTCTACCTTTGTTCCGCCCTCACTCTTACCTGCACGCCTGGCGCCGTGAGGTCAGCCCCAGACAGCACGTAGCGGGAGACCTCCCAGAAACAAGCCGCAGCACCCTAAATTCCCCCACATTCGCACTACCCCAAACCCCCTCCTCACTCGCACCTGCACGCCTGGAGCCATGAGGTCAGCCCCTGACAGCACGTAGCGGGAGACCTCCCCACCCTTGAGCAGGAAGGACGGCAGCAGGTCAGGAACAAGCCAGAGCGCAAACACTGCAGTTTGGGTGAGAGAATTTGGGGTGTGGGGAGTTCAGGGTTCAAGAAGTATCTCAGACCTCCCCGCCCTTGAGCAGGAAGGACGACAGCAGGTCGGGCACACGCCAGAGCGCAAACACTGGGATGGGGTATGAGGGTGGACAAGGGTTCAGGGTTTCGGAGTTTATGGGGACTGCTGCGTCCACTCGCAAGTCATCATGTCCCTCCCTTGAGCAGGAAGGACGGCAGCAGGTCGGGTACAAGCCACAGCGCAAACACTGCGGATGGATGGGGTGAGGTGTGAGTTTGGGGCGGGGGGAGTCCAGGGTTCAGTTGGAGGCGTCTCAGACCTCCCCGCCCCCTTGAGCAGGAACGACGGCAGCAGGTCGGGTACAAGCCACAGCGCAAACACTGCGGATGGGGTGTGGGGTTGGGGTGACAGGGGTTCAGGGTTTCAAGGTTTAAGGTGACAGCGTTGCGGTTGGTTTCAGGTGAGAGTTGAGTCGACTCAAGAGTCATCAACTCCTCGCCCTTGAGCAGGAACGATGGCAGCAGGTCAGGTAAACGCCACAGCGCGAACACTGGGGATGGATGGGGAGTGGGGTTGCAGGGTGTTAAGCGTTCAGGGTTCAAGGTGTCTCAGACCTCCCCGCCCTTGAGCAGAAAGGACGGCAGCAGGTCAGGAACAAGCCAGAGCGCAAACACTGGAATGGGATATGAGGGTGGGCGTGACAGGGGTTCAGGGTTTCGGGGTTAAAGGCGACTGTTACGTCAACCAACCTTCCTACCTTTGAAACCTGTGGACCCTGGGTTTTAAAGGCGACTGTTACGTCAACTTGGAAGTCATCACCTCCTCGCCCTTCAGAAGGAAAGGCGGCACCAGGTCAGGCACACGCCACATCGCAACAATTGGGGATGGGGTGTCGGGACTGGGTTTGAGCGGCAGGAGTTGAGGGTATAAGGTTGAAGGTCCGGAATTGAGGGGTTCAGGGTTTGACATGAGGAGGGTAAACAGCAGGTTACTGTCGAGTTGCGGTGAAGGTGATTGAAACAATAGTATGGGAGGGAAATGGAGCGCGCACAGGAAGCACGTGCTCTGGACGGCGGAAACTCCAAACGGGAAAGAACCGTCCAAACTCCAAACGGGAAACGCATCTAGTCGTTACACCCGCACGAGGGTTGAGGGGAAGAACAGCAGAGTGGAACGAGAAGGGAGGAAAGGGCGCAAGGCGGGGAAGACGGGAAAGGTCCGTGTGAGAATCTGTGTGGTTACATGGCCATGTGGTTACCAGTGGGGTAGATCTCAGTGCCGTGGCCGTCGCAGTCGAAGAGCATGGCAGCCCGAGTCCCAGCACGAGGGGGTGTTGCCATGCCACATGAGTATCAGTGTGGTTACCAGTGGGATATATTTCGGTGCCGCGGCCATCGCAGTCGAAGAGCATGGGCAGCCCATGCACTATTCCGTACACCAGCACGCGATTCACCAGCCTCGTCACCGCCACGGCAGCCTGAACCACCAAACAAACCGATCGGGGTTCCGTGAAAAAAAGAAAGAAAGAAAAGAAAAAATGACTATTTTCGGGGGAAAAAAATCACTGAAGGGAGCAGGAAATTCGGCGGGTTGCGTGTTGGCCGCTTTGAGGCGCCTCAAAAGACGCTGGCATCAGAGCAGGAGGAAGGCCAGCTGGACTAGGAGGGCGGGAAGGATTCAGCATGATGCAGGATATCAAGCGGCGAATGCGGGGACCTACTACGTGGGAAATAACCGGGGGGGATTACGAGGTTAAAGCGGGGAGCTATTAAGGAGCACCTTGGGCGGCAGGATCGCGTCCAGCTGTTCGTCAGTGGCGCCTGGAAACTTGTCTCGGATGTTTCGCCGAAGCTTCTTTCTGTCCGCTCCTGACAGACGCTGCTGTCCGCGAACGTCGCTAGGCTTTTTGAACATGATGGCGATCGTACGGTTTAGAACCTTCGTATGGCTTGGCAAGACGGGTATGTTCGAAGGTCTGGAGAGCTCGAGATTAACTCTTTGATGCATGCACTCCAAAGTCGCGGTTCGAAGGAGTCTCTGGCAGATCGGGTACGAAGATGAGCGGGGATCGGAATGAGTGAGAAGTATGAGAAGTATGTGGAGATATGGAGGCTACGGGAGAAAATTAATTTTGTCAAGGCGTGACTCGTAGGCTCGACAAAAAGTGGTTCAATCTGGTTTTGTACGTTTTACAGCGGTGCATGCAGCATTGAGATTTGTTGAGCTTGATTATAAGGTTACAAGTTGGGTTAGTTCGCTTTCAGTATCAGGTTACATCCATCAACGAATAAGTAGAAAGCTGCTCATTCCCCGTTAGACAATGGCGAAAAGTTTCGCCTCACACGTCACCTGCACGAGTTCGGTCCAAAATAGGCAAAGTTCGAACTTTAACCGCTTTGAAACGTGGGAAAACATGTCTAAAATGTATTCTACCGTGTAGCATCTCTTCAAAAAGTTCGACCCGAAGGACACACGCCCTAACCACTAAATCAATGTCCGACTTTCAGGCATGAAAGCGGATGTCCCGCCACAATTGCCTCCCGCTACTCAGTCTGACGGCGAATTAGGTTACTGACTGTGAAGGTGGCGGCTATTTGCGGGAAGTGCATTACGGCGCATACTAGTAGCACTCAAGGTAACAATTTTAGCTCTCGTCGTACTCGCCATGTTAGTCCGTATTTTCTGCAAGCATGTTTTTGGCGCTACTGCCACTTCCCGCGCGCTGCTAAGAAATTTTACAAAATAGGGTCTGCGACATTTTGGGGCGCCTTCATCTCCTAGCTTTCTGTATCGAATGGCCAAACTCCACTTATTCGGAAAACGAGTTGATTTTGGAGTCCTTAGTATTCGAGCCTCCTCTCGCCATGAGTGCCGCGACTCTCGTCGCCGCGCACTGTGGCACAGTAACCGCAACGTACTGCTTATATTAGCAGTTCAACAGATGCATACGCTAAGTGGACAGAAGTCAATGAGATGCATTGCGTGACTGATTGACTTTTCAGGCACATTTTTTAGATATCACCTCACCCAAGCACCCACCCATTTCAGGCACATTTTTTAGATATCACCTCACCCAAGCACCCACCCATTTCAGGCACATTTTAGATAAGCACCATACCCACATAGAGAGCACTAGCTTAAATGCATACCCATGCAGAAGGACCACGGGAGAAATGGGCACACCATGAACACACCACCATGGTTACAATGCTAGCTTCCGTTGCGGCAAGCAGAATCCCCCTGGCATTCCCCCGCCGTTATTGGTAATAGTATTATACTAATTCCAGTATTACAGATAGTAGTACGGATAGTATTAAACGATTCCAGTCTTGACCGTGGACCGCTGGGTGTTGTTTGGCGCTGCTCTTGAAGCTGCTGAATCAGCAGAGATCTGCAGACACAAGGACAAGGTGGGAGGTGGTACGAGTCAGTTTCTCAGCACATGCACACGTAGGGGAGGTGGGCCCCACATTAAAGGCTCTCCAGACTCTGCCGCGCTGCGAAGGGACAGCTGCTATGGCCTTTACATGAGGCGCACATGCTGGCATCATGAGGGCTGATCCCCACAGCACATGCACACACGGGCGTGGTGGGTAGTTTTGAGTCGCCTAGAAAATATCTCCGTGCGGCGCACATGCTTGCATCATCATAGCTTAGCCCCACAGTCTATCATGCACAACGGCCGTGAGTTGGGAAAGACCGGGCTGTAAATGAAGGCACATGCGACAACGCTTGCGAGGCTTGCGCGCTCCAAAGGGACAGCTCGCATGGCCGTCCCATGACACGCAGTGTATGCGGCAAGACACTCCCTTCACATGGTTTTATGGCTGCGTGTATGAAACCATGGGGAGCATACAAGCACCACACCTCGCAATGATATTGCCCTCTCACTAACAAAGCACTGCCCTCGCACCAACAGGCATAGCCCCGACAAGCATAGCCCAGGCACCAAGAAGCATCTCCCACTCACCAGTAGCCCCAAGAGTCGCATTCCCGAATCGTGTTCGCACGGGCATTCTCGCATACATTCTGCTCCCTTTGGTTCATGTTCCGTTTAATGAAAAGAAACACCGAAATCGAGCAATCCCTATTCCTCGCTTTATCGCAGCTCGATTCTGCAAACGCGTGACAGCAAAGGGGAGACTATTGAGTCGAATTTTTCACTTTGGGGCAGGCCGCCTGAGAATGAGCGACATCAAGGGAGGCAGCACGAAATCAGCAGCTCCTTGTATACAGTAACAGCAGGAAATTATAGAAAAGCAAAAGCAGAAAAAACCGCAGGAACAAAAACATGTGGGGGATTGGCTTGGCTATCCTACTCGAAACGAGTTCGCGGCGGCGACCCTGCTCGTCCCTTGCGCCGCGCTGAGCAACACTCGGCGCGCTCTCTGCCGTTATGGCGCCGCCGGCGGTGTCTACCGCTCCCGAGGCACCTGCGGCCACGCCATGCCGACAAATAGATTCACGCAGGGGACGAGGGGACCGGGGGAAGGGGTAAGGGGAGTGATGGGTGGCAGAGAGAGATTCGCGGATCATCTCACGGAGATGCGGTACCATCGCACGGAGATGCGGTAACATCGCACGGAGATACGGTACCATCGCACGGAGATGCGGTAAAATCGCACGGAGATGTGGGTCACCATCGTAAGTGAAAATACTTCGCACGAAGAATCATCGGCCCTCATAATCGAGGTTTGCTACTCACCATCGGTAGACATCCCGTCGCCAAGAAGCTGAGCAGGTCGAGCAGCAGCCGTGGAAGCGAGTGATGCGAGAGTGGCGGTGACGGCAAGCAGGAGAACGAGAGCCGTAAGCAGACGCGCCATGATTACTAGCTAGTAAAGAGGATGCGGAAGTGAGTTTGGAAACGAGAGATTGAAGAGCTGTAGGGTGTGGGACTGATTTCGAAGAAAATCGTAGTGCATTTGTATTGCGTGAGATTGCGGATCGTGGTGAATGTGTGAATGGGCTGAAGCGCAGTTGCACGAATCACCTGCGGAAAATTCGGCGTTCCAACTATTATCCATTTCAGTGAGTCGCTTGACTACTCAGGGGATGTCGGATGGTGTGGTACGCTACACACGTTTCCAGTGCGTTACAAAAAGATAAGACTCGGTTTGATCGCCGCAAACAGCCAATAATCGAAATTGACCGCGTTACCAGGAATGTGACGCGTTTGACGACCACCGTGCACATTTCGTTTCCACCCAGACTGCCCGATCCAATTTTCTCGTGGAAAGTGTAAATATTCACAAGGTGCCCGGTCGGGGTCTCGTTTCCCCTTTCAGTTGCTGGTGTTGGTTGCATGGGAAGGAAGAGCTAGCTACGCGGGTGGGAACTTGACGATGACACTTTAAAGGTAGAAAATGCAAGTAATAAAAATTGGGATGTGAATGTTTTGTCCAGTTTTCGTTTCAAACTCCCACCTTTTAGGAGGTGTGGCCAATGATATTCCGTAGCTTCCTATCCTTTGAAAACTGCCGGTTCGTTCACAAAGCCCAGGTAAATACTTCACCCTTTGTGCAGTATGCCCGAGAGATGTCTGACTCGCCGTGAGGTGCGGTATGTCACAGATCACCGAATTCACATATCAGTGAATTATGTGGTCTACACCTTTCTGATGTATGGTGTAGGTAAACAACACCATATGTAGAATAATGTGAATGTCTAGAAAACATGACAAGAGAAATAACAGGCCACTGACAAATATTTTTACTCTGTTGAATCATTGTATTATTAAGTCAATAATAACGATTGAACGGTTCTTCCTCGTATCAAGGCTTTGATTGCATATAATTTTCATACCATTGTTTATTTAAAAATTTAGTTGAAACATGTGCAAGATATCTGTCAAATGTTGTAGCCTATAGTGAGGTTTGTCTTAGGGGGTACAAAACTTAGGGTTAGCTATATGTACCCCAACCAACATCAATGCATCATCCATTCTTCATTCTGACATGGTATCAGTTAGGTTAGGATCCTGTGGGATCCCGTTCCTCCGTTCTCCGTTCGAGCCTCCCGAGCCTGATCCTAGCTCTCATTCGTCCCGGTTCCGTTGTTACCGCGCGTAGTGCCGCGCCTAGCGCCACTCCTAGCGTCGCGTCCTGCCCGCCCTTTCCCCCTCGTCGCGTCCCTTTCCCCCCGTCGCGTCGCGCCCTTTCCCCCCAGTCGAGTCGCGCCCTTTTCCCCCCGTCGCGTCGCGCTCTTTCCCCCCGTCGCGTCGCCCCCCTTTCCCCCCGTCGCGTCGCGCCCTTTCCCCCCGTCACGTCGCCCTGCCCCGTCCCGTCGCCCTGCCCCGTCGCGTCGCCCTGCCCCGTCGCGTCGCCCTTCCCCGTCCCGTCGCCCTGCCCCGTCGCGTCGCCCTGCCCCGTCGCGTCGCCCTTCCCCGTCCCGTCGCCTGCCCCGTTGCGTCGCCCTGCCCCGTCGCGTCGCCCTGCCCCGTCGCATCGCGCCCGCCCTTTCCCCCGTCCCGTCGACCCTACGCCCTGGCCCGTCGCCCTAGCCCGTTCTTCCGCTGCGACTAAGTCCCCCCCCCCCCACCTGAACCCTAATTTGCCTCTTACCTCCTGCTGTTACTCGCCTGCTCGTTCGCGTTAGTTCTCGCTATGGCGACTCCGCGAGTTCTTCGTTTCGACGCTGACGGTAGACCTCTTGACTTTTCCGTCTGGCTTCTTCGCGCTCGCCGTCTGTTAGAGAGTCAAGTCCAGGGGGGCGAGACCCTCTGGTCGCACGCTACTGGTGACCTCCCCGAGCCCCCCGAGCCTGCCGCTTTAGGTCCTGCCCCTGACGATGCTGCTACGGCTCGCTTTGCCCGTCAGCGCGCTGACAGGACGGCTTGGACGTCGCGTGACGCTGCGGCCTGCATCGCACTCAGCAGCCTCCTCCCTGAGTCAGAGGAGGTCCACTTCACTCAGGTTCGCACCGCTGCTGCGTACCTCACTGCGATTAAGGCCCGCTACTCTACTCCCGCTACTGTCTCTCTTGGCCGTCTTTTCCTCCCGTTCCTGTTTCCTGATCTCGCCTCGTTTGAGCGCTCTGCTGACTTGATCGCTCACCTCCGCTCGCTCGACGCTAGTTACCGCGCTGCTTGCACTGAGGCACAGCTTGCACTGCTTCCTCCCCCTATGGCGATTACTATCTATTTCATCGCCACTAGCCTCCCTGACCGCCTTGCCTCCGTTCGCGACGCGCTTCTGCTGAAGCACCCTAGTGAGCTCACCGTCGATGTCCTTGAGTCTACACTCAAGGACGTCGAGAGCAACCTTCGCTCGGTAGCCGCTGCCTCTGGTGCTGTGCCCCCCCCACTCTTCCACGGGTGCACAGTCCCGCAGTTACCCACCTTTACTGCCTCACTTGCCACTGCCGCTACTGACGCGACTGCAGCTGCTGTTACGACTGCGTCGCGGTCCCGCGGTAGGGGTGGCAAGAAAGGCGGTTCTGGTGGTGGTAGTGGAGGTGGAGGCGGAGGTAGTGGAGGTGGCGTTGCGCCTGGCGGCGGTGGAGGTTCAGGGCCTGGAGAGGCGCCTCGTGCAGTGACTGGTGACTCCACTGCGCCTGCTAGTGGTGGCGACGCCCGAGTTCGTCAGTCGCCTCCTGTACTTCCTGCCCCGGTTGGTGGAGCAGCGGCGTGGTACCAGGCTCAGCGTCAGCAGCAGCTTCTGCAGCACCAGCAGCCCCTCTCCTCCCAGCAGCCTCAGCAGCAGCAGCGGCAGCAGCTGGCTCCAGGGTCGGGGCTGCGTCAGACCCAGCGTGGTGCTGCTTACACTCCCTGCACCTACCAGGTTCTGACAGGCCCTCGTCGTGGCCACCCTTGTGGCCGGTTTCACCCCCCTGGTCAGTGCTTTGCTCAGCTCACTGACACGGTTCGTTTGGTCTACGGGGTTGGTGCTCCTGCCCCTGACTGGCTGCCTCTTGTTCAGCGCTACGGCTCCGCTCTGTGGGGCATGTCTGCTGAGCAGTTAGTTGATCTGATTGGTACTCCCCATGCTATGTATGCTGTTGTTGACTCTAGTGTTTCTGACTCTGCTTACTCTGGTGTTGTTAGCTTAGGTGCTAGCCTTGCTCAGTTGCCTGTTGCTAGTGTAGGTTCTTGTGTAGACTCTAGTCCAGCGGCTACCTCAGAGGACGGTTCGCTGTCGTTCACGCTGGACTCTGGAGCCTCTCACTGCTTCTTTCGTGACAGCACGACACTTACGCCTCTTCCTGCGCCTGTTTCTGTGGCGCTGGCTGATCCCACTTCGGGACCAGTCACCGCGCGTCACACTACCACCTTGCCGTGTCCGGCTGCTCCTTCTGGGTCTCTCACTGGGTTTCACGTCCCCTCGTTCTCCCGGAACTTGGTGGGCGTGCGACCCCTCGTGAGTCAGCACGTGGGTGTGTGGTTTGAGCCTTCTGGAGAGACTGCGGTGTGTGTTGACGGGGACTCTTACCAGCCCCTCGCCACTTTTGCTGCTGAGCCGGGCTCCGGTCTCTACACTCTTCACACTGGCCCGCGCGCTCAGCAGCGACTGCAGCAGCAGCAGCAGCCGCAGCAGCAGCAGCAGCAACAGCAGCAGCAGCAGAAGCGGCAGCAGCCGCAGCCGCAGCCACAGCGGCCGCCGTCGCAGCAGCCACTCCTCCCAGTTCCTGTCCCTCCCCCTAGTCTCCTCCCTGCGTCTCACCAGGTGGTTCCGTCCCCTCAGGTTGTCGCGTCCAGTCCAGTCGCTGCGTCTTGCTCCTGTCGGTCGCTTGCCCACCCCACCGTTCTGTGGCACCACCGGATGGGACACCCTTCTCTTCCACGTCTGCGTGCTATGTCTAGTCAGCGTCTGGTCTTAGGTCTCCCGCGTGTCTTGCCGTCGCTGCCGCCGTCCCTTGCACCACCGTGCGGTCCTTGCGTCGAGGGTAGGCTGCGTGCCACCCCTCACTCCTCCTCCCTTCGTCCGGCCACCGAGCCTTTTGAGACGCTGCACTTGGACGTCTGGGGCCCCTCTCCTCGCCCTGGCCCTGAGCGTGAGCGTTTCTTTTTGGTGGTCGTTGACGACTACTCCCGCTACACCACAGTGTTCCCCCTGGCGAGGAAGTCTGAGGTGACTTCTACGCTGATCAGGTGGTTGCTTACCACCCAGGACACTCGTGGTCGTCGTGTCAGCTGTCTCCACTCCGACCGCGGGGGCGAGTTTCGCTCCGGCATTCTCGCTGGATTCTGTCGCGAACAGGGCATTCGTCAGTCCTGGACGCTTCCGGAGTCCCCACAGCAGAATGGGGTTGCTGAGCGTCGCATAGGCCTGGTCATGGAGATTGCCCGCACCTCCTTGACTCACGCCCGTGCCCCCCATTTCCTGTGGCCATACGCAGTCAGGTACGCCGCGCACCAGCTGAACCTCTGGCCACGCGTCTCTCGGCCGGAGGCTTCACCGACCAGTCTTTGGACAGGGTCCCCTGGTGTCGCGTCGAGGTTTCGTGTCTGGGGGTGCTTGGCTCTTGTCCGCGACACCTCCGCGGACAAGCTCTCGCCTCGCGCCGTTCCTTGTGTCTTCCTTGGTTTCCCTGAGGACTCCTCTGACTTCACCTTTTACCACCCTCCCTCTCACCGGTTCTTTGACTCCCGTGACGTCCGTTTCGAGGAGTCCACCCCCTACTACGTCAGGTACCCCAGTCGAGGTCTCCCGGTTCCTCCTCCCCCCCTCTTCCTGACAGCCGCTCCCCCGCCTGCTCCCCCGGTACAGCCTCCCCCCCTGGTCCAGCCCCGTCTGGTGTGTCTCAGGCTAGCCCTCCCCCTTCGGTAGCCCCCCCTGTACAGCCTCCCTCCCCACAGTCTTCCTCGCCGCCTCCTGCAGGTGCTCCCTCTCGGGAGGTTGGTCCTGCGACTGTCCCTGTACAGGTCTCTGGTTCTGGGGGTGCTGGAGTTGGAGCTGAGCCGCGGGTTGCAGAGGACTCTTGTCTTCCGGGGGCTGGTACTGGTCGTGCGGAGTCTGGGGGTGCTGGTGCGGAGTCTGGGGGTGCTGCGTCTGGGGGTGAGGGTGTTCCTTCGGTTTCTGGAGAGCCTGGGTCTGGAGCTGGTGTTGGTGCTGCCTCTGGGGGTGGTGTGCTTGGTGCTTCGGAGGTCGACTCTGGGGCTGCCGCTGCCCCGGACACTACTCCTTCCCCCCACCCCTACCCGACCAGGTTCCAGGCTCGTGTTCGCCGTGCTCGTGAGGAGCAGCTGGAGTTGGAGAGAGAGGAGAGAGAGTTGCAGCGGCTCGAGGAGCAGGAGCGACAGCAGCAGGAGCAGCAGCAGGAGCAGCAGCAGGGGCAGCAGCCGCTGGAGCAGCAGCAGCCGCAGCAGCCGCAGCAGCAGCAGCAGCAGCTGCTGCCGTCTCCTCCTCCTGTCTCGGGTCTTCGGACCCTTGGTCTCCCGTCTCCCTCTCCTTCCTCCTCCCCCTCTCCTCCTCCCCCTCTCCTCCCGTCTCTGGTCCTCCGCTTCCTCCTCCTGACCCCTCTCCCGCTGTTTTCCCTCGTTCTCAGTCTTCGTTGTCTCCTCCTCCTTCTCAGACTTGGGCCTCTCGTCGCTCCCCTCGTGCTCGTCCCTCGTCTCCTGTTCCCTTCACTGACCTTCGTACAGCCTTCCTTTGTTCTCGTCCACCTCGTCCGTCTCCGTCTGTGCTTCCGTCTCCTCCTGAGTCGGCCCTCACTGTGTCGCTTCCTTCTCCTGTCACTGACTACTACCGCACGTACCGTCCTGTTCTCTCTCGTGTTCTCGCCTCTCTTGTTACCCACCCTCGTGCCTCTGTGTCCTCTGTGTCCGCTCTTACTGCCGCAGTCACTGAGTTTGCCTCTACCCGCCGCCTTGACTTCGCCACCGCTCTTGTGGCTGCTCCTCCTTCCAGTCCTCTGGCCGTCGGGGGTGTGTCTGCCCTTGGCTGTGACGCCCTAGAGGACAGGCAGTTTGAGCTAGAGTTCCTGGCGGCCGCTTCCCCTCATCTCTGTGCCATGCTCCTCGCCCCTGAGGGTGACCCCGACGCCCTTGACATTCCGACTCCTCGCACTTACGCTGAGGCAGTGTCAGGGCCTTGGGCCTCTCAGTGGAGAGCTGCCATGGACGCAGAGATGGCCTCCTACAGATCCACAGGCACCTACGTCGATGAGGTTCCCCCTCCGGGGGCGAACGTAGTCGACGGCATGTGGATCTACAGGGTGAAGCGGCCACCGGGATCTCCTCCGGTCTTCAAGGCGCGCTACGTGGCTAGAGGTTTCAGTCAGCGCGAGGGAGTTGACTTCTTTCAGACCTTCGCGCCCACCCCGAAGATGACCACTCTTCGGGTGTTACTACACGTAGCAGCACAGAGAGACTACGAGTTACACTCTCTCGACTTCTCTACTGCTTTCCTTCAGGGCAGTCTTCACGAGGAGGTCTGGTTGCGTCGTCCCTCTGCCTTCACTGGCTCTTTCCCTCCTGGGACCCAGTGGAGGCTGAGGCGACCGGTTTACGGTCTTCGTCAGGCTCCTCGTGAGTGGCACGACACCCTGCGTTCTACCCTGTCTGACCTTGGGTTCCAGCCGTCTTCTGCTGACCCGTCGCTGTTCGTTCGTCGTGGCCCCACACCTTTCTTTGTTCTGGTCTACGTTGACGACCTTGTTTTCGCCACCCCTGACAGGGTTGCTTTGGCACACGTGAAGTCCGAACTGCAGAAGAGACACACCTGCACTGATCTTGGTGAGCTGCGCCACTACCTTGGCCTGCAGATCACCAGGGACAGAGCTGCTCGCACCATTACACTTTCACAGTCGCACATGGTGCAGCAGGTCCTTCAGCGGTTCGGGCTTCAGCACTCCACAGTACAGCGCACACCTCTTGCTGTTGACCACAGACTCACTGGACCCTTTCCTGACGAGCCGTTCGAGCCTAGTGGTCCCTACGCTGAGCTTGTGGGTTGCCTCATGTACCTGATGACTTGTACTCGCCCGGACCTCGCCTTCCCTCTCAGCGTTCTTGCGCGCTTTGTTGCGCCAGGGAGACACCGTCCTGTTCACTGGACAGCAGCTGTGAGGGTGGCGAAGTACCTAGCGACGACGTCAGGCGTGGGGCTAGTTCTTGGAGGGCAGCAGTCTGTCGTACTTACTGGTCACTGTGACTCCTCTTACGCTGACGACGCTGAGACTCACAGGTCTACTCAGGGGTACTGTTTCAGCCTAGGTTCTGGAGCTGTTTCCTGGCGGTCCACGCGCTCCTCTTCGGTCTCGACCTCTACAGCTGAGGCTGAGATCTACGCTGGTGCCATGGCGGCACAGGAGCTGCGTTGGTTGACCTTCTTGCTCACCGACCTTGGTGAGCGGCCGAGCTCTGCACCGACCTTGTTCACTGACAACAAGGCGTCTATTCTCCTTTGTCGAGAGCCACGACTGGAGAGCAGAGTGAAGCACATTCACGTCAGGTACTTTCTTCTGCGAGAGTTGCAGAGGCGTGGACAGGCTCGCTTTGAGTTTGTGGAGTCCGAGGCCAACACTGCAGACATCTTCACCAAGGCGCTTCCGCCTTGTGACCACCAGAGGTGCTGTGTGCAGTTAGGCCTTGTTGACACTGGTTCTCGTGTTGCTTAGACTTGAGTGTACTGTTTACTTTGCTTTCTATATACCTCTGTTACTTCTTGGACTGGCCTTGTGGCCACTGTTGTTTGTGCTCAGACTGTGTGGTGACGTTGTGATCCACCCTGAGCTTCGTTTCTTGGACTGGTCTTGTGACCGTACTCGTTTGGTTCTGCTAGACACCCCTCACTTAGGCTATGGGGGTGTGTCAAATGTTGTAGCCTATAGTGAGGTTTGTCTTAGGGGGTACAAAACTTAGGGTTAGCTATATGTACCCCAACCAACATCAATGCATCATCCATTCTTCATTCTGACAATATCGTGCTCTTTGTGGGTGCCCCTCAGGCTCTTTGCTTACCTTCTTCTCCCGACAGCTCGTCGTCTACACCGTTCCCGCTCGTCTACGGTCCTATGTTCCTTCTAGCTTCTTCTCTCGGCTGCTGACTGGTCCGCATGTGTGCTTGTCCAGTGCAGAGGCCAAATATAGACGCGGAATTTACACTTACATTTGTGTGATGGACAAATATAGAGGCTTCCTCTTACACCATTCACCCCTATAATCCCATAGAGTGCAGGATCCCACGCACACAATCTCTGCTCCGTGTGAGTGATGCTTCAGGCTGGCATGTACCAACAAAAATTCATGTATTCTCTGCTCAATAGATGCACATAGCATAGTGTTCAAGGAATCACACGATAGATGAACTTGAGTTGTTACAATCAGATACATTGTGTTACTAAGAGCGTATTCCTACGGAGGCCACCTCGTATCAAGATTGGCCCTCTCGCCTGTAAATTGGAAACCTCGGTAAAACTTCATATCACGAAAAGTTGCCGGCTAACACACATGTGCGACTCAAATCAAACGCTGATGTTGCGTATTGCGACCATTGGTGGAAGTGGCACGAAATCTTTGCACACTCTTCACGTTCGCGTGCGGCGCACGATTGCCATCGTGTGCAGCATCGCGTGAATGGTTGTCGGCCGAATACACTGGGCTGACGCCTTCTCGTCAGATGGAACTGTGCACCGGGAAATCAGCACGTTCACGCGAGGGTGTGCGAGCATTTTCATTGGTGCGCTGGTTCGGTCCATTCTTGATATAAGGTGTTTTATAACGTAAACATGAGTCAATTTCATTCTTGATACGAGGTGGCCCCGTAGGAATACGCTCTAATTGAAATACAGGAACTAAAAGACCCACCTACATAAGGATGTACCATACCCAAAATCACCCACATAGAGTACATACCCCTATAATAAAGCTATTATCCGTAGCAACAAGCAGAAGCCTCCGAGTATTTACCCGCCTCTACACGCTCGGAGTTGCTTCGCATTGCACTTAGCGGCTGCTGAATCTGCAGAGAGAAGCACAAGGTGGGGAGATGGCACGTGTTAGTCCTACAGCACATGCACACGCGGGCGGCGAGGTGGGGCCCACATAGACTCTGCGCTGCAAAGGCCCAGAAGGTATGGCCTTTCCATGCGGTGCACTTGCTGGCACTATGATGGCTGAGCCTCACAACACAGGCACACGCGGGTGAGGTGGGGCCCACATAGGCTCTCCAGACTCTCCCGCGCTGCATAGGGACAGCTCGTATGCGGCACTAATGGTCATGATGGTTGAGCCACGGGGTATGAGACGGGTAAGACCGGTCTGGAAACGAAGGCACATGGTCATGATGGCTGAGCCTCACAGCACATGCACACATGGGGGCGAGGTGGGCCCCACAGGCTCTACAGACTCTCCTGCGCTGCATAGGGACAGCTGGTATGCGGCACTCATAGGCATGATGGCTGAGCCTCACAGCACATGCACGCGGGGGCGAGGTGAGCCCCACATAGTCTCTGCCACGGCGAAAGGGGCCGCTGGTATGACCGTTTTATGCGGCGTACATCGACTGAGCCCCATAGCCAGTGCACACGGGGAGGCTGGCAACACTGGGCTAGAGAAGTGAAGACACACGCGAACATACTAGTGAGGCTCTCACCAAACATGCATCTCCTCTCACCAAACATGCTTCTCCTCTCACCAAACATGCATCTCCTCTCACCAAACATGCATCTCCTCTCACCAAACATGCATCTCCTCTCACCAAACATGCATCTCCTCTCACCAAACACGCATCTTCTCTCACCAAACATGCATTTCCTCTCACCAAACATGCATCTCCTCTCACCAAACATGCATCGCCCTCTCACCAAACATGCATCTCCTCTCACCAAACATGCATTTCCTCTCACCAAACATGCATCGCCCTCGCGCCAGCATGCGTCGCCCGCTCACCATTCTCACATGCCGCACTCCTTGAGCTGTTCAGCGCGCTTCTTTTCGCACTCGAAGGCCTCCTGCAAGGTGGGCGTTTCGCCTTTGATCAAGCCAAAAAAGGACGTCGGGGTTGCCCAGCAATCCTTACTCTTCACATCATCGCACTTAGTCACGCCTGCGAAAGGGCGACAGCAAGGAGTGTTGAAGAGGGGCGGCAGCAAGGAGAGATGAAGAGGCGCGACAGCAAGGAGAGACAGTCTGAGTGGATTTCCAAAGTCTCATTTGGGGTATGGGCCGCTTGAGATTGAGTTACATGAAGAGCGGCGGCAGAGCAAACGGACGGCCGCGATCAAACTCCAAACGGAAGGCGCACTAGTCCCTTACAGCTGGTAACACTCTTTTAAAGGACCAATACGCCCAGCATTCAGGTCTGGGCAGCACGGAATGACCAGCTCCTAGTATACAGTAACAGCAGAAATGGACAGAAAGAGAGACAGAAAGAAAGAAAGAAAGGAAACAGCGAGTAACCGCAGGGATTGAAAGGCGTTACTATTTGTGTGGGCTTGGCATGATCATTCTTACCATCAGCCGCAAACTTGTATTTATGAGCCCCAAAAAACCGGAGTGTGCGGCGGCTCTGCGTGTCGTCCCCCGCGCTGCGCTGAGCAGAACTCGGCGCGCTCTCTGCCGTGATGACGCCGCCGGCGGTGTCTACCGCTCCCGATGCATCTGCCGCCACGCCATGCCGACACGTAGATTCGCGGAGGGGACGAGGAGGCAGGGGGAAGAGGTGAGGGGAGGCAAGAGAGGGAGTGAGTGTCAGGCGCTTCCCCCTTGTGTTTCATGCAGCGTGGGGAGAGAGTTTTCGAGAATACTGCTTCCGACGCACCTGCAGCCACGCCATGCCGACACGTAGATTCGCGGAGGGGACGAGGGGACCGGGGGAAAGGAATGAGGGGAGGCAAAGCGAGCGAGGGAGTGTCAGGCGCTTCGACTAGAAAACAGACTCAAAACTCGACTAAAAAAAAGACTCAAAATTCGACTCAAAACAAGTGAGGGAGCAAGGATGTGTGCAGGTACAACGCGAGTGCGATGCACTGTCGTTTCATTTGCTCAAGATGCTCGTCCACCATCGCACGGGTCTGCGACTTACCATGACCGCACGGGTATGCGCATTACCATAACATGGAGCCAACCTCTCGAGATTCACGTTACCATCGCACAGAAATGATTGGCAGTCATCATCGCACGGGTCTGCGACTTACCGTCGACAGTCAGGTCAGATCGAGCAGCAGCAGTAGAAGCTGATGCGAGAGTGACGGTGACGGCAAGCAGGAGAACGAAAGCAGTAAGCAGATGCGCCATGATTACTACTAGTAGCTGGTAGAGAGGATGCAGGTTGGAAACTAGCGAATGAGCTCCGAAATGCGGGAATGGTGTTGTAAGGAAAAAGGCGTGAACATTTGTATGGGCGCATCGTGGTGAATGTGAAAGGGCTGTCACCATCGCGAATCGCGATGCTCAGCGAATCAACGTCGAGAAGCTCGGTGAGACGCGTTCCAACCATAATTCAGTGGGAGAGTGAGTACATTGACTACAGAGTGGATGTGGGGGGCTGTGGTGTGTTACGAACGTTTCCAGAATGTTGAATAGGGATACGAATCGGTTTGCGTGAATCACCAACGGGTTCTCGGGAAAATTGATCGCGTTCCCAGCTTCGGGAACTGCTTGAATTGCCGTGAGATCCAGGGGGGTGCAACCTGGAAGTGGATTAAAACCGACATGCAAAATAGTGAACCCCGACCCACCTTGAAAAAGGTGTTGCGAAGCGAGAATGAAACCAGTCTGACCAAACGAATCGTATAGGCAGAATGCTCTCATGTCATTGGCTCTCGCCAAATTGATGTTTTTGGCTCCCGCCAAAATGAAATTTCTGACTCATTTCAGTCGCAGCATTTGTACGTGCTGCGCCTGCACGACCGTGTCCTGGCGATGGTTTCCGTCGCCAAGCCCAACTTCAATCTCAAGCTGGACCTGGACCTGGGTTCATAACTAGATGTCTTCTGCTCCCATAGTTACTACCTTTACACGTAGCACAGTAACTAGATTAGCTGAGAGCATAGTAACTAGTTTCTCGTCTCGCGTAATTCGTCAACTTTCTCATCACCGTCGGCCCCTTTCGCTCTCCTCTCTCCGCGTCACTCATCACCTCAGCTTCGCCCTCCCTTTCCCTGTCGCTACCTGTCAACTGCCTCACGTCGTATCGCGCTCGCCAAAAAATGGCCTCCCGTAGCCCGCCCTCTCACCATTCTCATCTCCATTCCCGTCGCCCTTCCTATATTTCTTCCGATTGCCCACTTCGTTGCCTTCGAGCTCGCCCCGAATCGGCTTCTCGTCCCCCTTCCTTTCTCCCTTCCTCGTGCCCAATTCGTCGCCTTCGCGCTCGCCCCGAATCGCCTCTCGTCGTCCTTGCTATCTCCCTTCCGTGTGCCCAATTCGTCGCCTTCGCGCTCGTCCCAAATCGCCTTCTCGTCGCCCTTCCGTTCTCCCATCCGAATGCCCAATTCGTCGCCGACGCGCTCGTCTTTAGTCGCCCTTCCTCTCTTCTCTCTCACGAGCCACCTCAATTCTCTTCATTGTGTCGCGCTCTCTGTAAATCGCTCTCCCGTCGCCATTATTCTCTTCTCCTCCTGTCAATTACCTCGTCTCCCTCTCATGCGCGCCTCAAATTGCGCTCCCATCGCCCTTTCTCCCTTCGCGTCGGCCACCTCGTTGCCTCTGCACGCGCCTCAAATCGCCCTCCCGTCGCCCTTCCTATCTCCCTTCACATCGCCCATCTCGTCGCCCTCCTTGTCCCCGCTCACATCACCCACCTCGTCGCCCTCTCACTCGCCTCCAATCGCCGCAATCGCCTCGCGATCTCCTCTCCCATCCCGTCGCCCTGCCCTTCTCCTTCGCCCTCACCGACGCCATGTCCCATCCCTTCTCGTCGCCCTCACATCTCTTTCCACTTATCGTCACTTCACTTTCTTCCGCCCCTTTCGATCGCGCTCACGTTCTCCCCTACCTTCCCGCCTTCCTAGTGTTCTCCTCTCCCCTTCCGTCACCCTTCCTCTCTCCGCTGCCCTCCCGTCGCCTTCGGTGTCTTCGCTGCCCTTCCGTCGTTATTCATGTACACCCTCCCCTCCCGTCGCCCTTGTTGACCCCGCTCCCTGCATCACGTCGTTCCTCCTCTCTCCCCTGCCGTCCCGTCGCCCCCTTGTCCCCACTCCCTTCTCTTCGTTCTTGCTGTCGCCCAATCAACAATCCCCACGCCATTCATCTCTTCCCATTGCAATCGTTCTCCTTCATATTTTCTATTTCATTCTATTTTTTCCTTTTTTGTTTTCCGCGCGATTTTGCCTGTGTGTGCACTGGGTCTTGCCTGATTTAGCTGTGTGTGCACAGGATTTTGTCTGATTTGGCATGTGTGTGCGCTGGATTTTGCCTGTGAGCGCTGGATTGTGCCTGTGTGTGCGCTGGATTTTGCATTGCTGATTTCAAGGCTAAGTCACGAGCACGACTCCTGTGAATGCATTCACTCACATTCAAGCTTGCACCAAATTCGCACGCCAATGTGGGTGGAAGTCGCCACCAATCAGATTTGTATACAAGTTCCAAATATTCGCCGTTCACATCGAGACCCTCCTGTAATGGAAAAATAAAAACGCAGAGCACTTCCGACGTTCCAAACCTTCCAAAAAAACTTGTGTTTTCAAGTGGACCCAACTAGAAGGGGGGGGGTCACTATTTTAGCTGCTGAACTACACGGATTTTATTTGAGATGCATAGATAAACAACGAACAAAAATACTAACTAAGTTTCCAACTAAGGGATGATCCATGAGCATCAGATTCAAACCCAACCTGGATTTCCAGCCGAAATGAGGCGTCATCATAAACAGTAATATATGATATTCTGAATAAAATTGAACACTTGGCCATCGACTACCGATATAACTGTGCTAATATCGATGTAATTGCACATGATTCGATTGTTTCCAGGATTTCCATTGGTCGGATGAGGTCGAAGTGCCATACTACAGATAAGAATTCCATGATAATTACATACATGCATCACCTTCTGGTGTGAATGATTGCAATTACATAGGATTTTGGAATGCCATACGAATCTGCAACCTGCCAAGACAACTTATGCAGGATCCCTCCTCATGTTGCTCCTTCTTGCCTGATTTTAAAGCAACAGTATACTTTTGAAAGTTGGGTTTTCAAAATCCTAAGGAACTTGAAAATGGTTATCAAATAACAAGCCCACAAGCTCGTCCCAACCCCCCTCACAAGTTGTTATGAATGAACTTGCAGAGTGCGCAGTAAAACGAATATCGAGAATGAATGACTACTGAATGACGATACAATGAAAGTGACGCGAATTTATAAGGAGAATCCTAGCTAGGCGAAGGGTTCGGGCTAGGATGGCTCGGAAAGTGTTGCGATTGGAGCGGTGGCGACTCGGAGGTGGTTCGGGGCGGAAATGTAGGCCGAACCGGGCTGACGCGTGGTGTTCGGATTGTACTCGCTAAAATGCGCGTACAGTAAGGAATTGTAATTCCTTACAGAAGTGCTCCTCCTCGCCATATTCAAATCCTAAGGATTTGCAAAAGGAGACAGATTGACGGGAAGGAGGTTTTGCCTCTCAGCTGCCTAGGAAAGACTACTCACGTCGCGAGCACGCCTCGCCACTTACCCGATTTTAGAGGCGCGCTCTTCCTATAACAAGTCGTAAGCCTACTTCGCGCGCACTCGAACGGACAGAGTTTTGTTCTCGAATCCCTATACGCGCGGTCTCGCCTCGCGACGGAACAATGCCATACTCGTCGCGTTCCGCGCGCGGCTTCTCCGAGTCGTGGGACGTATGCGAGAGGGTGTACGCGTTTTCGCGTCTCTAGCTTATTTCGCGGTGAGAAGGGGGAATCAAGGCCCCACTCGCTTCTCACCATCCCGCCGCCCGACCTCCGCTTCCCGCCACCCCATCTCCACTGCTCGCCGCCCGCGCTCCCCTTCCCGCTGTCCGATCTCCCCTTCCTGGGCGCCCGATGTCCCCTTTCCGCAGTCTTGTGCGTGTTCCGCGCTCGCTCCTATCGCCTCCCGGTTCTCGTTCGCCTGTCGCTGTCCCGCGCGTGCTCCTCTCGCCTCCCCGCGCGCTCCTATAGCCTCCCCGCGCGTGCTCCTCTCGCCTCCCCGCGCGCTCCTATCGCCTCCCCGTGCGGCGTCCTATCGCCTCCCCACGCGGCCTCCTCTCGCCTCTCCGCGCGTGCTCCTCTCGCCTCCCCGCGTGCTCCTCTCGCCTCCCCGCGTGCTCCTCTCGCCTCCCCGCGCGGCAACCTCTCGCCTCCTCGCGCGCGCTCCTATCGCCTCCCCGCGCGGGCTCCTCTCGCCTCCCCGCGCGGCCTCCTCTCGCCTCCCCTCATTTTCCCCCATGCGCGCCCTCATTTTCTCCCTTGCACGCCCTCATATTTGCACGCCCTTTCCCCCCATGCACACCCTCATTTTCCCCATTGCACGCCCCAATTCTCTCCCTACCCTCCCTTCCCTCCCTTCCCTCCCTTCTCTCCCTTCCCTCCCTTCTCTCCCTTCTCACCCTCCCCTTCCTTCTCTCCCTTCCCTCCCTTCTCTCCCTTCCCTCCCTTCTCTCCCTTCCCTCCCTTCTCTCCCTTCCCTCCCTTCTCTCCCTTCCCTCCCTTCTCTCCCTTCCCTCCCTTCTCTCCTCTCCTCCCTTCTCTCCCTTCTCACCATTTCCTCCCTTCCCTCCCTTCCCCCCCTTCCCTCCCTTCCCCCCCTTCCCTCCCTTCTCGCCCTTCCCTCCCTTCTCTCCCTTCCCTCCCTTCTCTCCCTTCCCTCCCTTCTCTCCCTACCCCCCTTCCCTCCCTTCTCACCATTTCCTCCCTTCCCTCCCTTCCCTCCGCCCCTCCCCCTTTCGCTCTTCCTCACCCTTCCCCGTCCCGCCTACTCTCTCTAACCAGCCAGGTCTCTGACTGGGGCAGCAGTGATCCGAGTCTGTGTGGAAAGGAGGGTCGGTTCGCGCGCACGAGTGCGGAGCAGGTCAATTTCAACACGCGAACGGCGTTCTGCAGCAGAGGTGCCGTGGAGTGGCGGGGATCCGCCTTGCGCTGCTGGGGTCGCTGCTGCTCTGTTTTTCTGCTCTCATGTTCACAATGCTGCCGTCCTCCCGCCACACCTGGTAAGTATACTTATTCTTAATTGGAGGGTACGAGTTCTAAGAAAGCAATTCTCACCCTCGGCCCTTCCCTCCCCTCTCCGTACCACCCCGGCCCTTCTCCTCCTCCTGCCATGCTTTTTCCACTGTCAGCGTGTCCTATCTTCGATGTGACCTTGTATTTCCATCTTCGTGCCCCCTTGTGTCCCATACATCCCATCTCCTCTGCCCCCCCTCCCCCCTGCATCCCCATCTCCCCTCCCTGCATCCCCATCTCCCCTCCCTGCATCCCCATCTCCCCTCCCTGCATCCCCATCTCCCCTGCATGTTTCCCCATTTACCTTTCCCTGCATTCCCATCTCCCCTGCATGTTTCCCCATTTGCCTTTCCCTGCATCCCCATCACCGAAGCTGGAAGTGATCTCAATTTGCTCGTCCTAACATCCCTTATCATTACTGTTTTCTTATCATCCATTCCCACACCCTCGGATTCTCTCCCTTTTTCTGTCTATCTCAGTGACTGACTGCTCTAAAGATCGTTCAGTCTTCAACTTGCCTCATCCAATCATCTCAAGTCAAAGCAGCTAATGTTGTTGCCCACAGCCTAGAGAGAGTGTCAATAGTACGGTACTTCTATTAGTGAGTGAGAACATGTTTCTTTCTACCCGTATGTGATGCAAAACTTTTGCTGTCCATGCATTTGGAAGGAAAATTGGCACGGCTAAAATGGTGGTAGAACCAGCACAGAGTGGGCTTTGTGTCGAATATCTCTAGTAGTAACAAACTACCAACTTGCATACAATACACACAAGACAGAACGAAAGAAACACACCACAGCTGCGCCTCTGCTTTCCCCTGCTGCCCTGTTTCCACACTGCCAATTAGCAGAGCAGGCAGAAATGATTGTGTGAAGGCCCAATGGTAGGTGCTGTGAGGCGGAAGAGGAGAAACAACCCCTGAATACCGTACAAGCAAGTGATGGCACCACATGCACAAGAACTAGAGGACAGAAGGGAAGAGTGAAGGAAGGGGAAGAGGAGGGCATGCAAGGGAAGGGAAGGGTGGGGCAGGGATGGGGAGGGCATGGAAGGAAGGTCAGGGAAGGGAAAAGCAGGAAATAAGGGGATGAATTGGGCGGACTGGCGTCATGTAGTGACGCACGTGGCAACCCTGGCCCACCTGTACTGTACACGCACTCGCAACAGCACAGCGGAGCAAGGGAGTGCGAGTGCAAGGCAGCGGTTTGTGTGCGCGCAGCACAGCAGCGCCATAACACCCACCTGAGCAGCCAGGTCTCAAGTGGGCAACACCACCACCGCTCTGACTCGTCGCACCACGTGCCCCGCCAGGGCCTGCATCACTGGCAGCACATACGCCAGCGTCTACTGGGGAGGAGGAAATGACCGTATTACCCACCTGAGCAGCCGGGTCTCTGGTGGGCAGCCCTACCACCGCCCGCACTCGCTGCACCACACGCCCTGCCAGTGCCTGTACCACTGGCAGCGCTTACGCCAGTGTCTTGAAAGGTGTTTTGGCATGGGAAAGGAGATGAAAAGGTAGGGAGGGGGGATGGGAAGGAAGAGCGGGGAAATGCGAAGGCAGGGAGGGGAGATGGGAAGGCATGGAAGGGAAGGCGAAAAAAAAGGGAGGGAAGACGGGAAGGAAGATAAGGAAAGGTAGAAACATGAGATGGCGTGGAAGGCCAGATAGATCGGAAGGAAGGGTGGGGAGGCATGACCTCAAGACAAGGCGGGAACAAGGCCACAAGGGGGGAAACAAAGGGCTAGCTCAAGGGAAAATGATAGCATGCTGAAGGGGAGAGGAGGGCAAGCATGGGGGAAACTGATGGCAAGCTGAAGGAGAAGGGAGGGCAAGGCAGGGAGGGGGGGAAGGGCAGTGGGGGAAAGGCAGGGCAAAGAGGGAATGGGACTGGAGAAAAGAGCGCAGCAGGGAGTGAAGGGCCGTGGGGGAATGGCAGGGTAGGAAGGGACTGCCAGGGGGGTGAATGTTACGGAAGGGAAGGGCGGAAAAATGCTGACTCACCTCGTGTAAGTGAGGTCTCATCTGCGGCCGAAATGAGGTGGAGCAGAGGGGGAAATGACGGAAATGAGAGGGGGAACTTGGGGGATGCAAAGGGGGGAAGGAATACAGGGGCTGGCTAGGGAGAAAGGGGGGGAAACAGGGAGGGGAAGGAGGGGAAACAAATGGGGAAAGGAGGGGAAACAGGGGGGAAAGGAGGGGAAACAGGGAAGGGAAGGAGGAAATGCAGGGGTGGGGAGGAGGGGATTCGGGGGGGAAAGAGGAGGGGATGCAGGGGGGGAAAAGAGGGGAAACAGGGGGGAAAGGAGGGGAAACAAGGAGGGGAAGGAAGAAATGCAGGGGGGGGGGGGGGGGGGGGAAGGAGGAGATGCAGAGGGGAAAGGGGGATGCAGGGTGGAAGGGAGGGGATGCAGGGGGGGAAAGGAGAGGATGCAGTGGGGAAGAGGAGGAGAAACAGGGAGGGGAAGGAAGGGATGCAGGCGCGGAAAGGAGGGGAAACAAGTGGGGAAAAGGAGGGGATTGGGTAAGGAAAAGGAGGGGAAGCAATGGGGGAAAAGGAGGGAATGCAGAGGGGGAAAGGAGGGGAAGCAAGGGGGGGTGAGGAGGGGAAGCAGGGGTGGAAAGGAGGGGAAAGAGGGTTGAAAAGGAGGGGAAGCAGGGGGGGGAAAAGAGGGGAAGCAAGGAGGGGAAAGGAGGGGATGCAGGGGGTGTAACACCCAAGGCTATTATAGTAGAGATTACAAGGCTTTAATAATAATCCCGGTACAAAATGGTAGCTCTAGCTAACCCCTCCAAATAGCCTTGAAGGTGTGAGTCTTGTTGAAGCCTTTGATGGGAAGCACTTGAAGAAGTTGTGTAGGGAGTTGTGTGAGAGAGCTCTCAATAACTTAGGCAAAACAATCCCATTTCCATTTGGTTAGTTGGAGTGGGAGGTTGAGAATGAGCTTCCAAGCTCAAACCCCCTCAATACACCCCTTTGGGAACTCTCCCAACCATGGCTTCCATGGTGGGAGGGTTCCTAGGCTTGGAGCCTATGTGGCAATTGTGTTGGGTTGGAAAACCCAACTTAGAACCATTCAATGGTTGTGTTTAGGATAGAGTAGATTGTAACAAATGTTTGGCAGTTTCTGATTGATTGTTAATCCAACCTTCAATCTCAACTTTGATGGGTTGGAATTTTCCAATCCTATTGGTTGAGGTTTGGTATTTCCAAACCAACCTTCTTCTCCAACCCAACCCTTCTTTCCCAATCCAACCTTCACTCGTAGCACAATTTCTATCGAGAGAAATCTCGACGAATGCCTTGAGTGTTAGTTAGCTAGGGAGCAAGGTGAGAAGGGGGGTCGATGCGTTACACTCCTTCCCCCCCAGGTGGCAACGTCCCCGTTGCCCTAGGGTGCCCCTGAGGACGAGTGCTTCGAGCACGGCGCACCACATTACGACCAGGGTCAACCCCGTCCACTGGTTGTGGGCCCGCTCGTAGAGCCAGGTCTTCCATATACGCTTGAACCGCTGCTTCGGTCAAGTGTTCTTCAAGCTCCCATGAGTTGTGTTCCAACCCATAGCCTTTCCACTGAATTAGGAACTCACGAACTGTTTTGCGGCCGCGTTGTCGATCACGGTGCACTAGTTAGCACACGCTCGACTTCATAAAAGAGTTCCTTCTCGAGAACGATGGTTGGTGGCGGTAAGTACTTGCCTTCAGCAACATACTTATTCAACAGAGACACGTGGAAGACGTTGTGAATCTGCAGTGTCGCAGGCAACTTAAGCCTGTATGCGACCTCACCAACCCGCGCTATCACCTCGAAGGGCCCAATCCAACGAGGGAAGAGCTTTCGTGCTCCCGGGATCTTAAGACGAATGTTCTTCGTACTTAATAATACTTTGTCGCCAACTGCAAAGACGACTTCCCGGCGTTTCATGTCGGCATAGGACTTTTGCCTCTGTTGGGCAAGCTGCAGCCAATGGCGAGCGGACTTCAAAGCCGCTTGCTGTTTTCCAATGAAGTCCTTTGCGGCTGGGATTTTGAGGTTCTTAATCCCATGCGTCGCAGGGGTAATGGGGTGCTGACCACAGTTCAGGACAAAGGGTTTCTCATGTGTGCTTTCATGCACAGAATTGTTCACAGCGAATTCTACGACTGGCAACAATTCATCCCAATCGTCCTGAGTTGGGCTTATGAAAGAACGAAGCATTTGCTCAAGGGTGCGGTTGGTCCGCTCTGTCTGTCCATCCGTTTGTGGGTGGAAAGCAGACGACATCTTGAGTTTCGTTCCCAGTGTCTTAATGACCTCTTGCCAGAACCGGCTTGTGAAGCGCGGGTCTCGGTCAGACACCATCACACGAGGCAAACCGTGTAAGCGGAAAACGTGCGTCACAAACAACTTTGCCGTATCCTCCGCAGACACGTCAGTCGTCGTGGGCACGAAGTGCACCATCTTGGTCAAGCGATCAACAAACACCAGTATCGCTGTATGACCATCTCGCGTCTTGGGGAGATCGGTGATAAAATCCATCGATACACTCTCCCAAGGTTCATCGGGAATCTCGAGTGGTTGAAGCAAACCACCAGGCTTCTGTGTGCTTGGCTTGTTCCGTGCACACGTGTCACAGCGAGTTACAAACTGCTGGACCTCGATGCCCAATCCCGGCCACCAGTATACATCACTGAGAGCCCATCTGGTTTTCTTGACACCCAGGTGTCCTCCATACTTAGTGGCGTGCACCTCTGCTAGAATATCATTCCGCAGGTTTCCCACATGTGGGACAACAATTTCTTTCTTGTGCCACCAGAGCTCATGCTCCCACAAGAGATTGTTTGTATTCTGTGGGTTCTGAAACCAAGGGTCAATATTATACCCTGCGCGGATGCGTTTCAGAAAACCACCAAAGGCAATCTCGCTCACTCGAGCAGCAGCGAGGATGTTGAAACAAGCAGTAAACACTGCTTCGTGTTCATTATCCTCAACACCCGTTGCTGCACCAATCGGCTGTCTGCTCAGAGGATCAGCCATGTTCGTCGAGCCCGCTCGATATCGAATATCATAGGTGAACCCACTGAGGAGTTCAGCCCATCGAGCTTGACGGCGGGTGAGTGTGGCTTGAGTGGCAAAATAGGTGTTCGGACAGTGATCGGTCGTGACCACGAAGTCGACACCTTCGAGATAACATCTCCATGTGCGTAGCGCATGCACAACCGCCAACAATTCCTGTTCGGAAGTTGTGTAGCGCTGCTCAGCCGGGGAAAGCTTTCTACTCTCAAATGCCACGGGGCGTCCTTCTTGCAAAAGAACTGCTCCAATCCCTACTGTCGAGGCATCAGTTACTACCTCGTAGGGCTTAGACGGGTCTGGCAACGCCAGCACTGGAGCATTGGTTAGCATGGTTTTCACCTCCTCAAATGCCTTCTGGCACTGATCGGTCCACTGCCAAGCATTGCCCTTGCGAGTGAGGGCAGTCAGTGGAGCGACTACGGAGGAGTAATTCTCCAAGAAACGGCGAAAATAATTTGCAAGTCCAAGAAATGATCTGACCTGTCCCACGTCCTGTGGAACGGGCCACTGTTGGACTGCCGCCACTTTCTTTGGATCAACTTTTAGGCCATCATTGCCTACCAAGTGGCCAAGGTATTCCAGCTCGCGTTTGTAGAAGTGACACTCCCACAACCGAGCGTAGAACTTGTGTTCTCGCAGTTTTCCTAACACCCATTTCAGGTGTTGCGTGTGTTCTTCTTCTGTCTTTGAGTAAACAAGGATATCATCCAAGTACACCAAGACGAATTGGCCAATTGCCTCCCGAAACACGTCATTCATCGCTCACTGGAATGACGCGGGAGCATTTGTCAAGCCAAAACTTAACACACGCCACTGAAAATGTCTGAACGGCGTTCAAAAAGCCGTTTTAGGAACATCTTCCTCAGTGATGCGCAGCTGATGATAGCCTTGAGCTAAGTCCAGTGCGCTGAACCACTGAGCTCCTTGGAGCCGATCAAACAAATCCTCTATGCGAGGTAGAGGGTATCGGTTCTTCACCGTAATCTTGTTCAAGGCACGATAGTCTACGCACATGCGTAATCCTCCGCCCTTCTTGTTAACGAACAAAATTGGTGCTCCGTAAGGGGATGCACTGGGTTCAATCCATCCTTTTCTGAGGTATTCCTCGATCTGTTGTTTAGCCTCCCCGTACTCAGCTGGACCTAGGCGATACAGAGGTCGAAAGGGTGGAACCTTTCCTGGTTCAACAGGGATGGTGTGGCCCACTGCGCGGTCAGGTGGAAGTCCATCAGGGATGGCTTCAAACACTTCCTTGAATTCCTCTGCCAGTATTTTCATTTGAGGAGGGAAATCCTCGATAGCTGGCTCCGAGGCCTCGACATTTTCAAGCTGTACCACGAATAGTGTATCAGCTGATTTAACGAAATGTCCGAACTGGTTGGCCAACACACACAGCGCGCTGGGATGTTCCGGCGTCTGTGTATCAGTGGGCAAAGTATCATTGACTCGCCACTGGATTGCCTTTCCGTTCTTGTTGAACGAGACAATGTTGTACTGGAAGTCCAGAATGACTTCGTTGGCTCGCAACCAATCCATGCCCAGGATGAGGTCGACACCTGACAAAAGTGGCAGGACATACACGCGAATTGTTTCGCTGTAATCTTGTACATTCATATCGATATGTGACTGTCCTTTACTTGGAATGACACGATCGTCACCCAAGCGAATGGGACAAGACGGTCCTGCAACGAGGACGTTGTGCGTCGCAACCCAAGTTTCATCAACAAGGGAAACCGACGCGCCCGTATCGACGAGAATCCTTGCTTCGTCCCCGTTCATGCGTCCAGATAACAGTAGATTCTGTTGGAATCTTGGACGAATGGGACAAGCGACAACTAGTTTAGGGGGTCGATAGTACGCCCTAAATTTGTTGTGAGCACGTCCAAACCTTTGGGAACTGGTCCACCAGACGTGGTGCCCTTTGTCCCATGTCGCCAGGGTATGCCATTCGTGAAATCGGCGGAATAACTCTCCTTTCACGATTCGAGTCACCAATCCCACTGATGTGAGCGGGTGCTCTTGGGCACAACGGTCCACAATATCCATGATTGCTGGCAACTCGTTGAACGAGCAAGAGATGATTGAAAATTTATCTCTCAAAGATTCGATTGAAATGTTTTCAAGTGGGTATGATCGAGTTTTAAAAACAGATTTTTCATTAATAGAAGAGGCATACAAACAAGCCTTTCTCTCACGCTTCAATCCCCCTTCCGCCAACAGTTTCACTCCCATTCCCCCACGGGAATACTCCCCTATCCCCCCGCCTCCACACCCCCTCCCCCACGTATCGACTCGCCTATGCAACGCTTCCACTACCCTTCCCCAATGCTTCTGCTCGCCTTCGCCCACGCTTCCACCCCCCTTCCCCCACCCTTCCACACCCCTTCCACCACTGTTACACTCCCCCTCCCCCACGGTTCTACACCCCTTCCACTACGGTTTCACTCCTCTTTCCGCATGTGCCACTCCCCTTCCCCCCCCCCCTGCATGGTCCCCTTCCCCCACGCTCTCACTCCCCTTCCGTCGCGCCTCAAGTCCCTTTCCCTCACTCTTTCCTCACACCACACTTACTTCCCACGCCATTCCATTCCTTGATGCTCCCCTCACGAAACATCTGCATGTCCCAGTCCCACCACTCCCATCACGTCGTTGCCGACTCTCTTGATGCGTTTTTTTTTTTTTTTTTACGGCGCGGTGATTGTCGCTTCCCACGAAGGGTGGCGTCGGATCCCCTATGTTCAGACAAGTGCGAGCGTGGTGTGCGTGGTAGGCGATGTGTGCTAAGGGACGCGGCGTACACTGCTTGCTAGCTTGCCCTCGCTCTAGTTGCGTGCCTGCCTGACTGACGTCGGGGAAAGTCACACGTATAAATTTGCATGTTTTGCAGATGGTCAGGGGGGTGTGGTGTGTTTAGGGTTGCGATCGTTGTGGCTGTTGCGTCATGCCCTTGCGACGAGTTTTGTGTCGCACTGTGCGTTTTTGTGTGTCTGTCAGAAGAACTGAACGAGGAATGACTGTACTAGCACAAAGTTGGATACAAGTAGGAAACCCTAATCTAGTGTACCCCCTAAGGTGTAACCCACTACAGCCTACAATCATATAAACATATAATGTTTGACACACCCCCATAGGCGCAGTGGGAGACAACCACAGGGTCACGAGACCAGTCAAAGCAAAGGAAGGCAAGCTCAGGGTGGATCTCAAGGATTCCACACAAATTCCGAGCACAAGCAAGCGGTCACAAGACCAGTCCACATGCAGGTTTATAATAGAGCAAGAGATACAGTGATCACAACCTAGCAAGAGTGAACATGCAGGTATATATATATATATATAGTGATCACAGTACAAGCAGGGTCAAGAAGTAAGCAAATGAGGTCCAGTAGGCACAAGGCCTAGCAGAGTGCAGAAGCGCTGATGGTCACAAGGCGGAAGCGCCTTGGTGAACACATCAGCAAGGTTGGCCTCAGTGGCCACGTAACGCAGACAAAGCTGACTGCGTTGCTGCAGCTTTCGAGCAAGGAAGTACCGCAGGGCGATGTGCTTCGTTCTGTGCTCCAGTCTGTGCTCCTCACACAAGGCAATGGCAGCCTGGTTGTCGACGTACAGCACTGGAGGAGAACGAGGCCGCTCACCCAAGTCGGTCAGCAGGTAGGTCAGCCAGCGTAGCTCCTGGGCAGCCATGGCTGTGGCGTAGATCTCAGCCTCACAACTGGAGCTGAGAACAGAAGAAGAGCGTGTAGAACGCCAAGAAACTGAGCCGGAGCCAAGGCTGAAGGTGTAACCCTGAGACGACCGCTGAGTAGCCTGGTCGTCCGCCCAAGAAGCGTCTGAGTGTCCAGTAAGTACAACTCGGTCTCGCCCTCCAAGCACTAGCCCCATGCCCGACGTACTGCACAAGTAGCGCAACACCCTCTTAGCGGCATCCATGTGCTCCTTCCTGTGACGGCCAGGAGCGACATAGCGTGCAAGGATGCTAAGAGGGTATGCAAGGTCAGGTCGAGTGCAGGTCATCAGGTACATGAGGCAGCCCACAAGCTCTGGATACGGGCCACTCGGCTCTACGGACTCATCCGAAGGCAGAGCTGAGAGCGAGTGACCGGTAGGCAGAGGAGTGGACTGAGGCAAGGAGTACGTGAAGCGGAAGCGCTGAAGGATCTACTGCACCATGTGTGACTGAGTCAAGGTGATGGTGCGCCGTGCTCTGTCCCGGGTGATCCGCAAGCCAAGATAGCTCGTCAGTTCCCCCAGGTCTGTGCACGTGTGTCTCCTCTGCAGCTCCGACTTCACGTGGGCGAGTGCCGCGGTGTCAACAGTGGCAAAGACCAGGTCGTCGACGTACACGAGGATGTAGAACGGCGGCAGCGAGGTGTCTGTGCGTAGAAACAGTGACGGGTCAGCAGTAGAGGGAGCGAACCCTAGAGCCGCAAGTGTCGTCCTCAGTGTGTCGTGCCACTCACGTGGTGCCTGGCGGAGACCGTAGACCGGCCGCTGGAGCCTCCACTGGGTACCAGGAGGAACCGACCCAGTGAAACCAGGAGGGCGACGCAGCCAGATCTCCTCGTGCAGGCTGCCCTGTAAGAAAGCAGTGCTGAAGTCAAGTGAGTGAAGCTCGTAGTCGCGCTGAGCGGCTATGTGCAGCAGCACCCGAAGGGTGGTCATCTTCGGGGTGGGGGAGAAGGTCTGGAAGAAGTCTACTCCCTCTCGCTGGCTGAAGCCTCGAGCAACGTAGCGCGCCTTGAAGACAGGAGGAGAACCTGGCGGCCGCTTCACCCTGAAAATCCACATGCCACTGACGATGTTCGCCCCAGGAGGGGGAACCTCGTCGACGTAGGTGCCTGTGGACTTCCAGGAAGCCATCTCTGCGTCCATGGCTGTCTGCCACTGAGAGGAGTAGGGACCCGCCATCGCCTCAGCGTAAGAGCGCGGGGTCGGGATGTCAGGAGCATCCGGGTCTCCCTCAGGGGCAACTAGTAAGGACACGAGACGGGGCAAAACAGCAGCAAGGCACTGGAACTCCTCCTGTCTGTCCTCAAGGACGTCCGTGCCAAGAGCACACTCACCCCCGACGGACGGAGGACAGACAGACTCAGACTCAGACTCAGCGACAAGGCTAGCAGCGTAGTCTAGACGACACCGGGCAGCAAAGTCAACCAACTCAGCGACCAGCGCAGACGCAGCAGAGGACTCAAAGGTAGGGTCAGTGACAACAGTAGCGAGGAGACGCGTGACAGTGGGACTGGCAGCACGACGGGAGTCAGACTCCAGGTCAGGAAGAGCAGCAAGAGAGGAAGCAGGAGGAGACGGTAGCGGGACACGCTGAGGAGCAGTGGAGGGACGCAGAGTCATGTAGTGAGTGCCAGGGACAGGAGGAGGACGCTCACGTGGGACATGACGACCAGTGCGAGCAGTACGAACAGGCGACGCAGGACGAGACTCAGGCTCACGACGCTCTGTAAGACCTCCCGTGGGACCAGTGTAAGGAGAGGGAGCAGGGAGAGGCGAGGCAGGTGGTAACTGTGACTGCGGCTGGACAGGCGGAGGACACTCTACGGAGGGAGGAGGACAAGGAGAAGGAGCCTGACCAAGAACCTGCTGAAGGAGCGGTACGAAGTACGGTCGCGGCCGCGCAGCGTCTCCAGAACCAGCAGAGACACCAGCAGCAGGGTCCTCAGCACCAGCAGTAGCTCCAACGTCCGGGTCCTCAGCACCAGCAGCAGCGCCACCGCCCAGGTCCTCAGCACTAGCAGCAGCTCCAACGCCCGGGTCCTCAACAGCAGCAGTAGCGCCACCGCGCAGGTCCTCAGTACCAGTAGCAGCGCCACCCCCAGGGTCTGCAGCACCAGGAGCACCACTCCGAAGACTGCAGCGCCGCGCGTACCACTCTCGGATCTGCTGAATGGGGGGGAGCTCCTGGGTAGGAGGGGAAGTACTGGTACGAGCTCCAGCAGCACCTCTCCGGAGGCGGCAGTACTGTAGGTACCTCTCCTGCAGATGCTGGAAGGAGAGGGCTCCTCCAGGTGTAGCACGCTCAGGCTCAGCACCTCCAGACACAGCACCCCCAGACGCAGCACCCCCAGGCTCAGCACCTCCAGACTCCGCACCTCCAGGCTCCGCACCCCCAGGCTCAGCACCCCCAGACTCAGCACGGTCAGGCTCAGCACCCCCAGGCTCAGCACCCCCAGACGCAGCACCCCCAGACGCAGCACCTCCAGGCTCAGCACCTCCAGACTCCGCACCCCCAGGCTCCGCACCCCCAGGCTCAGCACCCCCAGACTCCTCACGGTCAGGCTCAGCACCCCCAGCAGGACGAGAGTCAACAGCTACCTCGACAGGCTCAACCGGGTCTACCTGAGACACACCTGAGGGAGCGGCACCCTGAGGGGGGAGGGGGTCTGGTACCTCAGCACCTGGAGCGAGGAAGAGAGGCGGGGGGGGGGAGCGGGGCAGTGCGGTAGGGGAAGAGGCGGTAGTAGGGGACGGACTCGTCAAAAGTGACGTCCTGAGAGGCCAGGACACGACGCGAGGTGGCGTGGTAGAACTGCCAACCAGGCGCGTCCGGGACAAAGCCAAGGAAGACACAGGGGACAGCTCGACGGGAGAGCTTGTCCGCGGACGTATCGCGAACAAAAGCTCGAGATCCCCAGACCCGAAAACGCGACGCATCGCCAGCCTCTCCCGTCCAACGCAGTGTCGGAGAAGTCTCCGGTAAGGAGACACGGGGCCAGAGGTTGAGCTGATGCGCAGTGTATCGGACTGCAAACGGCCACAGAAAGTGGGGGGCAGCCGCATGAACCAAGGAGGTACGAGCGACCTCCATGACCAAGCCAATGCGGCGCTCAGCAACCCCATTCTGCTGTGGAGAGGCCGGAAGCGTGAACGACTGCTCAATGCCCTCCTGCTGACAGAAGGCCTCCAAGAGGCCAGAGGAAAACTCCCCACCTCTGTCAGAGTGCAGACGCAGGACAGGGAAGTCGGAGCGGAAACGCTCACTGAGCTGGAGACGAGATCTGCGGATCCAAGGGATCAAGACATCAGGGACGTCACCCTTGGTGCGCAAGGGGAAGACCGTGGTGTAGCGCGAGAAGTCGTCAACAACAATCAGGAAGTACCTCTCCTGACCCTGACCACGGACGCGGGCTGGGCCCCACACGTCCATGTGGAGCGTCTGTAAGGGAGCAGTCGTCGGGGGGAAGGAGGAGGAGTGAGGAGCGGCGCGCTGCCGCCCCTCGACACAGGGAAGACAGGGAGGAGCAGGCGAGGGTGGGAGGGGAGGGAGAACCCTGGGAAGACCAGCAACAAGGTCCCGTTTGTGCATGGCCCGAAGGCGCTGCACAGACGGGTGACCAAGGCGGTGGTGCCAGAGGACAGTCTCATGCGCCAGAGAGCGACACGAGCAGGGGGCGGACAGCTGACCTGACGCAGACGCAGACGCGGACGCAGCTACCTGAGGGGACGCAGTGGTCAGTGTGTACAGGTCCGACCCCGGCTGCCGAGTGAAGGTAGCCAGATGACGGCCCGTCCGAGCACACGTGCAGTGTGTCACGCGCTCGTAAGCAGGGGTGAACTGGTGAACACCCCCGTCCTGGAGCGCACGACCTGCCACCAAGTTCGTAGAGAACGAGGGGAGGTAGAGACCTGACAGTGTGCCTGACGGGACCGCAGGATAAGGAAGGACAGTGGAGGAGGTCGCAACGACCGGACCCCCAGAGGGGTCAGCGAGGGAGACAGCAACTGGCCGAGCGAGTGGCTCAAGGACAGTGCGGTCACGAAAGAAACAGCGAGAAGCACTTGAGTCCAGTGTGAAGGTGTGCAGTGCTGCAGTCGACTTAGTACCAGCGGGCACGGACTCACTAGCACCTAGAGCAGCAGCCTCACCAGGACCTGGGGCAGCAGACTCACTAGCACCTAGAGCGGCAGCCGGACTGGTCTGAATGCCCGGGTCGGGCGGAACACGCAAGTACTGAGCACCCTCTCCACTAGTAAACATCGCATACATGGCAGTGAGAATAGCATCAAAGTCTAAAGCCCAGATATCAACTCCCTTCTTCTCCAGATCAGCCCAGCGGGGCAGCTCAGTGGCATCAGGAAACTGGGCACGCCACGCGTCGGTAAGGCGCGCGAAACAGCGCTGCGTGGGGTGCTGCCTCCCACACTGCTGGCCAGTGCGGTCACCAGTGCGAATGACGTACGTGCAGGTAAAGCCACGCTGCGCATACCACTCACGGGCGGCCTGAAGCGACGGGGCGGGCTGCTGACTCTGGCCACCGCCAGCGCCTCCACGACCACCAACGCCGCCGCCACCGCCTCGGCCACCTCCACCCCTGCCGCTGCCACGACCACCTCCGCCTCCGCTGCCGCCTCCACCCCTGCCGCCACTCCCGCCGCTGCTGTCACCACCCCCACTGCCGCCACTAGCCTCCCCAGCCGCTCCTCCACTCCCACCGCCTCCACCCCCACCTCCTCCGCCGCCACCTCCACCCTTGCCCCCTTTGCTCTTGCGGCGCCCGCTCGAAGCAGACGCGGTCCCGACCTTCTCAGCACCAAGGAGGTCGACAGCAGCAGCAGAGGCGACAGAGGGGAGGAGAGGGGAAGGGGAACACCCCTCAAAGAACGGGGTGCGGGGGTCACCACGAGAGGTGCCTACAGCGACGATGCTCGCCTCAGCTGCAAGCAGTTCCTTCTCGAGGAGGGCAATGGTGAGTTCAGTGGGGGAGCGAGAGAGGAAGTGGTCCCTGACTGTGCGCAGGGAGTCGGGGAGGCGGGTGACTATGTGGTAGAGAGTGATCCAGAGCGGGGGGGGGTTGCTAGTAAGGAACTCGTCAGGCATAGCAGCGCGAAAGCGGGCCTCACTAGTCTTAAGGTGGGTGATGAGGTCAGCAACTGTCTGAAAGGAGGCCAGGTCGGGGAACAGGTAGGGGAGGGTGAGGCGGCCTAGTGTGGCAGAAGCGGGTGAGGAGTAGCGAGCGACTACAGCAGTGTATAGGTCCTTAGCAGTTTTGTGCTGGCCAAAGTGCTCGCGTTCGTCGATCGGTAGGGAGTTACGAATAGCGAAACGAGCGTGGGCGTCACGAGTCTGCCACTGTGAGCGCTGAGTGCTGTCAGCAGTGGTAGGAGGGGCAGTAGCGTTGCCTAGGGCGTGATCGTACAGTGAAATGTCCTCCTTAGCAGTGAGCTGTAGGAAGAGGTGGAGGTCATCGAGCCAGGTTTCGAACTTCACTGGACGGCCCTCAGCATCGAAAGTAAGTACAGTAGGAGTAGCCATAGCGGCAGTAGCAGTAGCGGTAGAAACAGTAGGAATGAGGCCGCAGGGAAGCTGTGGGCGGTGTCAACGGGGCCGGCGGGGCCACTAAAAAAAAAATGCACGGGCGGTAGCGGCAGGGTCGAGGCAGCAGCGGCGAAGGAGGGGTAGTGCACGGGCGGCAGCAGCAGCGGCGCACGAGCGGCAGCGGCTTAGGCGCACGGGCGGCAGCGGCAGCGGCAGCACACGGGCGGCAGCAGCTGAGGCGCACGGGCGGCAGCGGCAGCGGCAGCGGGCGCAGTAGCGGCGGCTGCAGCGGGAGCGAGTGCAGCAGCGGCAGCGGTAGCAGGCGCAGTAGAGGCGCACGGGCAGCAGTGGCAGCAGGCGCGACAGCAGCGCACGGGCGGCAGCGGCAGCGGCGCACGAGCGGGAGGGGCTGCGGGCGACGCGCAGGCTGTAGCTGCAGCGGCGGGACCGTGGTAGCGGCAGCAGCAGCGGGCGACGAGCGGGCGGCAGCTGCAGCGGCGCACAGGCGGTTACGCGCGGGCGGCAATGTGCGGGCCGGCGGGGCCGTGGCGGGCTGCGCTTTAGCGGTGCGAGCGGCGCGCGGGCGGCTAGCTGGTCGCGCGCTCAAGAAATCGGCCACGCGCGGGCGGCTAGCGGGTCGCGCGCGGTAAAAAAAAAAAAAAAAAAAAATCGAGCCGCGCGCGAGTGGCTGGCGGGCTGCGCGCGCGCGGTAGGTAGGAGGCGCACTAGGGCGCGTAGGCGCACGAGGGCGCACGGTAGGTAGGTAGGTAGGTAGCGGTGGGCCCTAAGAACGGTCCTAGCGAAGGACCTGCTCTGAAACCATGTCAGAAGAACTGAACGAGGAATGACTGTACTAGCACAAAGTTGGATACAAGTAGGAAACCCTAATCTAGTGTACCCCCTAAGGTGTAACCCACTACAGCCTACAATCATATAAACATATAATGTTTGACAGTTTCAACCCAACCACTCCAACCCACGAAAATGAAACATGGTAACCTTGCCCTTCGAGTGTTTTGCAGTTGATCTCCCTATTGGTACATATGACCCTGGTTTTAACCGCCCAAGGTACTCCTTAGTAGTTTTTGAGACGTCTGAAAGGTGTTGCCGCCCAAGGTGCTCCTTAGTGTCTCCCGCTTGAAACTCGTATTGCCTTCGCGGTTTACCTCCACGTAGGCCCACGCATTCGCAACCACCTGATAACCCGCGTATTAAATCCCCGCCATTCGTTTTAACCACCTCGTCCTGAAACACTCTGATGCCCTCTAATGCGCTCTGATGCGCACTCATGCCCTCTAATGCCCTCTAATGCGCTATGATGCTAGAGGTGCTTGCGCTCTCCTCACTCCCACTGTCCTTTGTGGTTTAGTCTTTTCGAATTTCCCAAGATTACTTTTCAAGGAAGGGACTCCGATTGGCTTGTTCGCCTGGTTCAGACTGACGTTGCGGTGACGTGGAGGTGACGTGGCGGTGACGAGGCTGGTGAATCGCGTGCTGGTGTGCGGGCTGCCTATGCTCTTCGACTGAGACGGCCGCGGCACCGAGATCTACCCCGCTGGTAACCACACACCCATGTAACCACACAGATTCTCACACGGACTGTTCCACTCTTCCCCCCCACCCTCCCCTCCTCCGCTTCCCCCTCTCCCTTCTCGCTCTGCTCCTGCTATGTTCCCCCTGCTATGTTCCCTCGGCTATGCTCCCCTTGCTATGTTCCCTCTGCCATGCCCTATGCTATGCTCCCTTCCCTTTGCTATACTCCGCCTGCTATGTTCCCTATGCTATGCTCCCTTCCCTTTGCTATACTCCGCCTGCTATGTTCCCTATGCTATGCTCCCTTCCCTTTGCTATACTCCGCCTGCTATGTTCCCTATGCTATGCTCCCTTCCCTTTGCTATACTCCGCCTGCTATGTTCCCTATGCTATGCTCCCTTCCCTTTGCTATACTCCGCCTGCTATGTTCCCTATGCTATGCTCCCTTCCCTTTGCTATACTCCGCCTGCTATGTTCCCTATGCTATGCTCCCTTCCCTTTGCTATACTCCGCCTGCTATGTTCCCTATGCTATGCTCCCTTCCCTTTGCTATACTCCGCCTGCTATGTTCCCTATGCTATGCTCCCTTCCCTTTGCTATACTCCGCCTGCTATGTTCCCTATGCTATGCTCCCTTCCCTTTGCTATACTCCGCCTGCTATGTTCCCTATGCCATTTTCCTTGCTAGATAAGTGGCAAGGAGGCACGCACCGCCATCAGACCCTCATCGATTCTAGCCACATAAGACAAGCAAATCCGCCCAAGCCCCCACAACTGCACCTCAAGGTAGCTCCTTTGAAACGCAAGGAATAGCGTTTGAGACCAGCACTAACACAACCATGGTGACAATAATAGAGTTGTTTAAACCGTTTCATAATGTGTCTCCTGTTTTTGAAGCAGTGGGGCTCGACCCACATGCCTTTTGGCGTCTGCTCCCTCTTTCTTCCATAAGCAACAAATGCCAGAAGTGGAAGGTAAGGCCCATGCTACTGCTGCAAATGCTTGTTTCTGAGTCAACTAAGAAACAGCCTATTATTGATTCGACTCAAAACCAAAATGCCAGAAGTGGGAGGTAAGGCCCATGCTGCTGCTGCAAATGCCTAATTTTTAATCGACTCAAAACAGCCTAGTTTTGAGTCTACTTAAAAACAGAATGCCATAAAGTGGGAGGTAAGGCGCATGCTACTGCTGCATATGCAAGCACGACACAGGGTGGAGAGAGGGAGGGGGAGGAGGGTGGAGCGGAAGGGGGAGAAAAAGCCAGTGCAGATGTTTGTGCGGGGGCGGCAGGGCAACAAGAAGGTGACTCGGGTGACTGGAGTCGAGGCTTATCTGGTGGAGGCTGAGCTGCTCACTGCTGAGCTGAAGAAGAGATACGCCTCGAGCACATCCGTGGTTGACATGCCAGGTGGGTTGTTGAAGCTGGGAGTGTCACGTAGATTGTTGGGAGGCTTATCTGGTGGAGGCTGAACCGCTCACTGCTGAGCTGAAGAACACCTCGAGCACATCCTTGGTTGACGTGAGGTGGGTTGCTGCTGGGAGTGCCAGGTGGGTTGTTGTTGCTGGGAGTGCCAGGTGGGTTGTTGTTGCTGGGAGTGCCAGGTGGGTTGTTGCTGCTGGGAGTGCCAGGTGGGTTGTTGTTGCTGGGAGTGCCAGGTGGGTTGTTGTTGCTGGGAGTGCCAGGTGGGTTGTTGCTGCTGGGAGTCTTATCTGGTGGAGGCTGAGCTGCTCGCTGCTGAGCTTCTATAGAAGTTTGCTTTGAGGACATTGGTTGCTGAAGTGCCAGGTTGGTTCTGCGGCCACAGGTGCCAGGCTATATTGGACATTTTCCTACCAAGTCCCGACTCGATCGGGCACCGACCCTACCAGGTCTGGATGCGGGTTCTGGCATTGTTTTTTGCCGAGCACCTGAGTGCACAAGTGCCAGGTGAGTTTAGCCATGCAACGCGCTAGAAGTGCCTGGGCACCCTTGATTTTGTAGTTATGTTCTATCCCTTTCCTATTCCCACGCAACCCCCTTCTGTTCCCCCATTTTTCTTCGTCCCTTTTCATCCACGTTATCACTCCCTTTCGATTTCTGCCTCCTCCCTCCTCACTCCGTGTTGCCCTTTCCTTGCTTAAAGCAGCAGTATACATTTGCAACTACTGTTTGAGGCTCTACAGTACGCAAGGCGTTTTCGCCACAACGAGCTCAAAATTAGATTGGCGAGAGGTTGGCGAAAATATGAAGAGGGGAACCAGGGTTGGGGGGTCACAATATGGAAAAATCTCCCGTCACCAGACTACGAAGCAGGGCTCACAAACTTGGCGATTGAATCATCGACAACTAGGAATGTCCGCGGTATGGCTATAGGAGGTCGGCTGGAGGCTGCTATACCAACAGCGCGACATCTCACATAGTCGCGCATGAGTATCTACACATGTACGATTATGCTATGCCTCGAAAACGACCATCAATCGAGCCCCGCATCTCCCTTTCAGATTGCCCTGCCGCGCGGCATTCCTAACGCCGTGTGGCATTCGCCGAGCCCGCCGTGCATGCGGCGCGCCTGTCGTAACCTATTTCTTAGGCGCGTAGGCGAGTTGCGCTCGGCGGGATCGCTGCAATGCAATCGTTGCATTCAAAATAGACAATTTTGGTAACTCAACCGTCATCCCTCCTTCATGCCCCGCCGCGTTGCCCTCGGCGGGCTCAACGCGTTCCATGCGTTGGCCAGGCCGGCGAGCTTAGCACGTCACCCACTTAGCGCCTCACCCGCTTGCGCGTCACCCGCTGCTCACCTCACCTGCTTAGCGCCTCACCCGCTTAGCGCGTCACTCGTTTAGCGCCTCACCCGCTTAGCGCTCCTCTGTCCCCTCCTTTCTGCCCCTGCTTCCCTTCCGTTCCCCCACTGCTTCCCTTCCTTTCCCCCCCTGTAACGCCTGTGGGCTGTGTTAAGGGCACTCCGCTGCGCCAAATAACACCCTCGTTTTGACCCAGTGGGTAGCGAGGTGTTATACTGGTATCAGAGCCTAGGGTTCGAGTCCTGGCTGGTTCACACTTTCCGCCTTTGGCGAGAACTGAAGTGTGGTTGTAACCAGCTCGAACCCAGCGAACGATCCAGGGAGGTCCTTGCGGAGGGGCTGACTCTCTGAAGTTGAGGGCCAACGGGGACGTTGGCAACCAGGGGGGGACGAGTGTAACGCCTGTGGGCTGTGTTAAGGGCACCCAAATAACACCCTCGTTTTGACCCAGTGGGTAGCGAGGTGTTATACTAGAGCAAGGTCCTTCCTTGGCCTTGTGTGGCCATTTGCTACTTGGATTATTTTTTTTTTAGAGGATCCTAGCTTGTGGATCTAGGATTTTATCCAAGGAGCATTGAAGATATTGAAGAAATTTCAAGATCTACATCAACTCCTACAAGATCTACAAGCTCCAAGCTTCAATCTCCTCAACACACAATTGGAGCTACAAGATCTACAAGGAGTCTCTTCTCATTCATCAACATTGAGAAGAAAATTTGAAGAGATTAATTTCTCTTACCCACCTTTGGTGGAAGACTCTTGATCTACCTTGGGTAGAAGAGTGTACCTTCGGATCTATAAGGACTTGTTGAGGATTACTCTATTGAGTATATCTTGCTCTATCATTGAGGTGATAGAGAGATTTGGCAAACAAGTCAATCTTAAGATATTCTGTATTGGATTATTCTATAAGAGTAATCAGATTTCTTAAAGATTATTATAAGATCTGTTGAGATCTCCTCTCCTTAACCTGTTTCATGGCTGCTGGTCAAAAGATGGATGCTACTAAGGAGGTGCCCGTTGTTGGCACTGAGGGAGATATTGCTGCTGCTGCTGCTGCTGCTGCTGACATTGATCTCAACCTTGAGGACTTCGTGGTTGACATGGAGATCAATGGAAGTGAAGCTGACCTTGATGCTGATGCTGAAAATGAGGATGAGGCTGGCTCTGACGAGGGTGTCTCCAACGAGACTGAGAATATTGCTGTCAAGCTTCAGACTCAACTCACGGAGCAGAATATTCTCATTGGAGAGCAGCACTGCCGCATCCAGAACTTGGAGGCTGATTCTGTTAAGCTCCAGGCCTTGATTGAGAAGCTGACCAGGGAGGTGCAGTCGATTCCTAAGGGAAATGACACCTCCAGCTTCATCCAGGACCTGCAGAACACTCTCCAGTTCGTGCAGGATCAGCTCAAGAAGCAGGAGAAAAGCATCTCTGTGCTTCAGACTCAGTACAGGGAGATCCGGCGTGGCAACCTCTACCAGCCTGCTCCTGCAGCAGAGCGAGTCGCCAATGCCGCTAACAGCAATGCCTCACCTGCTGTTGCACCTCCTGCTGGTCCTCCTCCTTCTGGAGCACGTGCTGAGCCTCCTACTGCAGCAGCAACTGCCTTTGGCTCCTGCCCTTCGGCCCTGCCTCGTTTTGTCCATGGCAAGACCGACGTCGAGACTTGGCTCTCCATTGCGGAGGACTTTATGTCCATCCACAATGTGCGTAGCGAGGCTCGCGTGGTCGCTGCAACCCTTGCCCTGGACGACACTGCGAGCAAGTTGGTGTATGCCAACAAGCGCCACGCAGAGGCGAATGGCCATCCTTTTGGCTGGGAGGAGTTCAAAGCTGCCATGCTGGCGGCATTCCTGAGTCAGCCCCCGGCGCTCGAGGTGCGTAGCCGCCTGGAGAACATCCAGTGCGGTGACCAGCCTGTACGCGAGTACGCCAAGGAGTTTGAGAAAACTCTGTCGCTGCTGAAGACTGCTCTTCCTGAGAGCGAGGTCATCCACCAGTTCTTCAAGGGACTCCCTGAGCACATCAAGCGTGTGCATGTTGTGCGCGGGGAGCACCAGTGGAGGACCTACAAGGAGTGCGAAGAGCAGGTCATTGAGACGGATGTGAACTTCCGTGCGTACATGACTCACGCTCGTGCTCAGCAGTAGCCTAGTGCCGAAGGCCCTAGGGGGGGTGGTAGCAGGACTCAGGCACCCAGGGGCGGTGGCTCTTGGAAGAGGCCCTATCAGCAGAAGGGGGAATCCTCTGGGACTCAGTCCAAGAGGGCCCATGCTGGGCCTGCCAAGGGTCCTCAGGATGAGGATAAGCCTCCGGCGGGCTGCCACATCTGTGGCAAGCTCGGCCACAAGGCCTATCAGTGTCGCTGGAGGAAGTCCGTCAAGAACTCCGGCAAGCCCAACCAGGGCAAGAAGCCGGATGGTTCTGGCCCTTCGGGTCCGAAGGATTTTCCGAAATCCGACTAGGGGGTGGGTACCTAGTTGGTGAACGAGATCGGGTAGATGAGGCTTATGTCCTTCGTGATGAAGATTTGCTAAAGCTAGAGAAGCTTGCATCATGCAAAATCGTGCTAGCATGGGGGAAGGAGAGTGGAAGCGTGGGGGAGAGGGAGTGCTAACATGGAGGAAGGGGTGTGGAAGCGTGGTGGAAGGGGAGTGGAACCAGGGAGGAATGGGAGAGGTGACGCAGAGGATTGGGTGTGAACGCGTTGTGCGGGGGAAAGGAAGAGTCTAGCGTGGCATTTGCCTTACGTTCGGAAGGGCAGCACGGGCGAAAACAGAGCACTGAAAGGCGCTGTAATAAGGACAGAGCAGGGGGAGGAAGGTTACGGCTTACGCACCTCGTGAAGGACTGTGGTTTCCGGGGGCGTTTTGGGTGTGTTTTCGGTGGCAGCGCGTCTTGCCTAGTGTTCGGAGTGATGAGCCCAATGGAGGTGCCGGCATGCGTTGAGCAGGTGGGGAGAGGGCAAAACGAGGGGACAAAGAGGGGGATAACTGAGGAAGGAGCGGGATTGGAAATGAGCAGGATCGGACGGGGATACGACGGGTTGCATAGGGTGGTGTGTTGGATCCGTCGCCCCCGAAATACGGGGGATGTCGCCAACTTTGCTTTCGTGGCCCAAATCTGTGCAGTCACCACTGGGTATCATAGGAAGTCCTGGAAGAGGGGGGTGGGAGGAGAAGGTGGTATCCTGGAGGGGGGGGGGGGAAGTTGATGCTGATAATTTTTCTTTTGGCCCCCAGATGTGAGCCTGCCCTCCTGCGCACCATCAATGGGCCTGCGCGGGATGGGGAAGGAAGGATTTGTTGGGCCCATCCATGATCATTCATCCCGATCCGCCCTTGGCGTACTCCAGAGCTAAGGCGCGGCTGGAGGAAGGGGAGGTGCAAGGCACGGGAAGTCCCCGTTCTCGTTAGAGGAGAGGGCGCGTGGGCGACGGGAAGGGAGGGCGCGTGGGCGTGGGGGAAGGGAGGGAGCGTGGTCGACTCGAAGGGAGGGAGCGTGGGCGACGAGCGCGTTGGGCGACGGGAATGGAGGGCGCGTGGGAGAGGGGAAGGGAAGGCGCGTGGGAGTGGGGGAAGGGAGGGAGCGTGGTCGACTCGAAGGGAGGGAGCGTGGGCGACGGGCGCGTGGCCGACGGGAAAGGGAGGGCGCGTGGGCGACGGGGAGGGAGGGCGCGTGGGCGGCGGGTATGGAGGGCGCGTGGGCGACGGGAAGGGTGGGCGCGTGGGCGACGGGAAGGGAAGGCGCGTGCTCGTCAGGAGTATGGTGGGTGCGTGGGCGACGAGAAGGGAGGGCGCGTGGGCTTGTATGTGCCATCACGCTTTTTAGTCGTGTTGGTGGCCTTGAGGCAGGGAGAAGTAACAACTACAATCGATGGTTTCTATTGACGTGCGCAACTGAATTTCTGTTAGTGGCTCTCCCGACGTCATTTCTGAGAGGATGAAGACTCCATCACCACGATGCGCCAACGTGCGTTCGGAACCATTAGCTGACTTGGAAATAGGGTCTAGTAGGTGTACCGCGCTCACCTTAGTCGTTCTGGCAGCGCTACACTTGTGGAGCCGCCTATGCCAAGTCCTGAGTCTAGTAGACTAGGTCGAGGTGGTCATGGTGTTTTGTGTGTGGCGCTGCGCACCAAGCAGGGGCTCTGTGACTGAGACTCAGTTGGTGTTGGATGTTGTGTGTGCGAATGGCTGGTCGCATGGTTTGCCGTTTACGACGGTCGCGAAGTTGGAATGGTCCTGTTGCCGAAATGTGGCTAGTGCACGAAATTCGTCCCCCCCACCCCCAAAAGTCAATTTCGTCAACCAATCAGGTTCGGGGGTTTGCCATCAACTGCAAAACGCTAGGTTTACATATGACCCTGGTTTTAATACGAGTTTAAACGGAGCACCTTGGGCGGCAGGATCGCTACTAAGGAGCACCTTGGGCGGCAGGATCGCTACTAAGGAGCACCTTGGGCGGCAGGATCGCTACTAAGGAGCACCTTGGGCGGCAGAATCGCGTCCAGCTGCTCGTCAGTGGCGCCTGGAAACTTGTCTCGGATGTTTCGCCGAAGCTTCTTTCTGTCCGCTCCTGCTTCCCGCTAACGTCGCAACGCTTTTTTAACATGGCGGCGATCGTACGGTTCGGAAATTCGTCACCGACTTTCAGGAGATTCTCGCTATGGCGGAGAAGCTCGACTTCTTCCGCCGACCGAGACCGGGGTCCTACGGCAGTAGCAGCAACTGGGGACATCGGTCTCGTGGGACGAACGAGGGCGCTACGATACGTGCCATCACCGCGAATGCCGCTGCCGCACCATTCAAAGGGCGCTGCTTTGCTTGCAATCGGCCGGGACACCGCAAGAGCGAATGCCCGGAAAACGCTAAGGGAAAGGGGGAAGCTGAGCAGCAGAAACAGACCAAGCAGCAGGGAAACGCTGGGAGTCAGTAGCAGACGGGCCCTCTACTGACAGGTCACGCCGCTCGCCCGACCCAACCGACCCTCACCGAGTGATTGTGCCGGTTCACGCAGTCGACCACACTCGGCCGAATAAGGAGGGTACCGCGGTAGACAGCCCCATACTGCTTAGTGGGAAGATAGGGACGGACTTAGTTAAAATCTTTGTAGACGGGGGAGCCAGCCACAGCCTCATCAACACTGCCACGGCACGGAAGCTGAAACTGCCACTGGACAAATGCTTACCTGAGATCGATGCAAGACTGGTTGACGGCACGCCGCTTGCGATACGGGAACGCGTAGACCGGGTTCGGATTCGATGCGGGGGTAACTTCACGTTTAGCCAGGAAATGCTTGCGACGACCCTCGACGGAACCAACATTTTACTCGGTCGGGATTGGTTGCGACGGCACAATCCGCGAATCGACTGGACGACGGGTGACTGCACCGTGCGAGTGAACGGTAACAACATCGCCTTACCTCGCTGGGGCTCGCCTGAGTCTTCGTCGGTGCGTGTCAACGCGATCACAATGAAGCGCGCCGTAGCGGCAGGAGCTGACGTGTATGCGGTTGACATTCGGGAAGCCGAAGCAGCAGACCAGGGGGGGATTTACAGAAACTGCTTGCCGACGTACCGGATGACCTGGCAGCACTCCTGAAGCGGTACAGCGGGATTTTTCCAGATGACCTGCCGACGGGACTGCCACCTCAGCGACCGCACGACCACAGGATAGAATTAGAACCGGGAGCACAGCCGACAGTACAGCGACAGTTCCGACTGACCCAACCCGAACTGGACGAACTGAAGAAACAGCTCGATTACCTGCTCGAGAAAGAGTTCATTCGCCCTAGTTCGTCACCCTTCGCCGCACCGATACTGTTCACACCGAAGAAAGACGGGGGGTTTCGCATGTGCATCGACCACAGAGCACTGAACAGGGTTACCATTAAATCGCGCTACCCCATCCCGCGAGACGACGAACTGATCGACCAACTGCGCACAGCCCGGGTTTTCTCGAAAATCGACCTTAGAGGGGGTTACCACCAGATTCGCGTCAATCCGCCCGACTGCCCTAAGACTGCATTTTGCACCCGCTACAGATCCTTCGAATACACCGTCATGCCCTTCGGACTGACCAACGCCCCCGCCATTTTTCAAATAACGATGAATAAGGCGTTCCGCCCGCTTTTAGAGAAGTGCGTCATCGTCTACTTAGATGACATACTGATTTACAGCCCCGACAGAGCACAGCACCTACAGGACATCGAAGCAGTTTTTAAAATACTGAGTGAGAACCGCCTACTGACGAAAGCGTCTAAGTGTGAGTTTCTACAGGACAGACTGGAGTTTTTAGGCCACATTATTTCAGCCGACGGAGTGGAAATAGACCCGAAGAAGATCGCGACGATTCAGGCTTGGCACGCGCCAACGAATCTGACTAAGCTACAGAGCTTTCTGGGGTTCGTCAACTACGTGCGTTGGTTCGTCCCCGACATGGCGAAGCTGACCGCCCCGCTGACCGACTTGCTGAGGAAGGGGGTTGAGTACACGTGGGGGGAGAAAGAGCAAGCTGCCTTCTCGGCCCTCAAGAACTGTGCCCGTGCTTCACATCGCAGATCCGCACCGACCGTTCGAGCTCGTCACCGACGCAAGTGACATCGCTGTGGGAGCAGTACTGTTGCAGGATTTCGGGAACGGCCTTCAGCCAATCGCGTACGAGTCCCGCAAGCTGCACCCGCCCGAGCGCAACTACCCGATACACGACCGCGAGATGCTGGCGATCGTGCACGCGTTCAAGGTTTGGCGGTGTTACCTGACTGGCGCCGACGTGACAGTACGGACAGACCATAGATCACTGCAGTACCTGCGCGCCCAACCGAATCTCAAACTGCGGCAGATCCGCTGGTTGGACTACCTCGAGTCCAACTTCCACTACACGGTTACGTACAAGAAAATCGCATCAAATATCGCCGACGCACTCACCCGCCCTACCGCCCAACTCCATGCCATCCTACTCGCCCAGACCAACCCGCTTTTAACAGGCCTATTCACCCACGGATACCGCACCGACCCATTTTTCACGACCGGAAATTCACAGCAACTGGCAGAGGCCAAGGGAGTTTATTACGTAAAAACAGGCACTAACCGCATCTGGGTACCCGCGTACTCACTACTGAGGGAGCTGCTACTGCAGGAGGCACACGACGGGATTACCTCGGGACATTTTGGGGTAGAAAAAACGCGACAGCAACTGCAGCGGTATTACTACTGGCCGGAGCTGTTGACCGACGTGCAGCAGCACGTGGGCTCGTGTCCCACGTGTCAGGTGATGAAAAGCTCGAGGAAGCGGAAGGCGGGTCAGTTGCAGCCGATACCACCGCCCGAGCGCGCCTGGCAGCAGGTTACCATGGACTTCGTCACGGGGTTACCTTCGAGCCTCGGGGGTAACGACGCGGCGATGGTCGTCGTTGACAGGTTGACGAAGATGGCACACTTCGCTGCGTGCAAAAAGTCGATCTCAGCCGAGGAGACCGCTCGCCTGTTCATCGCAACCGTCGTTCGCCTGCACGGGATACCAGCAGCGATCATCAGCGACAGGGACACGAAATTCACCAGCAACTTCTGGAGGAACTTGTGGGAGCAGTTCGGGACCAGGCTACAGTTCAGCTCGTCGTACCACCCCGAGACCGACGGTCAAACGGAGCGGACGAATCAGACGATGGAGCAGTTGATTCGTGCCACGTGCGACGACCCCACCACTTGGGAGCAGCAGCTGCCGCTGATCGAGTTCGCGTACAACAACGCCACGTCAGCGACGACGCAGCAGTCCCCGTTCTACCTGAACTACGGGCAAAATCCAACAGTGCCCATGACGCCGAGTCCGGACAACCCCACGCCACGGGCACAACAATTCGCCGAAATACTGCAAGCTGCCCGCACCAGAGCCGCAGAAGCAATTAAAAAAGCCAACGTCATCGCTAAGCGCAACGCTGACCGCCACCGCCGCCCCGTCACGTATCAGTCTGGAGATTACGTACTGCTCGACACACAAAACCTGCGACTGCCCAACGTACCGAAATTACGACCGCGCTACTGTGGACCGTTCCAAATCAGCCACATGATCACGCCAGTAACCGCGCATCTACTGTTACCATCGACTAGTACATCAGCCCATCATTCCACGTCAGCCTGCTTCGCCCATACATACCGACCACAAGCCAACTGCCGCGTCACCGCCCGCATTCAATGACTCGGCCTGCATCGGAGCCGATCATCGAGCCCGAAAAAATCCTGAGCCATCGGATTCGCCACCCCACGGGAATCAAGAGGATTGAATTCCTCGTTCGCTGGAAGGACCGCACGCCAACTGCGGATATCTGGGTGCCCCTGGCCAACATTGAAAACCACCCTGCCCTGCAAGTGTACCTGAGGAGCCGGGGATTCCGCGATATACACGCACTCGCGTAGCGGAGGGGGCTTCTTGAGGGGGGGGGTAGTGTAAGAAATTTTCTCGGCATTCCTTACAGAGTCCGGCTACATCGCGTACAGCACTGCCGTTGTTCGCCCGTTACTGCTAACGGGACTTCGCCAACTTCGCGCGCACTGTTTTGCCAAACCACGCACTGCTGGCCCGGCCGTGTCGGCCTACGCTTCGGGACTAGCCCGAGCCTCGCTGCCAGCGTAGCACTAGCTAGCTCGCACGCACCGCGTTACCGTTTGCATGTTTCGCGTATAAATGTTCGCTCATGCCTTCGCTCACATTTTGTACTCGTTTGACACCTTAGTGCAATCCTCGCTACCTCGATCCATTACACCCTCATGAGGGCAATGCCCACACTAAGCGCATGTTGCGGGGTTGCCACTGCCCACCGCAGCCGTTGGGACATAACACGTCCCGGCACTAGATATTGCGTCGTGATACACCCAGACACCCAAGACATATAATTTGTATTTATATATATATCAGACACTCATACTAGCAACATAGAGTCCGAGATAAAATGCGCGACCAGGGATCTCATGCACGAGAGTGAAACTCCCCTGGCCTCTGGCTACTCTACATATATACTATATATGTATATAGTACATGGCTCACAAGGGTGCCAGGTTTCCTGCAGAGCAGTGCCTTGTGTCCTTGGTAGAGACAGGGAAAGGTGCTATACCAGTGGCACAGCAGGCAAGGGTGAAGGGTCATCATGGCAGAAGTGGAGGAATAGGGCGGCAAGCCCAACATTGCGGAACACGCCCCGGTCTAGTCACAGTTGCAAACTCACAGCTCTTCTCAAGTAAGGCTCTCCGTGCACCTGTAGGCCCATCTGTTCAAATACCACAGCCCTCGCCGCTCGAACGAGGGCACGCAGTGAACCGCACGGCGGATCGCTGCCACCTCAATGACTGCCAGCCCACCCTGGGCCAATGGTGCGGAGAGGGTGCGGCAGCCGGTGTGGGCGTCCAGCCCCTGATCCACTAGCCTCTGGATCACTGCCACCTCCACCTGCACGTCCTCCGGCACATCCCGCTCGGCCTCCAGCAGCATGAGAAGCCTACCGTGCTCTTGCTGCCCGGCATCCGTCTCGTACTCCACGCACGAGAATGCCTTGTGCCCGTGCAGGGAAGCAGCAGCACGGACATAGTGGGGCCGCAGGGTCCCAAGGTCCGTCTCTCCCGCCGGCAGGGCAAGCGCCGTGTGCACCTGTGTTAAAGGGGTTTAGAACAGAGAGCAAAAGGCATGTGCGAATGAGACAGTGGCAGGGTGGCTAGGCTGGGTCCTGTTAGCGCGCAGCGCCAGGAACAATGTGCATAGCGACGTGCGGGCATGGCTCTCGGCATGGGACGTACCATGGCTGGAAACGGGCGCAAGCATGCAGCGCGCATGGCACTGTCGTATGCCGCAAGAATCCCGCCCAGTGCCACGTTCAGCTGATCAAAGACCGAGTCTGCAGGCTCGCCCCCCTGGGGCTGGCTGGTGAGCGACCTGCTTGCCCTCGTCAGTTGCGGGATGCCCGTCGCCATGGCCTGGGATAGGAGTGCAAGGTGCGGGCATGTGCAGACAGCGAGGGGAATGAGGTGCTCTGTGATTCTAGAGCATGCGTGTGCGTTGTTCAATCAGCGACCGCCAGGGGGGATCAACTTACACGAACCATGGCTGTGTTGTTCTGCCTCCTGCGCGCCAGGCCCGTCTGCACTTGCGCCAGCATTGCCGCCGTGTGTTGTGTGCAGCGATCACGCGCAATGGTGCCCTGTGATTCGAGGCACGATACGGTAACTTGCAGGTACGAATGTGAGCGTTTTCATAGACTGCAGCAGAGAACTCGCGCGGCACTCCGTTGCGGCGAATGAAGTCCGGCAGATGGGTTAGCAGGTGGACTTTCAGCAGGTTGTACCCCTGGCCGCCGCGGGGGAAAACAGCCTCAACAACTTGAACCATCCTGCCAGGTGCAGGATCGAGATGCCATCAGCACCATGAGCATGCGAGCACCTTCTGAAGGACATCTACACGCACCTCCTGGTCCGTTGATCAAGCTCAGTCAAGCTTGCATCGGTGTGGAAGGGGGCGCGCACGCAGCTCTCGAGCCACTCGAGGACCCCCACGAGGGCCGCGCGCTTGATGGGGATCCCTTCACCTTCCATCACAAAAGGGGCGACCTGCTCACGCACGCGTTTGGAAACCAGAGAACCATTGGTGAATATGAACTTCTATGGCCAGGACACACCATACAAGGGTGATGCCTTGCATGAATTAAATGTGCCAGCCTACCATCATGACGGCGGCGTGTTCTGACGCCGTGTAGTTTGCGCCGCTCACCCAGTAGTTGCCAGAGCTTGGAAGGGCGATGTCAGCGAGTCTTGCATCGGGGTACATTTCTGCCATTTGCCTGCAAACAATGCAAGAGTGTATGGGGCCGGAACTTTAGTGAAAATCAAGCGTGATGACACATTACGCATGTAGACGAATATACCCGTCCTTGGTGACGGCCATCCTGTCGTTGCCCCGCAGCGCGTCACGGATGTAAAGCCACCAGCCGATGAAGATTGCATGCAGAATGTCTGGCCCCATCGTCAGGTAGGTGTTGCCCTATAGCGTGCGGCTGAAGTTGAAGTCCCATAAAAAACTCTGCAAGGGATAGTATGGGTGCGTATGAGGCCGCGCGTGTGAGAATACGCTTCACACATAGAAAACGGATCAGCTACGGGAACAAATACGCACCGGGGCACGCATGGTCGCATATCGGGCGGCCTCAGCTGGGTCATCAAGAAGCCCTTCCTGCTTTTCGACAGTCCTCATCTCGGCGGCGTCTCGGTCCATGTCTCGGAGGTGCTCCCGCTGCACATAGCAGAGGGAGCACGGTCTCACAGACCCGAGCTGCTGGGTGCATGACACTTTGCAGGTTTCCGGGTAGTCAGCCACATAGGAGAAGAGAAGCGGCACCACAAACCGCGCGACCCCATTGGGATCCGTCGCCGCCATGCCCCTGCAAAAGGCCGCCACCAGACAAATGTGATATCACCCAAGATCTAGGCAAAAAAACGGTCATCCAGCCTCCCTTCACGTGTTCGACTGCGACACAGCCCATCAATGCTTGGCCACTAGGATACTCACGTGTGTGAGGCGACTACAAGGTCAGCAAGCACTATCTTCATCGCGGCCTGGAACAAAGCCGTCTTCTCGGTTGGGGTCATCTGGCTCAGCGGGAATGGCAACATCGCCAACAGCAGCTTGCCACACTCTTGCCATCGGCGGTGGAGCGGGATGTTGGCGATGCTTATGTAGACCGCCCACACCTTGGTACGCTCGTTTCCGCTGAGCATGGTGGCGTCGCTGGAGAGGATGATGGGAACCACCACCGTCCCTTCCCCGAACATCGCCACCGCTGCACGTTGGGCTTCCTCCCAATAAGTGGCAGTCTCGAGTGTGGAGTAGGTGCGACCAGCCCCATAGTTCTCCTCACGTGCGAAGAGAACGAACCCTTCCGCATTGGCGGGGTTCCGCAGCAGCTCTAGGACAGCCTGCACCATGGGGTGGATGCAGCAAGACAAATCGGGGCCACGGTTTAGTGGTGACAGGATCAGAGCATATTGCAATGCGTAGTTAAGCTCGCTCACCTCCTTGCCACTGGTTGCCGTGACCTCAAAGGGTGTGGGCCAGTTCGGCAGTGTAAACGCGTGGGTTTCATACTCGCGCGTCGCCATGAGCTGCGACAGGCCGTACTTCACGACGGCATGCAGTGTGTTCCAGTGCTGGAGCAGCGCAAGGTTCAGGCGCTCCTCCCTCAGTAGATTCAGCAGCCAAACGGTGCTGTCGTTGGACAAACCACGGCCGTTGTTGCATCCAATGATGAAGCGAAAAACCTCCATCAGCGTGTCGAACCTCTCTGTGGGACGAAAGTCCGCCTCTGGAACGCGGTCTGCCTCCGCGACTGTGGCCTCTCGTTCCTCGGTCTCTACTGCTTCACGAACCTCCGCCTCCGTCAGTTCTTCAGCCTCGGGCTCGGCAGCCTGTACAAGGCCGGGAATACACGTTAGAGATGTGGCGTGTTAAGAGGTTTGGACGAACACAGCTACGCGAAACCCATAGACGTCACACTCGAACTTGCCTGGTCTAGATGGTCAGCGGTGTTAGCCATGGCATCGGGAGGATCGTCGTCGTCGGAGTTGTCTCTTGCGTCGGCCGAGGTCGTGGCTTGCGGCACGGGCGCACGAAGGGAAAGGACAAACCGAGAGCGGCTGGAGCCGTTCCGAATGTAACGAGAGCGTATGCGACGGCACATCCCGCTGCAAGCTTTGTGAGCAAACAGCGCCGACCGTGAAGTGAAGCGGCGACGGCACCACTCACATGCGTACAGCGCAAACGGGTACGGCATGGCGCTGCCTTGGTGAGGGCCTAGCGAGCTCCAATGCTAGGACGGACCCTTGAATTCAGATTCTAAGATCTAAAGTGGCGCGTCTGATAATTCCAGCCTGGTTGTACGCGCATTTAGTACTTGTTTAAGCGCTATAGTGATTTGTCATTCAAGGGAATGAAGAGGGTTACAGTTCATAATATATGAAAGTAAAGCTGACGACGGCGACCTGCAGTTCTGCCAGTGTGTGGGCTAAGTCTGCCATTGGCTGCTGACACCCATTCGCGATCAATTCTGTCCCATGGTAACCTCCGAATTCGCCGATGCGAAACAGGATTGGCCAGAATTGCTCGAATGTCAGCACTTAAGGCGACGTCAATGGTTAGGTAACACGTGTGTGCAGGGAATGGTGTGCGGCACATAATGCTGCCGTGTATCGAGCGGGGGTATTAGTACCCCCTCCTGCTATCCAAGTCGGAAACTGCATCCAATCGCTGAACCGTCAGGGACTCTTGACTTTGACAGGGTGTCACACTCATGTTCGGCCCTTCCCACCAGGGCTGATTTTATCAGGGTAATTACCCTGATTTCAGGGTGATTACAGGCTTCTCACCTGGTGGTCCCTGCAATTTCAGAATTTCTGACTTGTGAACACTGATCCATTCAGAATAGTGCTTTAGCGAACCCTGAAATATTGTATCTAGGCTCAGAGTAGTGTTCTTACTGACTCTGTCAATGTAGAGTACGCGTTCTGTGGACTCTGCTGACCTTGTCGGCACGAAGTTTCTCGGAACTTTCGTTCTGATAACCCCCCTTCGAATTGATCGCAGTACAGCCAGCGCGTGAGCGACGGATGTCTGACAGGCGAATACACTCGATGTTTGTTACTTTCCATAAATTCAGATAAGTTGTTGTACTGTCGTAATGTGTGCGCCTGAAGTTACCAGCACTTTTTTGCGTTTCGTACAGCGATGTTGACGACATTTAGGTACTCGGCGAATTAGAAATTTGGCACATCTGTGTTATCGAATCGAAATGTTTTGTTGACCAAAATCGCTCATCTCTTCCGCGCACTTAAACGTATGGATAAATACTATTTCGTCAAACTAAACGGTTGGAAATTAGCGCGCTCAAAGTGTGCGCGAAAGTCAGAGCGCACTTCATGCAGAGCAACTTTTTTCCCCTGTAATGAAGAGCGCGTTACGAATCTGAACTTCGATTTTCGACCCTGAACAATCAGAGTTATATACTTTTTAACCCTGAGCGATCAGGGTAGCATCATTCTGAAAAATGTGCACTCATAATCGAGGGGAAAATTTTTCCCCGGAATCAGGGGGGCCTAATATGAAACGTCAGTCCTGGGTGCAGGTAAACGCCAGGCGTTGGGACACAGTAACCCGTACGCGAGCCTACTGGCAAGGGGTAACCACTGGTATGGCCGGTGCGACAGCAACAGCCGGCCCAGGCGATAGCTCCTCCAGCCCATCCTCTGAGAAGAGGATCAAGCCGTCGCGGCGAAAGCCCCAAGCACGCCTTTCCGCGTCACAGAACGGGCCCTGCTGGGGGCGTGCGACGCAAAATCATCTGGCGAATCCAGAGCCGCACTCGCTCGTGGTACCAGCGAACACCTTCTTCGTTTTGCGGAGCGCTGCGGGTGAGCGTGCTTCCCGTCACAATTGGCATCTCCACCTGGAACACGTGAATGGAGACACATAAGATCAGTAATAGTTCCGCCTGGGTAAACACAAGCCCAACCCCAACCCTCAGTACTCACGCCGAAGAGCCAGAACGCGAGAACATAAGTCTTGGCGACCAACTGTGGCGCAATGGGACGACGGAACGATGCGTAGAACGCGCGCTCGAATATCTCGATCGCAAACGGCATTCCCGCCGCATCACGGTGCCAGGGCATCAGCTCCATCGACCCTGGGCCTGTGTGCATGTACAAGTATAGATTGTCAGAACTTAGAATGCACAGGGGTATTATTCAAACAAGACAGTCCGATGTCAAATCGAGAAAAAACGCACCAGCCTTGAACTGCACCAAGAACTCCTTGCGGGAGATGCGCGGCACGTCCTCCGTGCTAGGGCGGACCGGCAGCCTGACACGCGGGTTGGCCCGCATGCGGTAGGGAAGGCCGTGAAGGATGTTGACGAATGCCCTTCCCTGTTCCCACTTCGACACGCGCCACACTTGCATCTGACGCGTAAACCATCCACTCCTCTTGGCGTCCACTCCCCACACCATGTGCAAAAGCACAAAGAGGTCTGTGTTAGTCAAGCGCAGCGCACGCGCCACGCATTTTTCGGCCAGCTCCGAGGTGACCCAGAAGTTCATGATGCGGACCGACGTGTCGTAGACCAGGATGGTGATGGCGTCCTCGGTAACGCCCTGTGGGTATTGGGGCGCATGGTGCATTGGTAATGAGTGACTGTTCTGACATGTGGCTTTCTAGAGCAAAGCGCCGACTATTACCTTGAAGCCATCTTCGAGCTTGGGGAGAAGCTAATTCCCCATCTCCATACGGTCGGCCCACTCGTCCATCCCTTCAGTAACGACACCATCGGTCTCCGCCTGGCGCAACTCACGCTCGAGGGCTGCTTCGCCCATCGGCGAGCGATTGGTAGTACGGGCGCCGCCATTAGCGTGCCCGCTTGCGGCGTAAATACGCCTACGCGTTGCCCCTGGTGCGTCGCCCGCGTTCGCTCTTCCGTGCCGCTCACGCGCAGCAGTGAGGAGCGCGATTTCAGGGCGCATCGCGGCATCGCCCCTCCCCTCGAGGCGATGAATCCTCTGGTTGAGGGACAGGATCGTACGCTCCTGCTGCGTCGCCCGTGCCGCCATTGCAGCGTTTACAGGACCAGGTGTCGCGTTACCGACAGCCGTGGCGCCGCTTGCACGGGCGCTGGAGGCGCTAGGTCCACGGCCGCTGGGGCGACGAGGAGTTGTGGTGTTAGGCGTAGATGCCGCCACAACTTCCGACATTGCGCGCTGGGGCCGGCGCACGGCTGCGTAAAAGAAGCACCACACTTCACGCAAACGTAAGTACATGACAGATTCTCGTCGAATGGTAATCTCGCTGTGTAAGAATCATCCTCACTAGCACCGCGCTGGCAACACGACGACACCACGCGCCGACACCACTGCCGTCCTCGACGTCGATGCGGTCAGCCCAGGGCAGATATTCGGTGTCAGACTCCGACACCTCGCGCTCCGGCGTGTCCTCACGGGGTGATGGTGCGCGACCCGCCCTGTCAGAAGGCCGTGGGGATCTTGTGCCCTGCCCGTAATACACCATGTCCTCTTCGTCACTGCGCACACCAGCATTGCTACGCTGTGAGCGACGGTAAGCGGTGTAGGGAGAAGGTGCGGGTTCCATTGCGGAATGCTCAAGTGCTAGCAAAAGTTGTACAAGTTAGATATACATCCACATTGTCAAAGTCGTAAGTTTAATACGTCTACAAACACCGCCACTACGCACAAGTCGCCACAACACATCGACCTCAAGAAAATTCCGCGCATTCCCGCCGTGCGCGGGGCAGCGTTGTGCGCGTTGCAAAAATGCGCTCGCCAATGGACGGCATGCTCGAAAATATCTCGATCATGCAGTGCTGGTAAAGTGTTCTGGGATATTCGACGTATCCCGCGTTACCTACCCGTGTCACCGCGGTATAGGGTGTCGCCGTGTTTTACAGCGCATGTTTGGTGCCAATAACCTGTTCGTACCCCTCATCCTGCTCATTGCCAGCTAATCATCCGAACGGCCACGGATTGGAGACATACCCTCGCACGTGGTAGTAATGCGCCGACGGGTTTGTACGTACCCCCATCCTACAGCGTGTCACGGTCGCGCATGGTGGGCCAGTCACAGGCCAGGGCGTGTACAGCAGGCTTGGCCGCGTCGCGCCCATACATTGTTCTACTAGGCTTGACTAGTGCTCTCTGTGTGAGCGCGTGAGAGCGTAGTGGGCTGGTGCCTTGGCATGATCCGAGCAAGCCATGCCCAGACGCTCAAACACACTTCCTTGTTCTATGTGTGAATGAGAAAGCGCATGTTTTACAGCAACTCGTCATACGAATGATACTATTAGTTTGCGAAATTAACATGCTAGCAGAGTGTCGACACACACCAGCACCCTAAACCCAGATTAAGCAACCACGCACATGCAAGAACATCAACATGTCCAAACACAACGCAATATCTAGAGACGGAATTCTGGCTGGTCCTCGTCAGGGTGATTCCACTCGTAGTCCTGCCTGACGAGGCGATAAAGAGGTGCCTCAAGCATGCCGTCAGGAACCTCCCACGGATACACGCACATGTGCTTGCCCCTCCAAACCGGCCAGATCTCACGATCCGGCGATGCCACTTCCCACCATGCAAGCATCCCGACGGCGTGTGCCAGAATGCCGGCACCAATCCCTCTGCGCCGCCCACGTGTTTGCTCTGTTCGTAGTTGTAGGGCATTGGCTGCACGATCTTGTGGGCGCGAAAAACGACACGGGCATCTTCGGCGCCCCAATATTGGTACTTTCCATGTTCCATCTGCAAGTACACCAATAAGGGGGCTTAGCATGACATCAAAACCGACTAACGACCAAAGCAGTGATGCAAGTTGCCATAGCTCACCACCCAACCTTCGCTTATCGCGAAGTGCACATAAGAAAAACACGGTAGTCCTGAGCGCACGGAGTCGTGCATGCCAGGTCTTCGAGGCCTGTCGCGTCATAGTTTATAATGAGGTGTCCCACGGCCGCCACGATGCGCACAAAGCGCTGAACAAGAGTTTGCACGGACGCCGGGTCCCTTTCGTCGTGCAGCACGGCGTTGATACATGCCGTGTCTAAGAATGACAGAGTGACGAAGGGCGAGCCGCCACGCGCTTGTCGGAGCGCACCCACTGCATGCCGGCGTTGCGTGCGAGCCGTGGCATGACGTGTGGCAACGAGATGCTCCACCGCTTCGACGAGCTTACGCGGTGTTGGCGCCACACCAGATGACAGGAGGCGCATGTACTCCGCCTGCATAACAACAGCCGTGATTTCGTGAAAATCCTGCACAAGCACGGCGGTAGACGGGGGCCTAGTCTTGGTCGTGCGGGCCTTGGGCCAGAGAGGCCCACGGTAGCGTGTGGACGGGCTGACGACGCCATCCCGAGCGCAACGCCACTGCGCTGGACGGGCTCGTAGGTGCTCGAGTGCTGGGCTTGTAGTGTTCACCATGACGAAGGAAATGGAAATCTAAAATGGGGAGTTGAGGGGATGTGCGGACCAAATGCGGATTTGGTGCTGAGACATACGCGCCCGAAGGATCGTAGCGACGCGTGGATGTTCAGTAAGAGAGTGGGTGACAGGTCGAGTAACCACTTCGCGATGCTACGACTAAATGACGAGCCGTCGGCCATGGTACGGCGAGTTGAGTAACGTGATATTGCGAATGTCGGAGCGTGTTGCAAAAGGTGTTCACTCGAGTGTACAAGCCAGGTAACCTCATCGCATTTCGCCACTGCACCTACCTCTTATTAACCCCTCTACATTCTACCAACCATCAACCCTCGCCCCAGCTCACCCGCTGGGGGCTGCGCTATCCTCTATGTTACGCGCTGAAGTATCCCGCTTATGCTGTAGTATCTATTCTATTGCGAAAGTTCATAAGCTAAACTTGATATTGGCGCAGCAATTTATATTTCGTTGACACAATGAACCAAAAAGCAAGTGCACCCTACGTGTTGCCGTTTTACTCCTCGAGTGTAGAGTGGCCGTGAGGTGTATCTTATCAGTAGTATTGTTAATGTGTTTTTTCGAAGTAGGCACAAATGATTGTGGTCTCGGCCATCCACCGAACATAGGCACTGAGAATGCATACGTGATTGGTGTAGTTTGGTTGGCACCGCTCCAATGTCGAGGTCGCCTGTACGGAGTACACGCAATGCCAACACAATCAATGAGCAAACCCTAGACATTGTGCGCAAGCATTCCTCGCGCTGTGCTCAGGGAACCCGCGGGTTGCCCGGAGCAATGCGCATAGTAATGCTAAAAGTGTGTTGCCAGCAGGTACATCATGCAATGCTAGTGGATAGGTTTATCATTGTTTTTGGGCCAGATTCTTTGTTGAGTAGCTAGCTCTTGTGAAATAGTCTCACCGTTGACGAAGTTGCCAAATCGCCGGCGAGAAGAGCTCAAGTTTGAGGCTACCATGTGATACAACGTATGCACGTATGGGTAGCCGCTCAACAGATCACCGATACACTGTATTTCTGATTTGACATCCAGGCACCCAGTCACCACCTACAAGAATACAAAAAACCCACAATCACCCACATACAGTACACACCCACATGATCACAAGGCTAGTAACATCCATTGCAGCAAGCAGAAGGCTCTTCCTCTTCCCTCCGCCACCAGTATTACACGCTCCCAGTCTTGACAGCGAACCCGCTGGGTGTTTGCGAGGCGCTGCTCTTTCTGCAGAGAGGACAAGGTGGGGAGACGATGGCACGAGTCAGTCATAATAATAATAATATTGCCCTCACCAACACGAAATGCCCTCTCACCAACAAGCATAGCCCAGGCAACAGGCATAGCCCAGGCACCAACAAGCATAGCCCAGGCACAAACATGCATCTCCCACTCACCAGTAGCCCCATTTCTTGCAACCTGCAAGTATTTCCGCACGGTGATTCTCGCATTCCTTCTTAGCCTTTGCGCTCTTTGCCCATTTAAAGAAAAGAAACTGATTCTCGTCGCAATTCAGTCTGATCGCGTCATCGCAATCCGATCCTGCGAAAGGGTGAGAGCAAAGGGGAGACTGCTGAGTCGACTTCTTCACTTTGGGGACGGCCGCATGAGAATGAGCGACATCAAGGGAGGCAGGAGCAGATGTACGGCCGAAATTCCCCTCAAATCATATGAGTTGCTTTAGGGCGCACCCTGCTTCACAACCATTCAGTCATAATTTGTCAGTGCTGCCCAGCCTTATGGGCACCACGGAATCACCAGCTCCTTGTATACAGTAACGGCAGAAAAATAATGGAAAGAACCAAAAACAAAAATAACTGGAGGAACAAAACATGTGGGGGCTTGGCTTGATCATTCTTACTACTCGTCTGGAGTTTGCGGCGGCTCTGCTCGTCCCCCGCGCTGCGCTGAGCAAAACTCGGCGCGCTCTCCGCCGTGATGGCGCCGCCGGCGGTGTCTACCGCTCCCGACGCACCTGCCGCCACGCCAAGCCGACACGTACATTCGCGCAGGGGAGGAAGCGACAGGGGGAAGGGGTGAGGGGCGTAGGGGAAACGGAATGAGTGGCATTTTTTCCCGCGGCGTGGGGACGTGAGGCATGGTCTGAGTGTGGAGACGTGAGGCTTGGTCGGATGCAGGGGTGTGCAGAGGGAGGAGCGATGGCCCGTGCAGAGCGACTCTCTCTTGAGAGGTAACCATCGAGAGTGATTGACTGGAGTACAAGTCGCAGGAGTGGTGCAGGGTTTAGCAGCAACGGTGCCGCTTGACACGATGGGGATGGGGGTGGTGGGGGAAGTTGAGAGAGGTGGAAGTGCGAGTGAGGAAGAAACAACGGTGCAGGTACGACGCGAGTGCCTTTCATTATCGTTCACGCTTCAGCATAGAGGACTTGCTCAGCATGGGTTCTTGAAATGCGCGCAGCCATCGCTCGGATATGCGACTTATTTTCCCACGGATCCGCGACGTGCCATCGCACGTGTCTGCGACGTGCCATCGCGGGTCTGCGACGTGCCATCGCGGGTCTGCGACGTGTCATCACACGGGTCACCGACTTGGCCATCGCACAGGTCTTCGACTTACCATCGGCAGTCATCCCATTGCCGGGAAGCCGAACAGATCAAGCAGCAGCAGTAGAGGCGAATGATGCGAGAGTGACGGTGACGGCAAGCAGGAGAGCGAGAGCAGTAAGCAGGCGCGCCATGTTTACTACTAGTAGCTAGCGAAGAGGATGCAGGGAGTTGAAGGCGAGTGTATTTAGAGCTTCGAATGTGGGACTGGTGTTGGGAAGGAAAAACGCGTGGGTATTTGTATGGCGTGAGAGGGCGGATTGTGGTGGAAGTGAAGTGAATGGGCTGAAACGGACTCTCTCATCCTCCACGCAGTCACCAGCGAATCGCACTCCTCTGCGAATCACCATCGAGGAGCTTGATGAGACGCGTTCCAACCATAATTCATTTGCATGAATCGCTTGAGTACGAAGTGGATCTTGGGTGGTGCGGTGTGTTACACGCGCTTCTAGTGCGTTATATATGGATACGAATCGGTTTGCTTGAATCGCAAACGGTAATGAGCAAAATTGATCGCGTTCACAAGCCGTGGTGTTTCGCCAGCCGTACACATTTCTCTTTCACCCGGACTGCCCAAGCTGAGACCTGTGGGAAATGGGATCCCGTTTCCAGTTTCAGTAGTGGTTGCAGGAACTGGGAACTGGAAAAGAAAGCGCTAGCTACGGAGATGTGACCTCACCGAAGACCACGAATCCCGGTTGCAAGTAGGCATCAAACTCAATCTGCGCCGAGAGTCTGGTTTTAAGTAGGGAATTACAAATCGGAATCCCGTTAGTTCTTCGGTGGAGTCTGAGTTTACGTGAACCATCTACCCTTCAGCACCACCACATTTTGCACATCACCCAGAAAAATACCTGACCCTCGTGCTTTATGCCCGAAAAACTGCTTGAATCGCCGTGAGATGCGGGCGAGTCTACAAGGAGTGAATTATATGAACTACATGCCTTCGAGTTGAGATACATAACTAGATAATAACAAATATAGTTTTCAACTGACGCAAAATCCAGGATTGCACAACCATTGCTAACATCTTGCACAACCCTTCTCCCGTCACTAGCAGTCTAATTCCAGTGCCCGGCGTACATGTTTGACTCTGCATATGCTGCCCCTGGTACAATCATAAAAATCAGCTCCGAAACAATAATGTGTGTGTGTGTGTGTGTGTGTGTGTGTGTGTGTGTGTGTGTGTGTGTGTGTGTGTGTGTGTGTGTGTGTGTGTGTGTGTGGTGTGTGTGTGTGTGTGTGTGTGTGTGTGTGTGTGTGTGTGTGTGTGTGTGTGTGTGTGTGTGTGCGCGCGCGCGCGCGCGTGCGTGCGTGCGTGCGTGCGTGCGTGCGTGCGTGTGTGTGTGTGTGTGTGTGTGTGTGTGTGTGTGTGTGTGTGTCTGTGTGTGTGTCTGTGTGTGTGTCTGTGTGTGTGTGTGTGTGTGTGTGTGCGTGCGTGCGTGTGTGTGCGTGTGTGCGTGCGTGCGTGCGTGCGTGCGTGCGTGTGTGTGTGTGTGTGTGTGTGCGTGCGTGCGTGTGTGTGCGTGTGTGCGTGCGTGCGTGCGTGCGTGCGTGTGTGTGTGTGTGTGTGTGTGTGTGTGTGTGTGGAGCGCGCGCATGCGTGCGTGCTTTGTGTGCGCGCAATCTAACAACACTTTGTGCATGCTATGAAATGTGAGCAAAAAAAGCGCCACACGGTACATGATCGCTTACTCTAGTGCGTGTTAGAGCACCACCAAAAAATATATCTACGTGGATTTTTCAGCAGCACCAATCTTCCATGAGTATTTGTGTGTGACAAATTGTCACCACTGCTTTACTTCCCTCTCTTCTCTGAGTCCGCTTTGTGTGCAGAGATTCTAAGCAGCAGCCCCCTCAGAGTCACAGTTGCCTCGTCTAAAGCATCACTCCCTACTGGCCCGCCTGTGTGCTTGTCCAGTGTAAAGGCCAATTTCAGATTTACTCTAATATTTGTGTGATGGACATATATATATGCTTCCTCTTACTCCATTCACCCATGGATTTCTGATTATCCCTCCCTCTGCTATGAGTGCGGTATCCCACCCACCACAATCACAATCTCAGCTCCGTAAAGTGATGCTTCAGGCTAGCATGTACAATGATTCATGTATTAGCCACTCAATAGATGCACCTTGCACAGAATTTGATGAACCATACTATATGTGAACTAGAGTTTCAATGAGATCGGGGCTACAAACAAATACAGTGTGTTACAATCAGATTAGGACTACAAGCACTCACCTACACAAGGATACACTACCAACAATTACCCAGATTATAGAGTAGAAACCCACATGATCACAAGGCTAGTGATTTCCACTGTAGCAAGCGGAATCGCCCCCCACCACCACTACACGCTCAAGCCTCGGCAGCCCCCCGTGTTGCTTGGAGTTGCACTTGGCAGCTGCTGGATCTGCAGAGAGATGGACAAGGTAGGGAGGTGGTACGAATCAGTTTCCCAGCACATGCACGTAGCTTGCGACTCATGGACCAGGAGGCGTTCAACAAACTTATGCAGCAAGTGGCAGAAATGTCGGCAGGCATGAAGGCGTTAACGACAGAAGTGGAGAGACTACGTGAAGAAAACAACGAGCTACGCCAGGCGCGAGGTGAAGCGCGTCAGGAGTCGCCCGTCGAAGATGGCGAAACCACCAGTCAAGTGGCGAGCGACCTTAATGCAACTGGCGAGCTCCCACGAGGCGTCGAAGAAGGCGATAGGCGGACAACGTCAGCAACAGCAATTGCAGTTACGACGATCAAGATTAAGCCCGCGAGCCCGCCCCCGTTCAACCCTACGGACAAGGGACTACAGCCAAGGGGTGGCTGTTCGGCGTGGAGGTCTTCTTCACTGCTGCAAACGTTCACGATGACTCCTCGCGTATTAATTACGCAGTATTGCTTCTGCGAGGCCCGGCATTGGAGTGGTGGCGACGCACCTTGGATACGGGGACCCCGACAGGTGTGAAACATGAGGCAGATAGGACTTCCGACTCTGCTTATGGGAGGGCATCATCAATATTCGGTGTGGCCACAATTCGCACGTGGAAACAGTGGGGCGCAGCCTTACGAGAGCGTTTCGAGCATGTATCCGCCTCGGAACACGCTCGCATGAAGCTGCGTACCTGGTCGCAGTTGGCTTCTGTTCAAGACTACACGGCGTCGTTTATGGCGCTCGCGGATCAAGTGGACGACATGGCGGAAGTTGAACAGTTGGATAAATACATTAGCGGCTTGAAGTATGAGATACAGTACGAGGTGCGCCGCAGCCGTCCAGCAACATTCAACGAAGCCGTCCGATTGGCCGAGAGCACAGACGCGCTGATGCAGTGGGCGAGATCGAGTTCTCGGGAGGGAAACCGATTTCGTGGACAGACCCAGCGGGCCACGATTAACGGAGTCCATGCACCGGACGCCACTTTACATGGTTGTGTTTTAAGTGCGAGAAGCCGGGCCACATGTATGAAGACTGCCCTGATAGGATGCAGGGAAAGAGGAATAACGGGAAGGAGCCGGGAAATGGGAAGAGTCAGTAACAGACGGGCCCCTTACTGACTGTGCTCCGTCGCCCGAACCCCACCATCCCCACCAAGTCGTGGTTCCGATTCATGCAATCGATCGCACTCGGACGAATAACGGGGGTGAATCTATGGATCACCCAGTGCTGGTCCTTGGCACGGTTGTTACGAAAAAAAAGAAAAATGTTCATCGATGGCGGGGCTAGCCATAGCCTCTTCAATCTGGCGACAGCAAAAAAATGCAAGTTGCAGCTGGACAGGTGTCTGCCCGAAATTGACGCTCGCCTCGTGGATGAAAAGCCGCTGGCGATTATGGAGGAGACACGGACGGTGCGGATTGAGTGCGGCGACGATTTCGGCTTCAGCATGAAGTTTCTCGCGACGACGTTGGACGGATGCGACGTGCTCCTAGGATGCGATTGGCTGCGACGGCACAACCCGATAATCGATTGGACGACGGGATCGTGCAGCATCAGCAAGAATGGGGGGCTAATTACTCTGCCCGCGTGGACTGCAGACTGCATCGAGTCTATATGTGTCAAAGCCATCACTATTACACAGCACGTCAACAGGGGTGCGCAGCTGTTCGCCGTATGTTTGCGCGAGTTGGCAGCTGACACCGAAGGAAATGACATCGAGAAGCTGTGCGCAACTGTACCACCTGATTTAGCGGAGCTGATTCGACAATACCCCGACATTTTTTCGGATGACCTGCCACCTGGACTACCACCCGAACACCCCGTGGACCACCAAATCACCCTCGAGCCCGGCGCGCAACTGTCTGTTCGTACACAGTGGCGGCTGATTCAGCCCAAACTTGCGGATCTCCGAAATCAACTTGAGTCACTGTTAGAGAAAGGCTTCATCTATCCCAGCACTTCACCCTTCGCTGCACCGATCCTGTTCACACCGAAGAAGGACGGCGGCATTCGCATGTGCATCGACTATCGCGCGCTCAACCGGGTTACCATCAAGTCTCGCTATCCCATCCCACGCACCGACGACCTCCTCGACCAACTTCGCGGCGCTCGCTACTTCTCGAAGATTGACCTACGCGGCGGTTACCACCAGATCAGGGTCTTCGCTGACGACTGTCACAAGACCGCCTTCCGAACCCGCTACGGCAGTTACGAGTTCACTGTGACGCCTTTCGGCCTCACGAACACGCCATCAACATTCCAACGCACTATGAACAGGGTAATTCGCGACCTGCTGGACAAGCGTGTTATTGTCTATTTGGATGATATTCTGATTTTTAGCAGGACACGCGAGCAACACCTCTGCGACCTCGACGCAGTGTTTAAGCGGCTACAGGATAATCGCCTCATCACCAATGGCTCTAAATGCGAGTTTTTTAAGCAGGAGTTGGAGTTTTTGGAGCACGTAATATCGCGTGACGGCATTAAAATTGACCCGGCAAAGATCCAGACCATCCAGGAGTGGAAGTTCCTGACGTATATCACGGAGCTTTAGAGTTTTTTTGGGTTCGTGAATTACGTCAGGCGGTTTATCCCGAATATGGCGGGGATAATTGGCCCGCTGACCGGCTTGCTGCACAAGGACAGGAATTTTGTGTGGGGGGAGGAAGCAGATGTCAGAATCCCAGTCACTAACCACTGGGATAAAAGGGCTTGTTTATATAGCGGGTGAGTGCGCCCATAACCCCCCAGGCCGACGTGCCTGTAACCCTTCCCTAGGATCATCGGGGATCCCCAGTGGACCTCTGACACCCCCCCGCACTGGGATGCCCGAAGTGCACACACCGGGAATCGAACCCGAGACCTTCGCTCTGATACCATGTCAGAATCCCAGTCACTAACCACTGGGATAAAAGGGCTTGTTTATATAGCGGGTGAGTGCGCCCATAACCCCCCAGGCCGACGTGCCTGTAACCCTTCCCTAGGATCATCGGGGATCCCCAGTGGACCTCTGACAGCAGAGGCGGCTTTCCAGGAGTTGAAGAATTTTCTCATTTCCCCTCCGGTTTTCCGCATCGCCGACCCGTCGAAGCCGTTCGAAGTCGTCACCGACGCCTCAGATTTCGCCATCGGAGCTTTACTCCTCCAGGACTTCGGGAACGGGCTGCAGCCGATAGCCTACGATTGACGACAAGTAGATTCTCGCCATTATACACGCGTTCAAACTATGGCGCTGCTACTTTGTGGGCGCTGACGTCACTACTCGCACGAACCACAAGTCCCTATAGTACCTGCGAGCTCAGCCCAACCTCAACCCGCGACAAATTCGGTGGCTGGACTACATGGAGAGCCACTTCACCTACCGCATCACGTACAAGAAAGGGGCGAATAACATCGCCGATGGCCTGACCAGACCGACAGTTCAATTCGCTGCAGTGCTCATCACCCATTCAAACCCGCTACTAACCGGACTATTCACCCACAGCTATACTACGGACCCGTTCTTCACGACCGGAAATTACCAGCAGGCGACGACGCAGAAAGGGAATTATTACCTAAATGAAAGCCGGAACTGACCGGACTTGGGTTCCCGCTTATCGGCTGCTGCGTGAACTCCTTATTCAGGAGGTCTACGACTCTAACCTCTACGACTCATAAAACCCTGAAGCTGTTGCACCTTCAATATTACTGGCCTGATTCTGCTAACGACGTGCAGCGATATGTGTCCTCATGCAGGGTGTGCCAAGCCATCAAAATCGACACGTCAGCAGCCGGCTGGATTGCTGCAACCTCTCGAGCCACCCGAACGACCGTGGCAATATGTGACGATGGATTTCGTCACAGGGATGCCAGCTGGGCCGTTCGGCAACGACGTTGTACTCGTCGTCGTCGATCGCCTTACGAAGATGGCGCACTTCGCACCATGTCGTACAGCAATTTCGCCCGAAGAAACAGCGCGCCTCTTCATCTCAATCGCCGTGCGACTGCACGGAATCCTCTCGGCGATCATCAGCGACAAGGACCCGAAGTTCACGTCGAAGTTTTGGAAGGAAACGTGTGCCAGTACGGAACGAAGCTACAGTTCTCATCAGCATACCACCCGCAAACGGACGGCCAGACAGAGAGAACCAATCAGACGATGGAGTAGCTAATCAGGACAAACTGCCCCGACCCCGCACGGTGGGAAACATCGCTCGCCATGCTGGAGTTCGCGTTCAACAATGCCCCATCCAGCACGAGTAATCACTCCCGGTTATTTTTGAATCACGGGATGGACTCGGTGGTACCTACAACGACTACATTTGACAACCTGGTGCCAAGGTCACAAACATTTGTGGCGGAACTCCAGGAGATTCGCGAGAAGGCAGCCGACGTAATCCGCAAGGCAAATACCACTTGCCGAAGATACACGAACCTTCTACGACGGGAAATCGTCATGACAACTGGGCAACTAGTGCTGCTGGACACGAAGACCCTTCACTGTAAATAGTCATGCCAGTAGTGGACTGGTCTGGGCGAGTAGTATGGCCTGGATTTTGGCAGTGGGCGGGTCAGTGCGTCGGCGATGTTTGATGCCCCCTTTTTGTAGGTGACCGTGTAGTGAAAATTTGACTCGAGGAAATCGAGCTAGCGGATCTCTCGTGGGTTGAGGTAGGGCTGTGCGCGGAGGTACTGTAGTGATTTATTGTCTGACCGTACTTTGCGCCATACTTTGAATGCGTGCACGATCACGAGCTTTTCGTGGTCGTGTATCGGGTAGTTTTTCTCAGGCGGATGCAGTTTTCGTGACTCGTATGCGATGGGCTGTAGGCCGTTGAAGGAAATTCTGTAGTAGGACGGCTCCGATGGCGATGTTGCTAGCGTCTGTAACTACTTTGAATGGGCAGTGTGGGTCGGTGATGCGCAGTATGGGCAGTGAACAGAGAACATTTTTCAGGGCAGAGAAGGCAGCATGCTCTTTCTCCCCCCACGTAAAAGCGACCCCCTTCCGCAGTAAATCCGTCAGTGGGTGTTAACCTCGCCATGTCGGGGGCGAACCGACGCACGTAATTGACGAACCTCGCCATGTTTGTTGGGGGGTGCCACGCTTTGACTGTGTCCAGCTTCTTCGGGTCAATTTCAACCCCTGCCTCCAGAATAACGTGCCCAAAAACTGTCCTGAAAGAACTCCCACTTGGAACCCTTGGTCAGTAGCCTGTGCTCGTCTAAAATTTTAAATACTGCTTCCAGATATGCTAAGAACTGCTGCTTATCGCGACTGTAGATGAGGATGTTGTCGAGGTAAACTATTATGCATTTATCTAAGTGTGGCCTAAACGCCTCGTTCATGGTCATCTGGAACGTCACCAGTGCGTTCGTCAGCCTGAATGGCACCACAATGTACTCGAATGGCCTGTACCTAGTCCCAAAAGCCGTCTTGGCGCAGTCTGATGGTTCGACCCGAATCTGGTGGTAACCTCCCCGTAAGTCTATTTTCGAAAAAAAAAAATATCCGTGCTGTTCGCAATTGATCTATCAGTTCGTCGCGCGGGGAATGGGGTATCGCGACTTGACTGTAACCCTGTTCAGTGCCCTATAGTCGATGCACATGCGAAACCCTCCGTCTTTTTTCGGTGTGAACAGTATCGGTGCGGCGAATGGCGACGAACTCGGTCGGATGAATTTCTTCTCTAACAGGTAGTCTAGCTGCTTCCTCAGTTCGTCGAGCTCGGGCTGTGTCAGTCTGAACTGTCGCTGTACAGTTGGCTGTGCCCCCGGTTCTAATTCTATTTTGTGATCGTGTGCTCGCTGAGGTGGCAGTCCCTCCGGTAGGTCATCGGGAAAGATCTCCGAGTACCGTTTCAACAGTTCCTGTAGTTGGGGAGGTACCGTTGCCAGCAGTTTCTGAAAATCGCTCGGCTGCTCGGCTTCTCCTACCACTGCAATCTCCACCGCGTACACGTCAGCTCCAGTGGCGACAGCCCGTTTCATTGAGATGGCGCCAACGTGGACCGTTGAAGACTCGGGCGACTGCCAGCGAGGTAGCTCAACCCAGTTACCGCAACTTCGCACAGTGCAGCTACTCGTCGTCCAGTCGATTCGTGGGTTATATCGTCGAAGCCAATCACGTCCCAGTAAAATGTCGTGCCCATCCAATGTCGTCGCGAGCATTTCCTGTGTAAACCCGAAGTTCCCCCCGCAGCGAACTTTTACCCTCTCCACCTTTTCCCGTATAGCTAGTGGTGTGCCGTCAACTAAGCGTGCATCTATCTCCGGTAAGCACCGACAAAATGTCAGCTGCAGTTTCCGTGTGGTCGCGGTACTAACTAAGCTATGACTTGCTCCTTTGTCTATAAAAATGTTCACTGCTGCTCCCTGTAATTTCCCGTGAATCAGTACTGGGCAATCCATCACTGTACCCTCCTTATTCATCCGAGGCTGATAGATGGCGTGAATTGGTACTGTGACTCGGTGAGGGTCAGTGAGGTTGGGCGAGCAGGCAGTCTCATCAGTAGTTGGCCCAACTTCTACTGACTGCTGGCGTTTCCCTGTCTCTGAGACTCCCTCCCCTGCTCTGCTCCGCGGCGCCTCAGCTCCTCTGGGCATTCACTCTTGCGTTGGCCTGGCCTATTGCAAGCAAAGCAGCGCCCCTTAAATGGCGCGGTAGCTGCGTTCGTCGCAATGGCGTGTACGGTGGCGTGCTCGGTCGGTCCTCGAGGGCGATGTCTGTAGTAGGACCCCGGTCTCGGACGGCGCAAAATGTCGATTTTCTCGTGCGAGATGTCCGGCTTCAGCCCCCCGACGTAACGGTCCACCCGCTCCGCTTCGTGCATGTAGCCGACTTGCTCGCACAATGAAAGAAAATCGCTCGTATAGTCTTGAACTGACCCGAGCTGCTGCCAAGTACGTAGTTTCTGACGCGCCGAAATAGAAGCCGCGATCGGCTCGTAGCGGATTTTCGCTGCATCGTCCTCGACGTAATTCGCGTTGAAGAAGACGTTCATTGTGAAATCCACGATTGAACCGTCGGTCCCCCGCGTTGGCTCGGTTCGAAACAGGGCAGGCGCTGCGGCCTGAGTGGCATCGGTGTCATGACGTCACTGTTGCCACTCGCTGCTGCAAACTCCACGTGCCAACGGGCTTCGCGAGGCCCATGCGTGCTTGGTGCGGCCCTGATTCTCTCCATGCCCGGCATTCAGTGGGCGGCGCCATCACTGGCTGCGCCTGAGCGCTGTCCCACGCTGTCGTGTTGCGATGGTGTGCCGGACGAGATGACGATTGGCTCGTCCGTTTGCGCTGGTGCATTTGTTGGTGCGTGTGTTGGTGCTGGTGCGTCCGTCGCTGATTGCTGGCGCGCGGAGTCGCGTTCCGCCGTGAGCGTCGCAATCTCGAGTTGCGAACCCTTAAGTTGGCGCACCAGACGGACGAGCTGCTCCTTCGTCAGCGTCACGAGCGTAAATTCGGCCATGGCGGGGGTGTTGGGCGAGCTCAGCGAGAGCCTCTGTCGTGGCCGTGCGTGCTTACGAGAGAGCACTTCGAGCGGCGGTGCTTGTTCGCTGAGAGACGTCTATTCCCCCCCCAAAAATTGGGATAGTGGGGAAGCGAAGGTATGGGTGCGGTCTGAGAGGAGATCGTAGGCTCTGAATACCAAGTGTTACGAGTGCAATTGAGTGAGCGAGCGAGAATTGCACTATCGAAGCAAGAGTACAATGAGCGAAGAATATCTAGCGAAACTACAGTGGTAACGGTAATGCGTGAGAATGGGGTGCGCGACAGGCCTGGCGCCGAGGTTTGGGAAATGTCGAGGCGGAGGTCCGGAGCGCGGGTTACCAACCGAATCGTGAGGCTGGGCTGCGTCGTGAACAGTGGCGGGGAACAGTGTCGAGGCGAGTGTCGCGAGTGGTAACGGATTACTGTTGGGTGCTGTTGGCGGGAACAGTGGTGTATGCTGAGCAGGGATGCGAAGTAAGGAAAAGGGAATTTTCCTTACAATGTTACATACGCAACTCTATGTATTGAGTAGCTATAAATGTGTTCGCCTTGTTTCCACGTTTCATACTGGATATTAGAGTTCACTCTACAAAGTGCAATTGAATCAAAATCCAGAGAGCTCCTATCCTTCAATCTAAGACCACTGTAAACGACCATATCTTGCTCGATACTCAGGTGATCTAGGTGATCTACGGCACATTGGAAAGCTAACAAAGTGCTATAATATTTATTACAACACAATGTTCATGCAAAAGCTGCTGATGGAGCAAAGATTTGACAGGTAAAATACGGTGTTATAATGAGATACACCTATTTGAGGTCCACCCACCTACACAAGGATAAGCATACCCACAACCACCCACATGTTTACAAGGTTAACATCTAACCCCCCCCCTCCCCGGCCCCCCCCCCCCCCCCCCCCCCCCCCCCTCTCCCCACCTCCCCCCCTTCCCTCCCTCCCTTCCGCCCTAGGCAGCTGCTGGATCTGCAGAGAGAAAGACAATGCAGCTGCTGGATCTGCAGAGAGAAGGACAATGCAGCTGCTGGAACTGCACTAGGCAGCTGCTGGATCTGCAGAGAGAAGGACAAGGCAGGGAGGTGGCACGAGTCAGATTTACAGCACATACCCACACCGCGCACATACAAGGTGCATGAAACCATACATACAAGGTGCATGAAACCATATACCAGCACCACACCCCGCAATGATACTGCCCTCTCACTAACAAGCACAGCCCATGCACCAACAGGCATAGCCGAGGCATCAACAAGCATCTCGCACTCACCAGTAGCCCTTCTTCTCGCACTCCTTAATGGCTTTCGTACGTTCATCCTCGCATGCTTTCTTATCAGATTCGCTGAAGTTCACAGTCCAGAATAGAATCACCACCTTTGAACAATCCTTATTCCTCGAGTTAGCGCAGCTGATTGCTGCGAAAGGGTGAGAGCAAAGGGGAGACTATTGAGTCGACTTCTTTTCTTTGGACGGCCGCCTGAGAACGAGCGACACCAAGGGAGGCAGGAACAAATGGACGGCTGAGATTCCTTCCCTCACAGCCAACTGCCGGTCATAATGCTTCCCGGCACTATGGGCAGCACGGAGTCACCAGCTCCTTTTGTACAGTATCATCAAGAAATAATAGAAAAGAGAACAAAAAAATAACCGCAGGAACAAAAATAT